>JAYKQN010000008.1:23425000-23820000 GCA_036785175.1 Eupleurogrammus muticus
ACATGCAAAAATATGCACACACTTGCTGCTGCTATATTTATAGTTATATTGTTATTGCACTAGCCATTACATTACAACAACTACCTCATAATGCACATAGCTGGGACAATCAGTGTTGTCTTGTTTTATCTTGTTGAATTCTTTCCACACCCTACTACTTATGTCTTGTCTTGGGGTACTCATGTCTTGTCCTGTAATACCTGTTTCTTGTTTAGTAAGATTAGGCAAAAGTAGCCTTAAGCTACTGCACTTTACCATTGTAGTTTAGGATTGTCTCGTCTTGCGCACCTCCACTTTAATGTTGTTGTACATGTAAAACGCATAGGATAGTGAGAAATGCAATTTCGATTCCTTTGTATGTCAACTACATGTGAAGAAATTGACAATAAAATTGACTTTGACTTTGACACAGCACCCCAGACCATTACTGACTCTGGGTACTTGACACTGGACTTCAGGCATTTTGGCATTTCCTTCTCCTCAGTCTTCCTCCAGACTCTGGCACCTTGAGTTCCGAATGTCATGCAAACTTTGCTTTCATCCGAAAATAGTACTTTGGACCAGTGAGCAACAGTCCAGTGCTGCTTCTCTGTAGCCCAGGTCAGGCACTTCTGCCACTGTTTCTGGTTCAAAAGTGGCTTGACCTGGGGAATGTGGCACCTGTAGCCCATTTCCTGCGCAGGCCTGTGCACAGTGGCTCTGGATGCTTCTACTCCAGACTCAGTCCACTGCTTTGGCAGGTCCCCAAAATCTAGAATTAGCCCTTCTCCACAACCTTCCTCAGGGTCCGGTCACCTCTCCTCATTGTGCAGCGTTTTCTGCCACACTTTTTCCTTCCCGCAAACTTCCCACTGTGGTGCCTTGTTTCAGCCCTCTGGGAAAAGCCTATTCGTTCAGAAAATTTTTTCTGTGTCTTACCCTCTTTCTTGAGGGTGTCAATGATGGCCTTCTTGACAGCAGTCAGGTCGGCAGTCTTACCCATGATTGTGGTTTTGAGTAATGAACCAGGCTGGGAGTTTTTTAAAGCCTCAGTAATCTTTTGCAGGTGTTTAGAGTTAAATCCTTGATTCAGATGGTTAGGTTCATAGCTCGTTTAGAGCACCTTTTCATGATATGTACATTTTTTGAGATAGGAATTTGGGGTTTTCATGAGCTGTATGCAAAAATCATCAGTATTAAAAAAAAACCTGAAACATTTCAGTTGGTGTATAATGAATCTAAAATATATGAAAGTTTAATTTTTATCATTACATTATGGAGAAGAATGAACTTTATCACAATATGCAATTTTTTTAGAGAAGGACCTGTAGTTGCACATGCATGTCTTAAATTAATAATGATCAAATAAATATGAATGAAGTATCAGTGTGTGAGGAGCAGGTATACATATATATAAATCAATACATTTTTGCTTCTCCATAAATCATTTTTACTATTAAACGTTGTTGAATAGTGGCAACATTTATAAACAGTAGGGTGACATGGTAGAGCAGTGGGTAGCACTGATGCCTCACAGCAATAAAAGTTGCTTGGCGGGCTCTGTCTGAGGTGTATCCCCAGTAATGCTCTGGGTTTAGGGAATAACCGGGTATAGAAAATGACTATAAACAGTTATCCCTGTGCAGACAGATGCAGTCAGCTGCAGGCAGATGTTGATAAATACTGACAAATGCAGATAGATGTAGACAAACACATACAAATGCGAACAGATGCAGACAAATGTATATGTATATTGATATTCATGAGCTGCTCCTTGTTCTTATTCTGCTTTTTCTCATAGAAAGTGTTTCCCCTCCAGAGCAGCAGGTGGTGGTGCTGCAACTAAAGACAGCCACCTGTAGTAAAAAAGAAAAAGAAGGGCAGCCACGTAGCTGGTGCAGCATAGAGATGGACAGACAGGAGATAGTCAGTTGTTGTTGAGAGTGGGAAAGAGCCAGAGTTATAAGAAGAGCAGCAGAACTCCATAGGTCTGCAGTGTTGCTGCATTTAGTGACCTATGATGACTGTAAGAAAAATGCTGACAAAAGTGAGACAGTGTGTAGCTCTATGATTAGAACACTGCAACCATGATATTAATTCACCTCCTACAAA
Source organism: Eupleurogrammus muticus (assembly GCA_036785175.1). NCBI lineage: Eukaryota > Metazoa > Chordata > Actinopteri > Scombriformes > Trichiuridae > Eupleurogrammus > Eupleurogrammus muticus. Next base: position 23,427,092 of record JAYKQN010000008.1, read on the forward strand.
CACTTAAGCAACATGGTAATTCCTGCACTGTATGAAGAGACATCATTTCAGACATAGTGACCTAAGTCTAGTTCTGATAGAGCTTATGCTGCTTTGTTAAGGAGAACTTTGTTTGACAAATAAATAAAACACATGTTGGAGCTATCAATGTCTCCTCTCTTGCAGCTGGAATCTCATCTACTTTTAACCTTAGATGAAGACATGATCAATGTATAATAAAAAAAAAACTGACCACAAAACTGTGAATTGAACCATGGATTTTATGAACCCCCCCTAACAGATGCAGACAGATGTAGACAAGCGCACACATGTACACAGATGCTGACAGATTCCAGCTGTGAAAATGAGCATCCAGTAGGTGAACAGTCAGATGTTTGAGTCTCATACTTTATTGTGTTAGTTTACAATATAATCAGCAGAGTCTGATGTGATTCTACAGCACAGCAACAGCAGCAGCAAATATTTATTCTCTTAGTTTAGTAACTTGGAAAACGCTTTCCGGCCTTTCATGGTGCAGCAGAGGAATCGACTGTCTCAAAAAATCCAATAATATCCGGTCTTGGATCTGCACAGCTCAGCTCTACAGAGGCTTTAGTACTTGGGAGGCAGTGTCTTACATTCTAGGAATATGAGGAACAACTTAATACCTGTGAACTAAGGTGCCCTTTAAAAATATCTGAGCAGGAGTCTTTAGTTTTCCTGTAAATTATTGAAGTTTAAGCAAACTTGCTGGACAGCATCTGTGAGTTAGAATCTGCTAGTTCATACATACATACGCTTCAGTCATACATGTTTCTTCAGAAAAGCAAATTTATTTAACACACTGATTCAATGGGTGACACATGGCTCAATGGGTAGAGCTGTTCTCTCGTAGTAACCCTCATGGGCCCACGTCCTTGGTCTAGGACCTTTCTGTATGGAGTTTCATGTTCTCTCTGTGTCTGTGTGGGTTCTCTTCAGATTCTCCAGCTTGTGTGTGAGTGAATGGTGTGTGTGCTTCATGATAGACTGCTACCTGTCTGGAGTGTGTCCTGCCTCTCACCTGTAATGTGCTGGGATTGGCTCCAGCAAACCCCTGAGACCCTAATGAGAAATAAGTGGGTATGGAAAAGGACTGATTGATGACACTGATTAATTAAGAGAACCATCAGCAGTGATAATACTACAAAATCCCTCAAACTATTTTCAAATTGTATTAACTAAATTTTTACCTTTAGTTAAAAATAAGCTGGTTTAAATTTTGTTTCAATGAACACAGGTGCATGCCAACTGATACTAGAATAAAAGGTTTACGCTTTTTATTATCTGTAAGCCATAACATTACCAAAATAAAGGCTTGAAATATTTCACTCTGTGTAATAAATCTATAGTCCATATAAATTTCACTTTCTGATATGACACTTTATTAATTAGACACATTTTCTAATTAATATGTTTTTTTTTGTCATGAATTAATGCAAATTTTTCCTCCAAAGAACCAGGATGATCCTGCTTTATCCCCTTCATGAAAAGTGAAACTTCTCACATGTAGGTAATAAGTTTAAACAAAGAACAGACGTTAGTTTTATCAGCTGCTCTTCACAGAGATGAGATGACCTTCAGCAGACAGACGATAGCTGCAGTCAAGTCACAGTGAAATGAGTTTTGTGTCCCTGCGATCACACTTGAAAAGGAATGTTAGAACAAAGGCAAAGTTGTCTTAAATATCATTTTATAAAATATTACAAAATGATGGGTGGCGCAGTAGGCCTCACAGCAAGAAGGTCACAGGTTCAAGTCCTTGGTCTGAAAATTTCTGTGTGGAGTTTCATGTTCTCTCTGTGTCTGTGTGGGTTCTCTCCAGGTTCTACATCATCCTCTACAGTCCAGAAACATGGTGAGGTGGATTGGAGACTCTAAATTGCCCATAGGTGTGAATGAATGAGACTTGGAGTTTGATGTCTCTTGATGCCTCTTGCCTGTAATGTGCTGGGATTGGTTTAATGTGACCCTCGCAAGGAAAAAGCAGGTATAGAAAATGATTTACAAAATTACAAACAGCTCTGTGAGCAGCATTCTGAGGACAAACAGCATCATGGACATGTCAAAGAGAAATAAATAAGTGCATATACACAAACACATATACATGAATATTACAGCATCATACAAACATGTAAAATAAACTTGATAAACATTCAGTGACAAAACACTTAATCAGCACGATTAGGTCTGTTCAATAAGTAAAAACAACTCTTCAGTAAATTCTGACCTGCAACATAAAAATGTACAATACTGTCAACAATAGTAAACTGTTCAGGACAGTTTATATATTCTGCTCTCAACCAACTCAACAGCCGTCAGAGTTATATACAGTTACATGTTAATAAGATATTGATTAATTGTGGTTAGCTAATCATCTACTGTCGTTAGCTACAATAGTTAATTAGCTAACCGCTTATAAGTCTAAACTGAGCTAACAGGCAAAGTACATTCATCAGGTAAACACAAATCAATGCTATGGCTGCCACATGTGCACTGAAAGTGTAAATAAACAGCTGAATTGTTCATCAGCGAAAAACTTGAAAAAAAAGATGCTTTAAATAAAACGGAAACACATACAATAGCAAAAATCAATATACAGTAACATACACTATTCCACACAAGCCCTATTAAAGGTTAAAGGTCACTAATTTGACAGCATTGAGGCACAGAGATTAGCAGAACAGCGGCTAACGCACTAGTTGATGCCTATTTTTTTACAAAACTCAAATGTAAGATGGCCACCTGCCGCTGTTTGTGTGCAGTAACGTGACCCACAGATAGCTCTGGATCTGACATCCTGCTGCTGTGTATGATCATCAGACAGTGTGAGGAGCAGAAGTTCATATCCCAACCATCAGCGGCTCCTCACAACCTCCCGGTTCCATTTCAGTCACTATATTCATCTGCTCAGGGGTCAGAGGTCAGGATCAGAAGCTAGTGGTTTTCTGAGGGTTACCCTGAGTCCTTGAGGCTGGAGGTGTGCTGGTCATCAGCTGTGGGTTCATTTTCCTGCGCAATGAGGAAACTCTGTTTTTCTGCCGCCGTGGCGGCTGCAGCCGTTTCTTCCTGTACGCCTCCCTCTTTGGGCTCCCCGGGGCCCCCAGGTGCTCCGCCAGCCTCCTCTGAAACACAGCCTGGACCTGCTGAGCCTGCAGATAACAGGACATAGATAAGAGGAGAGGTGATTCAAGGACTGAGGTTACTGCAGCAGGTTACCTTGGCCTGTGAGAATCCTGTCCTGATTAGCTCTGATAACAACACTGACAGAAGCTTTGTTTTGGTGCAGTTTGGTTTGTTTCTTCGCGTTCTGTCATGAGCCGGTCGACTTCCTTTCACAGCTGCACTCAAGACAAATATTTGTGGAACAATATATTATAACAGCCACATATACATTCATGTCTGTCTGACGGCAAAGATTAACCAAATATTCTCAATTCAAGGTCACTAAAGCAGAGCATTCAGGAAGGTTCAACTCCTAACCGTTGAGCTTGAGTTCTCAAATCAACTCAACTTTATTTATAAAACACTTTAAAGCAATTGTACATACTGTACATATAAGGGTATAAACCAACAGCAAGAAAGAACAAATAGGTTTTAAACACAGACAATGAAAAGGCCTGTATGATGTGCAAAGGTAAAACTAAGTTAAGACAAACTACTCATATCCAGCTCTCACCAGCTCTGTCTGTGGGCTTGTGGGTTGCTGTGCAGTGCTTGTGCTTGTGCTCATGCTTGTGCTTGTGCTCGTGCTTGGCAAAGCTGTTGTGTGCTTCTGGCTCTTTGGTTTAGCGCAGTACGTCTCCAGGTGATGCAACTCACAGCCGCCTGTCCGGCAGCATTTGTCCACAATCCCCTTCCCTCTGGGCCGAGCTCCGTAACCGGACCAGGAGCCTTTACCTGCAGAAGATGCCAGCTTTAGACACACCTGAACTTCCATAAAAAAACATTGAGACAGAGAAACATATTGTACTCTTTTACTCTATGCTTCCAAATCTTAGTACATATTGAACTTTTACTGCAATTTTATAACTACACCTCATAACACTTCTCGTGAAGTAGGATTTTTCATGCATGAGTATTTGCTCATCCTGTATTTTTTGTATGAAGCTGCTTTGAGATTAACATGTTTTAATAACACAGTTATCTCCGTGTTCTGCTGAGACGTGTCTGATAGCACTTGGAGGAGGTGGTGGCCTTGGTCCTGACAGGGGAAAGTGAATCAGGTGAAAGGGCCAATGAGTCATTCTCAGGGAGATGTGGGAGATATTATATTATATTAAATTATGTTCTAATAAAATAAATTAATGCTGTAAGGTGACAGTCTACAGGTCAGCATTCCACAGCTGATTTACATGTCAACGTAAAATATTCCTGAAGATAAACCACTGCTGTGCAAAACAGTGCCATCTATCATAAAAAGATTCATGAGATCTGACTTTACAGCGTCTTTATCCTGATAACTGACAGTTACTGTTTCAACCCACATGACGACCATGACTGTATCTGAGTTACAGATAATCCTTCACAACCAGTGTCTGTTTTTTATATTGACAATCAATCTACATCTGTCATCATTCATATTTAATAGAGCTTTAAACTATGGAGGAGTATACAACAAGAAAACAGGAGCCTGCAGCAATGGAAGAAACAATTAGACAATACAAGTGAAGTGATGCCAAGTTAGGACAGTCAGTGAAATTCCTCATAAAAAGGCAGTGACCTTCTGAGCTTTTCTTTTCGCTTGAAGACAGATGTGTTTTAGAAGTTGTTAAGATAATATAACCCTTACCAAAATAAATCCCACGATCACCGCAGACAAAAATCAGGTCACTGAGTAGCTCCGAGCCACAGCGGAGTCTGGCTGCGTCTGAGGACAGAGGCCAGGTGACCAGGACCATGGTGGAGCACCACACGCAGATCTGGCAACAGGGAAAACATATCTGAACGTCAGTGTGAAAAGTAACTGAGTAGATTTAGGATTTGATCAAGTACTTAAGTGAACGTTTAAGGGTATTTCCATCTACTGCTATTTTCTTCTTTCCACCTCTATTTTTCTCATCCTCAGTTCCTTGTTTTTAACTTTTAAGTCTTAGACGTTACAAGCAGCAGAGTGTAGTCACCTCACATTTACGTCTATGGTTGTTAGACAGCAACAGCAACAACAAATAAATAGACATACAGATTTTTTAATAAATATTCAAATGAACCAGCATTTTACTAAAATTCAAGGTTTAGATTAAAAAACAGATCAGTGAATCAGAACTTTGTTCTTCTTTTTTCTCCCATTAATCATCTCAACCCCTCACATGTATCTGATGGCCCTTTTGAGGGGCCTGACCCGTAGGTTGGGAACCACCAGACTTTTTGAAGTGTATGAACCGTATTGTATATGAAACTAGGTCCGCCTCCCGCACCTCATGATGCCGCAGAATCAACTATCTAATCTATGATGTCATAAAGTCACATATCAGTCAGAAGGACAAAACATTAACACTACTACTACTACTACTACTACTACTACTACTACTACTATTTCATTAATACATATAATATTACTACTGCTTCATTATTTGTACATGTTAATATTACTACTACAAAAATCCTGCTATTACTGCTCCTCCATACATATAATAATACTACAACTACTACTACATTAATAGTACATCTCCATTAATACTTATACATTTTTATACTACTACTTCTCCAGTAATACAAATATCGATACTTCTACTGCTCCATTATTATATGTCAATACTACTACATTCATACCACTACTACTGTTTCATTATTATGCATGTTAATACTACTACTACATTAATATTACATTAACTACTATAATACCTACTACATCTCCATGAATACAAACATAATTATTAATACTGCTCCATTAATACATGTTAATATTACTATATTAATACTACTACTACTACTACTGCTCCATTAATGCATATATTAATACTACTACTAATCAGTTAATACAATTATTAACTCTACTACTACTACTGCCCCATTAATATGTTAATACTTCAACTACTTGATTACTACATACAGTATATTATTACTACTACTTCTCCATTATTACATATGTTAATACTACTACATTAATACTACTACTAGTCCATTAACACATATATCAATACTACTACTATTCCATTTATACATATATAAAAACTACAACTAATACTATTCCATTAATACATATATTGATACTACTACTACTCCATAGTTTTTATGCTTTAATTATGAATTCTTTAGTTCTTTGCCTTAGTTATTATAAGTAGTAGTATTGTTCTTTTTATTTTCTGTTTGACTTAAGAGGAATTTCCTCATTTAGAGAAACATTGATTTACTACTATTTGCTGTGTTTTGAATTTTATGTTTGTCCTAGTTTATTTCACAGTTTCTCAATAGTCAGACGCGCATGAACTATTCCTATGAATCTGCAGTTAGATGGGCTAGGCCACTTACTCTTAACAACTGGTAACTATAGTACATACATTTGTAATATATACATACTATAAACATATTGAGGAGCAGATAAGTCTCATTCAGTTAGTTGTTATTCATTCTCTTACCTTCAGAGGGGACGAGCCTGTAGTGTGAGGAGAGGAGAGCATCCTGTCTGCAGCCGGACTCCAGCAGACCTCAACCCTTATAGAGGGGAGGGGGAGGCTGCTCCCTGTTTGTGTGTGTGTGTGTGTGTGTGTGTGTGTGGGGGGGGGGGGGGGTGATGGTCACATGCACAAACATGATGTGTGAAAACATATTCTTATGGTTCTGAAGGAACAACATGTAGAACGACAGATGCAAAAACAGCTGTACGAAAATGTGGAAGAACAGCTGAAACAGCAGATGGAACAACAGGTACAACATCAGGCTGATCAAAAAGTGTAACAACATCTGGGACATCATGTGATCCTTTTGTTGAACAACAGGCAGAACAACAGCTGGATGAAAAGGTGGAACAGCTAAAACAGCATACGTATTAAAAGCCGGAAAAACAGCTGAAATGTTATTTGGAATAAAAAGTAGAACAATAGTTAGAACATTGTCTGGATCAGTGGTCCTCAAACTACGGCCCGCGGGCCGGATACAGCCCGCCTCTACATTTGGTCTGGCCTCCTGAACAATAACAGAGAGCATTTGGATTTTTTTTCACAACTATAAGGCGCACATAAAAGTCTTATATTTTCGTGGGTTGTATATAAAAGAACGGGGATGTGCTTTATGCAGAACATCGTTGTTTTAACAACCCTGAAAATGGTAAAGGGACACACCTATAAAGTTTAAGTTTAAACTGAAAGTAACCAGCTATGTGGAAGAACATAGAAATCAAGCAGCCGCGAGAGAATATAAGATTAATAAAAGACGCAGCTGAGTTTCCGTGGACATAAGGCGAGTTGGAGGAAAGACACGATCAGTGGATCACCGAGCAAAGAATGAGTGGGAGAAGAGTTTCAACGGTCACCATTTGATTTAAAGCAGTAAAGCCAGCAGAAGAAGTGAAAATGTAACATTTCCATCTTTCGTTTCATAAGATGATGCGATTTTTCCATCCGGACCAGCACTACGGTAGTGTAGCACCTTCCAGCAGATTATAATGCATCATTTTCGTGGAGCCGCACCGCACGGAAAGTAAAGAAAGTGAAGCTGGCTAATATATATTTTATACATATATATTAGGTGCCTTATGTGTGTGTTAAGTACAGTAATTACTTATTTGTTTTTTATTTATTTCATAAATAGTGTTATTTATTTCCTGGCTTTTTTCTGTGAAAAACCCAGAGAGGGTTATTTGGTTATTATTTATTTCATTAATCGTGTTATTATTTATTTTCTGACTTTTGTTCTGTGAAGAATACATTTAGGCACTCCAGTAATCGTCACACTTTTTCTGTTACAAACTGACCCATGCCCCTCATCAGCGAAGGGAAAAGTTTTGTGGCCATCACAGGAAAAAGTTTGGGGACCCTTGATGTAGAACAATAGGTGGATCAAAAAATGAAACATCATGTGGAACATGTTAGTCATTACCTTTTAGCACATGCAGCAATGGGACAGTTTGTCTCAGAATGTTGTTTGTATTTTTATCTGTAAATAACAACTACACACGTCTGTCAGTATGTTAATCTGGATTTTGTCTTCTGTTTTTTTTTTGTTTTCATGATATATTGGTGTATTGTTGAAAATAAATGAGCATGTTGCATCGCCACCAGTGAAAGATGATTAGAGGAACCCAGGAAAAACAGCTGTTTGGATACTAATGAACAAAACTATACAGTGAATAAACTGTTTAAATTCTTTACTTCAGTAAACTTCTCAATACAGAAACAGATAAAGTCAACACACAACTTCATATCTTCAAATCTTCAGATAATTAGATATATAGATAAACCTTATATTAATTATAAATGCAAGAAGAGAGAGAGAGAGCAGGATTGTGCTTACATAACTCTTTGTCTCGCATAAAGAAACAAAAATAAAAACCAAATCTATGTCCTTGATAATGTTTATCTCAATAAAACAAGACGTTTTCTGTTTCTCCTCAGCAGGTTTTAATCTGTTCAGATTAAGCAACATCCTCAAGCGCTTCTTTCTGGCTGGATCTGGTTCATTACAGTTATTAGGACACAACAGGAAACAAAACTTTACATATGTAGAAGGCTTCTACATGTGTCTGGTGAGTTTTTAGTCAGATTCTTTTATTTAATGCTGCTTTGCAGATCGTCCTTCTTCTTCCTCCACTTGGCCTTCAGCCTGGGGATCTGCTTCATCTGTTTCAGCTCCGTGAAGACACATGGCCGCCACTGATGGGCCGGGGTCGAGCTGGAGTTACCATGGTAATAGCCCATCTGCAGGTTAGAACTCCCAGCCGCTGCCACTGGCTTGTGTTTGCCGCCTTCGTCCTTGGACGCCTCCTGCTGGTCGCCTGGAGTCCTGCAGCGGGTCCTGCAACGCTGGCCTCCTGCTGCCGGTTTGATCAGCTGATTGTTGTTGTTTATCACAACAACACACAGAAGACAAACATCGCTGTAAAATAGAGTACTTCTACTGTCTAAGGTGGAAACTACTACTGTGAGAAATAGACACTTGTACTGTGTAAAGCAGAGTTTTGTAATTTGTAAAGTAGATACTTTTTACTCTTGTGGTGGATATTTGTAATGTGAAGATACTTTGTGAAACTGTACTTGTAGTGTGTAAAGCAGATGTACTTGGACTGTATAAAGCTGTAGCTGTACTGTGTGAAGAACATACTTATACTGTGTAAAGTAGATGTTTGTAGTGTGTAGATACTTGTAATCCCTGGGTCACATGACATCTACCAGTTATTGATTTGATTGATGTCAGAAAGTTAAAGATCCCACAGTCTAAAGTTGTGTCTTCTTAATCATTAATCCTCAGGGTTTTGTATTGAGACATTGTCTCTGTGATCATTCTGCAGAAAAATTATTTATTGGGGGTTGTTTTTTTTAATGTACTATGTTTCACTTGCCTGGAGAATTTGATTCTTACACTTAAAAAATGTAATGGATAAAGAAAACCTGAAATACACAGATAAATAGCTTAGTTTCATTTTCATTTTACCTTATCTGTTTTGGTGCGAACTTTTGGTTTAATGGAGACTTGAGGCAAAGTAAAGTGTTACTATTTTCTCACATCTGAGTTTGATTTCTGTAGCCACACCCAGGCCTTATCACTGCCACCTCTGCTCTCAATAAAAAAAATCCCTAAACAGGACCTGCCTGATGAAGTGAAGTAGACCAAAAGATCCCTAAAAAATAGACATCATGCAGAGAGAGAAAGAAAGAAATTGACATCTATCCCAAAAAGGTTATTGAGTCATTTCTAAAGTTTTGGGACTCCAGTTTTTCACAGTGAGAAACATTGTCCACAAATGTAGTAAAACTAGAACAGTGGTGAACCTTCCCAGAAGTGGTCACCAACCAAAATGACCCTGAGAGCAGAGCAGCAACTCATCCAAGACATTAAAAAAAGACCCCACAAGGAACTGCATGCCTCACTTGCCTCACGCCACCATAACAAAGAGACTGAGAAACATGGCTGCAACACAGTTTCAGACCAAAGCAACTGCTGAGCAAAAAGAACATTTACCCTCAGCTCAATTTGGCTTGATGGTCCTCAAGGATCATTTCAGAACCTAGAAGACCTGCTGTAATAAATGAATTTCGGATTTGTACCAAAACATCCTGAATGTCCAGCCATCTGTTTGTGACCTCAAGCTGAAAAAAAACTTGGGTTCTGCTGCAGGACAATGATCCAAAACACAGAAGCAAGTCCATCTCTGAATAGCTAAAGAAAAATAATAACCAGTTTTTAAGTCCAGGGGGCAATTACTTTTTTACACAAGGACATGTAGGTTTGGATTTTTTCTTATAATAAAAAAAAACTGCATTTTATGTATTCACACGTTCCCTTTTAAGTTTTTGACAAACATTTAAGTGTGAATTTAACTTTGGAAAAATAAAAACCTCACATCTGCTATTATCTGAGCAGATGTGTGCTCATTTTGTATGTTTCTAGTAAGTGTTTGTTCTCTATTTTCTCTGCAAAACTTGCTGTTTCTTGTGTGCTTACAGCAGCTCCACAGCGCCACCACCTCCAGTTCACTGCACATCAGGCCAGAGTCGGTACTACATGAAGCAAGGGGCAGGATTCAGAGTAGAGATAAAACACTGAAAAAAACACTAAATCGCGGCGTCTGATCAGATAATAACCCAGTCTTTAAGGTCAGACATGTTTTATGATTCACGAAGGAGACTTAACGGATCTCAGGTATGTTCACTGTAAGATTCTGGAGGGAACAGTCGGTGTAACGTTGATGTAACGTTAGTGCAGTGCTACTCAATTATTTTCTGCCACGCCCCCCATGGAAGAAGAAAACATTGCGCGCCCCCCCGCGCGACTATAAATATTATGATTTGTCTATAAAATTGAATAGAATAACAACTTACAAAGAATAGATTTATTAACTGTAACAAAAACGATTTAAAGTGCATCTGAAAGTAAAAAAAAAAAAAAAAAAAGTAAATTCTTAATTAAACTATAAACATTTGATTGACCATGTCAAACCATATGATACTGAAAAAGAAAATAAAAAAGATATGAAATCGGCTTATCAGCGTGATTGTGGTGTAATGTCTTTATTTTTTTGTCTTCGACATTTTAGACACAGTAACACGCCGGTCGTTCAGTGAACCAAGCGCTACATAGGCTTGATCATATTTCCTCGTCTTAGCGTTTGTCTCTTTATCTCCGTCTTTCTCCGTCCGGTCTGCTACACTTCGTGTCTACACTTCTTGCCCTACACCTACATCTACACTTACACCACCGAGCGAATGCTCCCTATGCAAACTCTGCCAATGAGAGCGCTACTGCCCCTAGTGCAATTGCACTTTAATCTAGGACGTAAAAAATAATAAAAATAAAATAAAAAAGCATGTTCGCCGAGGTCAAACGCCCTCCCATGCAGCCTCGCGCCCCCAGGGGGCCCCACTATTTGAGAACTGCGTTAGTGTAACGTCGTCCAAATTCATTTCCAGCTCCATCATGTCTCATGCTGACAATGAAACTGACGCTTAGTTCTACTAACAATAAACTAAACTCTGATGTTTCGATTTCTGTAAAAGGAAATCTGAAATATTAACGTTACCTGATACTCACTCACTTTTACGTTAAATAATTGTCCTGTAATTAATCATCTAGCCTACATTATTTAAATAATAAAATACTTCAATAACACGTAGCATACAGCGGAATAAAAGCATTTTAATAAGGTATGTGTTCTTATAAAAACGTTGCCCTTACATCAATGCCCAGCGCCACCAGTACAGCAGGTGACGCTGTTAGACACCTGGGTGCCAACCAGCCGCCAATTAACTTCGAAGAAGAAGAAATAACAGGAAGAAGAGGCGGGACGCAGAATACAGTATACTGTTGAACCTATCTATTAAACACAGAAAATAACAGTTTGGGATGACTTTATTGATCTATTATGGATTAGTTTTTGATCAACGTTCGATCCGCTGCTGTGACTGAGAAGCCGGAGGAGAAACTTCATAGCCTGCCGTGACCTGTGAAGCCGCCTCCTGGCGCAGCTAGCATTGACGCTAACTACGAAGCTAACGTACAGTCGCGTAGTAACGTTGTGAGCAGCTATTTAGCATAAAGTCTGATTTCTACAGCCGGAGCAGGGGCAGCATGACAGTGGGTTACTGGTGAAGAGCGACCCCACCCACGGTGAGTCCGCAGCCGGCTGGCTAACTGCTAGCAGCTAGCTGCTCATCGTAGTGAAATTGACAGGAATAGCAGCTAGCCTGTAGCTTAACATGTCTGTTAGTTTGCCCCCATACTTCAACACAGACGTGAAATAACAGCAGACACGTGACAGACCTGCAAGGCTGTGACGTCATTAAGGTAAATTACTGATGTTAGACAGCTGGACACAGGTTAGCTGCAGTTAGCTGGTGAGTTCTGAACAGATTCGGGGGGCTGCGTCAAGTCTGTCTTTGTGTCAGTATATGGATCAGCGGCTTGTGTTCAGCCACATTTGATTATTACCTTCAAACTGTGTGAAAGGTCGCAGCTGAGTCAGCGAGGCCTTGTGTATCAGCAGTGTGACAGTAGAGCGCCTAGAGCATACACACCCAACTAAATAACTAATAGATATCACAGAACCACTCTTTATTTAAGTATCCACACTTCATCTGCACAACGTTCCAGAACATAAAGGTCAACTTTGGATAAGGTCAGGTTCAAAATTCATTTTCCATTTCACTATATTGACAGCCAAAGAAAAATATTTTTACAGGTGAGGGTTTTAAATATAACTTTTTTTTTCAAAATACTGAGAATAACAGCCATTAAAAATGTATTATATCAGTAAATTTTTCGAAATCAGGCAGAACATGCATCTCTGTAAAAAGCTGACGAATATGGATAAGGAGAAAACTGAAGTTTGGTGTCTCAGGTTTGTAGGCTGCCATCTGTGTTAACGTGTTGGTGATGTTTCTTGGTGCAGTGCCATGTCTCTGGTTTTTCCTCGACCGAACACCAACGCAGTCCACAGCAAGAAGGATAAGAGACTGATGGCTGAAGTGAACGCATCGCCGCTGAAGCATTTTGTGACAGCGAAAAAGAAGATCAATGGGATTTTTGAACAGCTGGGGGCCTACATCAAGGAGAGTGCTTCCTTTCTGGAAGGTAACCACCATATTCACTGCTCAGAGCATTACTTAATATATTTCAATACAGCAGAATATACAGTAAAACATTAACATCACTATTTTGATAAAAGACTAATCTAATGATCATTAAAAAGATTGTTTACCATAGTTTACCATAGTAGGTTCATAAAATATTGTAAACTACACCAAGCTGAAGATTTAACCAATCAATCCTTTGAGACCTGCACTTTCCACAGGGAAAAAAATTCAGAAAAGACAAGGCAGTTCCTTCACTATTAAATATTAGTGTTGCAAGAACAATTAGTTGTTGGGTTGAAAAAGGTAATTCACTGTTTTCCCAATGTCTTTGTTAATATTATGGAATACTAAAGAAACCTGAAATGAATCAGAGAAGAGAAGCTTGAGCCAGATAATTTTCTTAAAAAAGACTCAAATTGATGATCAAAATAGTTTATTCATGTAATAGTTGGCAACTAATCATTGCAACTCTAGTGTAAATGCTAGACTAAAATGTGTCATGTACAAACATCAGTAATAATTTGTTGTAGTCCAGAACAATAAATGCTGTTATTTCTCTATTATTAGGCTATTACTTTTTCAAATGAATACATTTTTTCAGGGTCTGAACATGCATGAAAACTGCGACTGTGTGTCCACATTTTATGTTTTTTTTTTTTTTTAAACGAATAGGTGTGGCTAAATGTCTGAATGGTGCCCACTTACCAATTCTAAAATCAATCCACAAACATTAACCTTTGCTGTATAAGATTGGAATGTTATGTCATGTCAAAACATACAAAATGCCTCTACTAGCCAAACCAAAGCTCAACAGGAACATTTATCATTTTCTCTATATGCAGGCATTATAATTTCAGGAATTCGTTCTAAAGAATTAATCACAATTTCACATCTGATCAGTCTATAGAAAGATGTATGTGATCAAAAGTTGTTCAAACAGTGAATTCTTATTGTAGAGAAGGGTCGTGGCAAGTTGGCAAATTTTGATGCTTCCCAGTCTGGTCCAAGTGTCTCATGCTTCATAGCAGTACTAAACATGTCTACATGTTCATATTGTATTACAGTCTTAGCTGCACTAGTGACACTGGAAGAAACATGCAAGGGTCCTTCATCACTGCTAACAGCTTTAACTGTTGCCGCTGCTGTGCATCACTGTCTGTCTCCCCCTCTTTGTCTCTATCCCTTTCTCTCTTTGTTTGTCTCTTTCTCTTTCTTTATCTCTTGCTCTTTTTATCTCATTGTCTCTCTCTTTCATTTGTCTCTGCCTCTCTATCTTTCCAGTACTTTTTTAAATGAGTAAGGAAACTCACAACACAGACTAACTTTAGTTTTTTATGTTTCAACTGAAAATAAATAAAGTTTAGAATCCAAAATGTAACCGTGTGACTCTGATTGTCAGTCAGGCTTGTACACATGAAACATGTGACTGTGTTAACAGGAGCGAGCTGAATGTTTGTTGACCTCATTCCTAACTCTACTCTATGTATGGGGAATCATGGAGTCCTGACCTGCTGTGTGTACGCACTCTAATCCATCTTGTAGTGATGTATTAGTAGAGCTGTGACAATTAATTGACTAATCGGCAACTATTACAACCCATATGCCACTTGTCACCTTTTTATTTCAACCAGGGTAGTTGAAGTAAATGGGGTTTCATATGTTGTTGTTTTATTTGTCAGAGTTTTTTAAATGTTCAGAGTTTGCAGGTTGTTTACATTAATTATATTTGTCAAGAAGAAGAGAGAAGAAAATGTTCAAGTTCCCTGGTTTCAGCTTTTCACATCTGATTATTTTCTGGTTTCTTAATAGTAAACTGATCTTTGGGTTGTAGACAAAAAGACATTTTAAGTAGAATGACTGTAATTGATTGACTGTCTGATCCTTCAGATACTCACAAAAATGAAGAGCTGGACCCAGTCACCACGGAGGAGCAGGTC
Organism: Eupleurogrammus muticus; assembly: GCA_036785175.1. Taxonomy (NCBI): domain Eukaryota; kingdom Metazoa; phylum Chordata; class Actinopteri; order Scombriformes; family Trichiuridae; genus Eupleurogrammus; species Eupleurogrammus muticus. The sequence goes on from JAYKQN010000008.1 coordinate 23,442,273, forward strand.
CAGGAGGTTCGTGGTTACCTCACTAAGGTGGCAGGGATCGGAGAAGTGCTTGCCCGCAGGCATATGAAGGTGGTCTTCTTCGGGAGGTTTGTAAATGTGTTCATATTTGTCTCTTGTTCTTTGTTTCATAAACGGCTGCTAAAAAACAAATACAGTTGATAGCAGTTAAGAATGAAAGGCTGCAGGCTGAACACTGAGGCTTGTTGCTCCTTCTGTAGGACAAGTAACGGGAAGAGCTCCGTTATCAATGCCATGCTGTGTGACAAGGTGCTGCCTTCAGGAATCGGACACACAACCAACTGCTTCCTGAGGGTGGAAGGAACTGACGGTAACGAGGCCTTTCTCCTTACAGAAGGCTCAGAGGAGAGGAAGAGCATAAAGGTCAGCACAGGTTACCTGATCAGAGAGTGTCTGTCTGTGTATCCAGCCATCACAGCGTGTGTGCGTGTGTGTGCGTGTGTGTGTGCGTGTGTGTGTGCGTGTGTGTGTGCGTGTGTGTGTGCGTGCGTGTGTGCGTGCGTGTGTGCGTGTGTGTGTGCGTGTGTGTGTGTGCGTGTGTGTGTGTGTGTGCGTGTGTGTGTGTGTGTGTGTAGACGGTGAACCAGCTGGCCCACGCTCTCCACCAGGATGAGGACCTGGACGCAGGCAGCCTTGTCTGTGTCATGTGGCCTAAATCCAAATGTGCTCTGCTCAGGGATGATCTGGTGTTGGTGGACAGGTCAGACACAATCTTATATTTATATATCGTTTAGTGACAATTCATGTTTGGCAAGATAAGAAAGTAGAAAACTTTTTAACATACAGTTTTAAGAAGCATTCATCAGGTCTCTCAAAACGTATATTTTGTGTTCATGTTGTTTTTTTGTCTTTTTTAAAAAAAAAACAAAATCATGATTCAGTGACATCTTTTGACACATAATGTCAAATTGTATAACTGAAAAAGAATGCTACATTTTATATATTTAATCATCCTGGAATATAACACTATTTTATAGCATGTTATTTTTTAACTTTTTTTTTTTTTTTTTTTTTTTTTTTTTTTTAAATAGAGGATAACTATCTGGTACCAAGTTTTTAGGGTTAGACCACATTGCAGCTTTGGCGTTGTTCCATGTATTGCTTGGTCAGTAACAAAGACGTAGACATGAAGATATGTCAAACTTTAGAGACGAGATTTACAAGTTTCTGTCAGTCAGGGCCGACGAAGAAAAAAAAAAACAATAACTGCAAGAGACTCTGATTCCACGTCATGTGCTATCTCCTGCCTGTTCTCAAAAGTAAATTAATTTCCTTAGTTACGGAGTGTCAAACGTCAGTCGGAACTAAAAAGGTGTGTCTTCTTCTTCTTCTTCTTCTTATTATTATTATTATTATTAACACTCTCCCTTTTGTCTCCAGCCCGGGTATTGATGTGACCACAGAGCTCGACAGCTGGATCGACAAGTTCTGCCTGGACGCCGATGTGTTTGTTCTGGTGGCGAACTCTGAGTCCACACTGATGCAGACGGTGAGACGCTGTGGCGATGTCCCTTTAACCTCAGAAAACACACAACTTAACAGACATCAGTAAATTAATACATAACCTCAACAAAGGGAATAAATCACTAAGAACCTTTATTTGGAAGAATAAAGTTTGCATTAAACTTGAAAGATGTGTAGGCTATATGTTTGTATAAATATACATTTAAAAAATATGTGCATATTAACTTTTTATTTTTTTTGTTAGTACTTATTCGTTATTCACTTATTTACACTTATTAATTTACATTTTACTTTTTTATCATCATATAATGGGGTCTGTTTTTGTACATTCTTTGATATTATAAAAAAATTATTAAAAATATATATATTTCATATGATCGTATTTGTTCGTTGCTGTCATTAAACTGATGTGTTTCTGCAGGAAAAATCTTTCTTTCACAAAGTCAACGAGCGACTCTCCAGTCCGAACATCTTCATCCTCAACAACCGCTGGGATGCCTCCGCCTCTGAACCTGATTACATGGAGGAGGTCAGTGAATGCATCGCATTGCGAAACATGGCGTTTTGTTTAAATTCGTAGATGTAGAGATATGAGTTATCCTTGAGGTTTTAAAGGCCTGTCGTAGCTGTTAGCTTCAGAACAAATATTTTTTTTAAGTCAATATTTAACATTATTTTATGTAATTTGAACTATCCTCTAATGACACTGTGTTCATGAAGCTACTCAGTCTTGGCTTTAAAAGAGTGAGTATGCAGCTAATTGAATATTTTATTTTATATGAAAAATGAATCTGAAGTCATTTCACCACTTTAGCCAAGTGGCTAAACAAGTGTTAAACTAATCAAACACAAACTTTATAGAAACCTGTTTGTTCTGGATCCGTGTTGAAATAAATGGTTAAAGGTCCTTCATTAGAGTAAATTCAAATTTTTATTCTATTTTCTTTTTTAGCCATTTTATCACTATCATTACTTGGTTAACATATTTCTGTTTTCTGACTAAATGAGTTCAATCAAAGTTGAAATAAACATTAGTTAGATGTGGTTTAAATGTAGAACCAGGTTGGCTCTGTTAAAAATTTCTAGTGTAACAGATATACAGAAAAAACCCTCACATTTCTGTCTGTTCTGCTGTATTACATTACTAGTATCTAAAGGTAATGGGTTAGTTGTAGCCATTGCTGTTTATTAAGCTGCATTGTGGCTGTTTCAGGTACGCAGGCAGCACATGGACCGATGCACCAACTTCCTTGTGGATGAACTGGGAGTGGTGGACCGAGCCCAGGCCGGTGACCGCATCTTCTTTGTTTCTGCCAAGGAAGTCCTCCAAGCTCGAGTACAGAAAGCTCAGGGGATGCCGGAAGCTGGTGAACAGTTATTCATGTTTAATAAAAGACTATTTATTGAATGGTTGAATTAGACTGGAGTTTTAAATGAAAAGTACAGAGAGCCGACAGCAGATCCTTGATCAGCCCGCTCCTGATTTAAATCTATGTTTTACCAACTTTAACTTGTTCATCAGTGAAAGAACAGTTTCCGATATCATTTCTTGTCATCCTGTCTCAGGTGGAGCTCTTGCTGAAGGATTTCAAGCCAGAATGTTTGAGTTCCAGAACTTCGAGCGGAGATTTGAGGTAAGCAGAGCTGTACACTCTCAAGGCAGCCACCGTTAATGTCTTCCGCAGTCGGTTCAACTTCAGAGCTGCCTGCAAAACTGTAGAGATGCCTTCACTGACTCACGTAAAAGTCTGACCTCATATACGATAAGAGATCATCCCAGCCTAGACGATAAGAGACCAACCTAGACGAAACAATGTTAAGTCAGCCTGTCTTTGTCATTTTGAATATACAGTATTAAAATAATAAAAATGTAAATATAAATTGTGGCTTGGTGCTGTTCGCTAATCTACAGTATAAAATAAGTAAATGATGGCCATTCCTCATGTCCTGTACTTTAGATATATTGTTTATTTAACGCTATAGATATTGGTTAGACATGAATCCTTGCGTTATCTTCCTTCATTCATCAGTTTCCTATATTGTTCTGATCAGTTCTTGGCTCCACAGTCTGTGATTCACTTGCACTAAGATCTACCAAAATGCAGAGATTAAAATCTTTAAAACTGAGATTTTTCTGGTGGTGGACCACAGAGCCTGACAGGGGCCATTTTTTGCATCTTTCTTGGCCTGAATGATTCTTCTTGAGTTTAAAAGATAAGTATTTTACCTTTTAAGAAAGTGAGGTTCAGAGAATCACTTCTCTCTTCAAGAATTGATATTTTGCCAGAGAATAATCAGTTTAAAAAATATCATTCCAACTTCTTGTTGTGATATGTGATTGATACTCTCAAGTGCACCACATTCAGTTGTTTAGATTGCAAAACTTACTTTACCCATCCCTCGGTAAGAATATAAGAAAAAGTCCTGAACATACTAAAACCATCATTTCATGCTCCTTCAGAAAACAGCGATGTTGAAAAATGTTGAAAAAATCAGTTATAAATAAGTTTATATTGATAAATATAGATAGTTATTGATGATTATCTTTCAAATCTGTGTGGTTATTTTAAGCTTAATAACCTGCTATTATTATGTAGATGTATAGTCAGTGATATTGCTAGAACATATTTTAATATAAATTATTACATATCGGTGGAAAACAGTGACTATTTATAACTCTTCATTAAATATTTTCAAAAACAACCATGAGAAAAGGGGCTACACATAATCACTTAATATTAAACTGGATTTGTGGTTTGTCTGTTCAATGACTGGTTCTTTGATTCAATGGTTGATCCATTATTAAGGGAAATGTGATATTTATGAGCTAAGGAGGAACAGCATTGGTTTATTTATATAAACCTTGAAGGAGACTATCTATATCTATTGAACTATTTCCTTATTGTATTGTGTATTATATACTTGTATGTTGTTCATTGTGCAGGAGTGTATCTCACAGTCAGCAGTGAAGACCAAGTTTGAGCAGCACACCGTGAGAGCCAAGCAGATCTCGGAAGCCCTGCGCCTCATTATGGATTCAGTCCACATCGCTGCACAAGAGCAGAGGTGTGTGTGTGTGTGTGTGTGTGTGTGCGCGAGAGAGTGTGTGTGTGAGTGTGAGAGAGTGTGTGTGTGTGTGAGAGAGACTTGGTTCCAGCCCTTTTAAAAAGTCACATGACTGGCATCAACAGTCCCTGGTGTCGTCACACAGGGTTTACTGCCTGGACACCAAAGAGGATCGTCAGGACAGACTGGAGTTCATAGACAAGCAGCTGGACCTGTTGACCATGGACTGTAAGGCCAAGATCAAGAAAATCACTGAGGAAGTGGAGAGACAGGTAAGACGGCATACACACAACACTATAAACACACACATTTAATTTCTATGTTTTCACTCCTGTTCTCTGCTTATGTTCAGGTGTCTAATGCCATGGCCGAAGAGATCAGGAAGCTGCATGTTTTGGTTGATGATTATCGCATGGACTTCCATCCATCACCTGTGGTGCTGAAGGTCTACAAGAACGTGAGTTTCAGCACAAATCTCCTGTTTCCGTAAAGAAACTGCTGGTTAAACCTCCAAGCATGAGCACTTTCTGTGTCTTTTGTGTAGTAAAACAGCTATAATATTTGCAAAAATGTTTATTAAATTTCCCTAGTATAGTATTTCCCCAAGTACTGAAAAATGGTGAAATGATTTCACATTGTTGTGTTTATATATAGATTAGATCTATATCTATTTAAGAAACTTAAATGTTACAGGCACAGCATGCTAGCATGCACATCTGTCCACCCTCTCCATCCTCTATGCTGCAGTTCAGTCGAAAGATCTTTGATTTGTTGTCACATGACTTTTAGTCTTGTGTTCTTCACATGGTGACTTCAGGGACATTCAATTTCTTTTTTCAATGAGCATTTCTATGTTCATAGTTTCAGACGTGGCTGCATAGTATATTATTGGCGATATTCTCATTTTACCTTTTAAAGGTAGACATTCATTTCAAACCCACTGGCAGGTTGTAGTATCACGAATAATTTTTTGTTAAATTTATGTTCCTACCTATCATCACCACTGCTTATGTTTGTTTAATTCCAGGAGCTCCACAGGCACATAGAAGACGGTCTGGGCAAGAACATGTCAGAGAGATGCTCTACCTCCATCACCAGTGCCCTGCAGGCCACACAGACCGACATGATCGGTAGCTCCTCCTACTTTCATCTGATTCCATGTGCTATCAGCTAAATGTTCTTAATGACGATATGCACACATATACATCTGTGACTAAATATTTACTATGAAGCTCAGAATAAGAGGTTTCTTGATATAATATGATATGAAGTTTGGGACTAACATGGATGAGTTGTTGGGTCTGCTGTGTCTGAGTGTGGATCCTCACACAGCTGCTATTCTGCCTGTGTGCTGCAGACGGTCTGAAGCCTCTGCTGCCGAGTGCGGTCAGAGAGCAGGTGGACAAGCTGGTTCCACGTCAGTGCTTCAGCCTCAGTTACGATCTGGCCTGTGACAAGCTGTGCAGCGACTTCCAGGAGGACATCGGCTTCCACTTCTCTCTGGGCTGGACCATGCTGGTCAGCCGCTTCCTGGGGCCCAAGAACACGCGGCGGGCTCTGATGGGCTACAATGACCAGGTAACCGCTTCAACAACATAGCAGATCTGTTTATTTCTTTTGATTCATTTTAAAGAATAAATGTTTATGAGAAGTGACAGCAGCAAGTTAGTGATTATTTTTATTTTAAATGAACAGATTAAATTCAGACTGATTTGAGTAAATAGAAGTTTAAATTTAGACAACTTGACTAGTCTAAAAGTAAGAAGTCTATTTTGACCTTGATGTAATTGGAAAGGTGAAACTAAAAGTTATTTCTTCTATTTAAAAGCTTATCAAAACAGTTAATCACATTCCTCAATAACGAAATTGTATTTTAAATGCTGCTGGAATCTATGCAAGTTTGCAGTAATGCATTGATGAGCTGTTGTCTTCCGACAGGTTCCTCGGCCCATGGCTCTGACTCCTGTCAGCAACAGCATGCCTCCGTTCCCTCAGAGCTCCATGACGCAGGAGGAGCTGATGGTCTCCATGGTGACCGGTCTCGCCTCCCTCACTTCCCGGACCTCCATGGGAGTCCTTGTGGTTGGCGGTGTGGTGAGGATATACACACATTCACAGCTAGTGGTTAAATATAAGTATCAGAGTTTCTAGAGCACAATAACCTCAGGTCCGCCTGTAACGGCAAAATCCTCAGTGTTTATCTGTATAACCGTGCAGATCTGGAAGGCGGTGGGCTGGCGTCTGATCGCTCTGTCCGTGGGTTTGTATGGGCTCCTCTACATCTATGAGCGCCTCACCTGGACCACCAAGGCCAAGGAGAGAGCCTTCAAGAGACAGTTTGTGGAATACGCCAGCGAAAAGCTGCAGCTCATCGTTAGCTACACTGGATCCAACTGCAGCCACCAAGTCCAGCAGTGAGTATACACACACACACACACATACAGTCAGATCTTAGTTGATCAGCAGTTTGACGTCTTATTCTGAGGTTTCCTCTGCTGTGTGTGGTCATCAGGGAGTTGGCAGGTGTGTTCGCTCAGCTCTGTCAGCAGGTGGATATCACCCGACAGAACCTGGAAGACGAGATCACCGACATGAACAGGAAGATTGAGCTGCTAGATGGGCTACAGAGCAAGGCTAAACTGCTGCGGTAAGCAGCACACACACACACACACACACTGCTGCAAATGAAGATGTTAGAGTGAAGAGAATAACTTCACCTGACAACATTAAAAACAAATTTTTCCTCATCGGCAGTCTGGGTTTTATTTAATGTTTCGATCTCTGACAAAATGTATTAGCAATTTGTAGATTTACAGTACTCAAAGGAGTGTGAGGGTGGGGGCAGCTACTGTATGACATCACAGAATCGAGAAGTATAAGCAAGCCCTGAAATAGCAGTCTATAAATCCAGGCTGAGTGTTTCTCTTTTTCTTAAAGTTTTGATGCCTGAGACATGTTTTATCAAACCTTGGCACCTGATCTTGAATAGAACAAACATGATAGTTATATTCTATTTTGAGTATCACCACAGGACCTTATACAAAGTCTAAACTAATAACTACATATTAATATGTAAGAGGTTACTAGAAGGTTTATCTGGCCTTGACTCTTAAATATTTATTTAAATCAATTAGTTCACTTCATCAATAAATCTGTAAAATTTGAGTTTTCCTTGTGCAGTAAAGCAGGCTAGATGTGCTCAGAATGCTTCAGAATATAAATAATTTGGCAGAAAAAATGCATGAATCGACTTAAACAAATCCTCACTTGACTGAGACCAAACAGATCAACTGACTACAAGACAGATATTGAAGTGTAATGTAATGGCAAGAACTTGGTGAGTCAATCAGCAAGCAAAGCAAAACATAAACCACAATGTGGGACTTAACTGTTTAAACTAACATGTTTAAATACTCTGAAAATAATAATTATAACTCAGTGTAATAACACATTTATAATCTTTTTAATAATAGAAATGATAGTTAACATAAAACTGTTTAGTGGTTTTACTAGTTTAGGACAGGGACTGAATCCTGTGTTTGACTGCTGTGTTCTAGCTTTTGTCATGAACCTGAACTTCTCTCCCTATAAAAGCTCCACACAAAAACATGAAGGTGAATAACGTTTGTGTTTTTCTCAGGAACAAAGCGGGTTGGCTGGACAGCGAGCTCAACATGTTCACTCAGCAGTACCTGCACCACAGCAAGTAACTGGCTGCAGCGTCCGCTGGAGGCTCCGTACCCCACAACATGTGGTACAACATCTGCTTTCAAGCTGACACTGATCTGTAGTGAGTTACTGAGGAAACACTCAGCTGTGTTGAGAATCAACGGCGTGCTGGTGATGAGGATGTGGGGACAGTCCTGTATGTTAGGTTTAACTTCTTAACACCTATTTTGGGGGAATTTTCACCCCCTCTATAACCAAATGGAAACACAAAACAGAAGAAGTGAGACCTGAATTCATGTAGACTCTGGAGACTCGGTTAACGAAAACAAGCTCTAATCTTGAAAATGTGCTCAATTAGTATAAAACTACGTCAGCTCAAACCTGAAGGAACAGGTCTTTTTTTTTCCTTTTGGTTTTTCAGTGGGTCATATCTGGGTAGAGTTAAGGCCGTGCTTCAGGACATTAATGTGACAATGTCCACAAACGTGAATGTCACATCAACTATACCTGTGCACAATTTTATACCTGTGGGCTGAATCTTATGGGCACTAGTTTTTTATTTTTTAGTTTGTTGTGTTAATAGTGCCCACAAACCTTAACCCTGATGTGGTTTTTAACAGGTTAACTGCTGCTGACATTAATAACACATTTCAAACAGCTTCATCTATTAGATATGAACCACTACATATAAAAACTGAATGAAACCTCCTCTGGTCCTGTCTGATCTGACTCTAGAACATCATCCCTGCATCCTCATCAGCACCACTGATTTTCTCCTCTTCTGTCAGAAGATGTGATTCCATTGATCTGTGGAAATTTGATTCTGTAAATATTTACATATATATTCTGAACACTGGATAAGGTGCCATGAGGGAATGGAAGAAAGTGTCTTATCTCACAAGGGTAATGTTATGAATTGTAAACAGAAACCATCATTTATCCCTGCTGTTGCAGCTTTATTAGTGTAGATTTTGCTGCTGTTGGTTGAGTTTAATACTGCAACTTGACTTAAAGGAAAATTAAATATTCAGTCTGAACACAATACAGCTGATCTGTCAACAGATTCAAAAACTAAAAGATACAGAATTTTTAGCCTCTGAATTTGACACTTTATATTTTCAATAGCTTGTTTTTACTTTTATTGTTCAATGTTCATAGTTTCAATAATATCTATTCACATTATTCAAATGAAATGGGCTGCAAGAGTTTTTTTTTATTTTGTAATTTTGATACTGAATCATTGCGATTTGAAATTTGAAGAGTTAAATTCATAAGCCAAAGATTCAGAAACATTACTTCAATGCGGCTTAAATTTCTAAATCTGGTGACAGATTAGTTTCACTGAATGACATCACATCTGCAAACTAAAATGTTTAGTGCATTCATTCACTGAACTTTCTCAGTCAACCTTTGCATTTTTGAGGCTAATGAGTTAGTTGTCAGCATTTAACAGTGAGGGTCAAAAATACCACCAGATAGTGAAGTATTTTCTCTGTGGCCATTAGCTCGTTGTTTCTTAGAATATGGCGCATAAATAAATACATAAGTCTTCTGGGTTTCATTAATACAGCTTACAGCTGATATATCAGCTGATCATTGATCAGTTATCTTTGAGTGAAGCAGAGTTAGAGCAAATTTTTGGACATATTTCGCAGTGAAATAAATGATTCAAGGTTTAGAATGATAAATAGATTTAAATCTAATCCTCACCATTGATTAGACTGAAAGTGACTTGGTGGAGCTTAGCATTTAGAATGATGCATATTTTTAAAAATATGAACAATAAAGTTGATGGATGAAATTCTGTAGGTGTCCCTCAGTGCAGAGAAGTCATCAAACATTCAAACTGATGTAAAATACTTTTTTCTTTTTTAATTATTGGACATATTTAGCAAATAACGTAACAGAAGATTGCAAATGGGGCCTTTAAGTCCTGGGTCACTTATAAACGCTGAGTTTAACTGTGCCACTCTGCACATATACTCACTAAATAAATCATTTAATGATCTTATAAAGTGTTTTGTTTATGTAAAAGAAAATAACTGACTCGGGCAAAATTGTTTATATATATATATTTTTTTTAACTCAAATATCACATTTGATGATTCAACAGCAGCTTGTTGAAGTTCAGAGATTTTGATGCAACATTATCTTCATCTTTTTTTTTTTTTTTTTTTTTTTTTTTTTTTTTTTAAATCACCTGCTGTCAGACTCATCTTCCTCACAAATGTTGGACACATTTTCAAACCTGTCCGTGTTTTAATGTGAAACGGAAGCACTGTCACCGCCTGTCGTCAGCGCTCAGACTGTTTCTCCGTCTGTCGTTCTTTTTGTTTTGCACTGAATGGACGGGGGCCTCCCCCTGCAGAGCTGCCTCCTCTCTATGCCTCTGTCAATGTTCCCATTATGATATTCTGGTTTTACTTCTAAAGGAAATGGCAGGAATCTGATCAACATGTAAGGAAAGAGAGTGGACAAATCCAGCAACACTTTTAGCTTTTAAATTGTAATGAGTTGCCTTTTGGATTGGAAACGTGAGGAAAAGGAAAACAGAGCAGACTGGCCTGGAAATGTCCATGCTGTTAAATGATGCTATGAGCAGGAAGACTGCCCTGCCACCTTCCTTCCTTTAGATGGAAGACATGCACTTTATCCATTTGCTGCTTATTGATTTTTGTTTTCCACACATGTAAAACCACAGAGTATAAGGTGAAGGTACTTGCATGCAGTGACTGTTGTACTTTGCTGTCCTGATTAAATGGTCAATAATATGTATGTTAAAAAATAAAACAATGGTGACAAAATGTATTGACAGTCTATATTTGTGAAACAAACTGTTACTTATAATAAACAAACTGGTGCACAAAGTTTATTAAAAGTTTAGCAAATGTAAAAAATACTAAAAATACTGAACAAGTAAAAGTCTTGAATTGAATGTTACATCAGTAAAAGTACAGAAGTATTTGCAGCAAAATGTACTTTAAGTAAAGTACAAGTTTGTTAGTTTTTTAGTGATATTTTTTAAATTTTCATATTATATATTCATATTTATATTATATTTTATGTTATATTTTTTAATGATACATTCCAATATAATTATATTCCTTTTCAGCTGTATCCACATATAGTTATTCTCAAATGATTTTAAAACATTTAGAATATTAAATGTCCACTCCAAGGCACACAGTAATTAGGGGTTAGGTTCCTGTGAGACATTTAGTTGAAAAAACACTTCAAGGGCATCAAATACCTTTCAAATACACTTTTAATTTAGGACCATAAAATATTAGTGTGGTTAGCAGTATGTGTTCTACACTTCCTTCAACATGAGCTTGAATGAGTTGGGCCTATTCTGACTACAATTTCTGGTGTCCTAAAATATCTAGTGATATGGGCATGTTCATCTCTGCCTCCCACCTCTGCTTTATATGTAGGGTATTGTGCAAATTCATAGATAGGAAGACATGGTATTTTCTTATCACTGCTCCCTGTCTGTATTTATTAGGAACTCTTCTATGGGAGTAGGTATTGTCAGTTTTATTCATTCCTTTTGTCTCGTCAGGAACGTTTTCAACTGTACATACCAGAAGAAATCTGTCTTTGGGGGATTAGTCATTTTTTTTAATTCTTCAAAAGTCTTAAGATTCCCACCATGAAATAATTGCCACAAATATACCAGTCCATGGTCTGACCATTTTCTAAATGCAGTATTGAGGGTGTTAAGGTCCTCATTGATTCAGTAGTTAGTACTGACAACTTTGGCAACTCAAGTAAAGTACAATACCTCAAAATTGTACCCAAGTTTAGTACTAACTAAATGTTACCTCAATCACTCGCTGTAACTCACAAAGCATGGATCCATCTCTGCTCAGCAGCATTGACCAGCGGATGGCAGTGTGATGTCACTAAACGGCTTCAGTCCCATCGAACCTAGTGGATTCAGGTCTTTACGTGGAACCTGTAGCAAATGCTCCACAATTATAATAATCTATAGATCAAATCACATCTATCAATCACATAGGACCATCAGTGATTGATTACAGTCTATTGCTGTAGATATTTTCTGTCTCTTTCTCTAATCAATCTGTAATGTTTATATGTGTAAATGAATGTTAGACCACGCCACATACGATACAGATGCTCAGGCTGCAGGATAACATCTGTAGGAAGTTTGTTACGGTTAATGCAAAATAATAAAAAAAAGAAAAAAAAAAAAGAACTATAATTGAATGATCATTTTAATTAACTGAAATAAAAAATAGAAATATAAGGCTTTGCAAAAAGAACTGAAACAATATTGGTTGTTTACAAAACTGATTATTGAGAAAATGTACATAATGTACTTCTTGCCAGATTTTTTATACATAAATCTTTTTTTTTTTATCTGTCCTTTTTTTGTTCTCTGTGCTGGTTTTAGTCCAAAAAATACCACATATTACAAATAGGCTATACCAGAACTGATAAAAAAGGAAACTATGGAGTTAGAAAACACTTTAGCTAATTTAAAGAAATTATAAATTAACATCCATCCATCCATCCATCCATTTTCTATCCCGCTTATTCCCTTTCGGGGTCGCAGGGGTCTGCTGGAGCCTATCCCAGCGCATTTTATGGCGAGAGGCAGGGGGATACACCCCAGATGGTCGCCAGCCAATCGTGGGGCACACACACCATTCACACACCATTCACACACACACTCACACCTATGGGCAATTTAGATTTGCCAATTAACCTGAGCATGTTTTGTATTGTGGGAGGAAGCCGGAGTACCCGGTGAAAACCCACGCAGACACGGGGAGAACATGCAAACTCCACACAGAAAGGTCCCAGACCCAGGCCCCAAGGCGGTCTTGAACCTGCGACCTTCTTGCTGTGAGGCAACAGTGCTACCCACTGCTCCACCGTGTCGCCCTAAATTAACATTAAAAATAAAAAAGTAATAAAATATTATGAAAATATTATGTTTGTTCTGTGGTTTAATAACTGTTTAATAATATTGGTCTCCATCTAAGTTTCTAGATGGAGACCAATACCACTGTGATCATTTAAATAAAAGAAAGAAATGAAGAAGAAGAGAATCAAATCACTTTCAAAATGTAGTTTCAGTTCCACAAATCTGTAGTTACAGTATCTTCAGAGGTGAAAGTAACTTATTGATGATTTCAACCTTTGAGTCTTTGACGTCTTACAAACAGCAGAATATAGTCCCCTAACATTTTACATGTCTATGATTATCAACAAGACTTTTCCCTCTAAACATCCCTCTGGGTTCATTTTAAATGTTTAAATGAACCAATATTTCACCAAAAATGTAAGATTAGAGACATATAGAAAGTGAAACAGATTAGTGAATTTAGAATCCTTGTTTGTTCTTTCCCTTTAATCATCTCAGGAATCCTTACAGGAATCTTTGCTGACCCTTTGGAGGGGCCTGAACCCTATGTTGGGAACCACTGAACTAAACTAGTTAACAGTATATAAAGTAGTTAAAGTAGCTCCACTTCCAGCAGCTTCAACAGTAACATGATGTTATACACTAATGATGTACATTAATAAAACAACAGATTATGTAGTAATCAGCAGTTTACAAGTAGTTTTATATTACTTTTTTTTAAGTAATGTATCTGGTACTTCATGTTCTGTCTCCATTGCCCAAAGATGGATGTATTATCTCCACCAAATAGAGATTTTTTTCCCCCACTTAACTTATCACACAGTTTCATGTCAATAAACGTTAGAACAGTCCCCCAAACCTCTTCACTGAAGGCACCCCCCCAGACACAAACACATTTTCAGAGGACATTTATGGAATCCCAGTAGACATACTCAAGCAAGGTGGATACCTCCTCACCTGCAGATTAAACCAACTGATTATGACCATCTGGTCATCCAAACTCATTCCTTAAGGTCCCTCATCCTGTCTTTAACCATAAATCATGCTACTCAGCCTAGCATCCCATGTAAGTGAAATCATCCTGTCTGAGTAAAGGTATGGCTATAGGCATAAACAACATACTCCAGATATGATCTTTGTTGCGAGGCAGATACTGATACTGTACAAAAAAATACATAAAACCCTGGAAAGATATGTCCATGGCTTCTGACACAGTAAAGCAGGAACTGCCCTGGGAAGAACCTGGGAAGCTGGGGGTTCCACCAATGATCAGAAAGCCTGCGTAAATGTCAGTGACCAACCATCCCCATTTGTCAGTCTGGATATGAGTGGCAAACAATGGTGTGTTCTACCCCCAACTTTCTTCAACATTTTTCTGTCTCACAACCTCCTGGATCTAGATTACAGATACAGTACCTTTTTGATATACAGCAGCTTCAACACTCCACCAAAACCATCATCCAACACATCTTGGTGCTACAATATGCAGATGACTGTACTCTGTTCGCCCACTCACTAGAATCCCTACAGCATGTTGTAAATGTGGTTGTCTCCATTTAAAATGCCATAGTTCTCCAAATTAACATCACACAGATAGTTAAGCAAGAGCCCAGGCCCCAACAATATATTCCTACCTTCACCTTCAAAGCTGAACCCTTTGCTATCGTCCCATATATCACCTATTTTGGCAGTATCCTGTCCCTCTCTTGGACAGGCTCAGATCAAGGGTCTTATAATGTGATAACCTTGGCTCTGTAGTGACCCTGGCTCCAGTTTAGTTTGGACTTTGGGGCCTTTGGGTCTAGCAGCAGAAGTCCATCCGTCCAACATGTCCTCTGGTGTTAGTGTGTTAGTGTCCTGCAGCCTCGGCATCATGTGATCATCCGATTGCTGTTTTTGTTTGAATCAGTTAGATCAGCCTCACAAATGCCAAAAAAAGAAAAGAGTCTGTGTGAGACATATGAAAGGAGCCCCCCTCCTTCCCCCTCTCCCCCCAACCACCACCACTTTTCGATTGGTTTCACTTAATCGATCATGATGAGCAAGCCGTGAAACGTGTCTGATGTCCCACAATGCCCCAGTTCAGCTGAAGTCTGAGATTATCATGATGTTAACCTCCTTTAAATAAAGCTCACAGGAGACATGTGGACATAAAGGTGAAGAATTGAATAAATAATATTTCTGATGTATGGAGCAAGAGCTCACACCACTCTTCTCATTCATCCTTTCTTCTCTCCTGTCATTTTCTCTTACTTTTCTTTTTCTTCTTTTTTGTTCAGTCATCTGGAAGTTTTTGTCAGACAGAATCAAGCTGCTGTGTTTTTGCCTCTTGCTTTCAGAAACCATGGAGGTCTCACTAAACAACTGAAACATAAACGTTAGCTCAAACGCTAATTCAATTTCCAATGGAGGCAATTATTTCCATACAATCCCAGCCTCCATTAGTGAGCTGCGGGGTGCAGTTGACAACTGTTAAGGCCACCAAAGCCAAACCCCAGTAATCAAGATTATGAGCATATATATGCATTTTTGCAGAGACATGGTGTGGCACAGCAGACAAAGTGTGACGTGTAGCTGATGTCTTACCTTTAACTTGAAGACATCCAGGACCTTATATATTTAGTTTATTTAATTTATTCTTTGTTTGGTTTGGTTTTCTCCTCCCCTCTTTAATTCATTATTATTATTATTATTATTATTATTATTATTATTATTATTATTGTTTAATTCATCCTTTTTCTTCCTTTTCCAATCAACTCTACATTTTAATTTGGGAAATTATATTTTGTTTTATTTTTTTTAGACATGGCAAGACAGTCTTTCTATAGAACATTTTCTACACAGGCAACTCAATCTGCTTTACATGAAGAGAGCAAAAGAGCATAAAAACTACATAAAACACATAAATAGAAGTTAATTAAACATATAATAAATTGTTAATAATAACAAAATACAATAAGAAATAAAAGTAATAAGAAGTAGTTGTTAGTGTTGACAAATATTCCCAAAAAACATCATCCTTTCAACAAATCATGTTTCTTCATTGATGCTGCTTCCTGTTTTTTTTAGAGGGGTGATTTTATGTTGATAGTTTTGTTTCTGTTTTTTTGTTTCATTGTTCTGTTGTTTTGTTTATTGTTTTTTTTTTTTAATTTAGAGTTTAGAGCTCTCCATTTGCATCAAAATCTGATTCTTTTTCCATCCCTTCGGCCCTGAAGGCCCAGCGGGGACATAGACACAGTAAACAAGAATTAATAAAACCCAAATCAGCTTTTAAAGTGGACACACCTCCTTTTTCATTGACTATATTTAGCATTACTGAAGTTATACTGAGCCCAATGAGAGAAATACACAGTCAAAGATCTGCAGAAGTTAAAGGCGACACTGGAAACATTTCTGATTTCTTACGGTGGGGTATTTTTTACTGTTGCTGGCATGTTTCGGCTCCATCGAGAAGCATCGCTAACTTGTTTCTTCACAGGCGATTACAGCGAGAACAAGCCGGGCTCACAGGCTCGAGGAGCATGAGACCTTCATGAGGCTGAGAGCCACCTCCATGATCAATGTCGCCATTTTGTTGATCAAGTAACGCGGATCCACCATGCAAGATGCATTTACTTTGCTGAGTCGCTGTCTGAAGCGCCTATTCATCCAGCAATTCTTCACAGGAGTAAAAGTGGAGAGTATGATGATGATGATAATGATGCTGAGCAGCTGAAAAACATGTCCAGTCTGCACGAGATCCACTTGGTACAATGTTTGTATTATACAGCAGAGGATGAAGTATTTGATTCCTTTACTGCAGTAAAAGTACATTAAGTAGGTAAGTATTAAAACTTAAAACATGTATTTAAGGTGCTGATGTTTAAAATATTAATTTAGCAAGTAACTTGTAAAACATTGATTAGCAGCATGTTAGTATTGTAGCTGCTGGAGGTGGAGCTACTTTAACTACTTTATATACAGTTAACTAGATTACTCCAGTGGTTCCCAACCTAGGGTTCGAAGCCCCTACACACAGGCAGCAGATAAATGTGAGGGGTTTGAGAGATGATTAATGTGAAAAAAAGAACAACAAATTGTTGTTTGCCAAAAAACATTTGGCAAATATTTTCAAAGTTCAACCACAGCTCTTAAAATTAGCACCCAGCATCTTTCACACATTTCAGGTCCCATTGAAACACATTAAAACCTCATTTGTTGAAGGTTTGTGTCTAGTTAAGACGTCCCTATGTGATGCTAGAAATGTCCTGTTAAAACTAATCAATGCTATGTTCTCTGCTTCGCTGGGGTTAAGGTTAGCAGGAAAGATGAAGGGAAACACTTTGTATTCTGGTCACAGCACAAATTAGACACATAGGGCCACTCCTGGTAAAATATCTCTGTGTGACAGTAAAAGTGATAGGTTAGTGGTCTTGAACACCTCCAAATATGATGGTAAAACTTACTGTAGAGAACACATCAATCATATTTAGTTATAATATATGATTCATAATATATGTATGGTTTGGTACATCGTTATTCATACAAACAGTGAGTCCAGAGTCCAGTCTGCACAAGGTAACACCAGAAGGTCATGAATTTTCACAGTGCAGGAGAGCAGGTTTAACAGACAGGTACAAGAGACAGGTATAATAGACACAGGTCTTACACACAAGTATAACAGACACAGATATAACAGACAGGTATAACAGACATAGGTATAACAGACATGGGTATAACATACACAGGTCTTTCATACAAGTATAACAGACACAGATATAACAGACAGGTATAACAGACATAGGTATAACAGACACAGGTATAACAGACACAGGTATAACACATATGGGTATAACAGACACGGGTATAAAAGACATGGGTATAACAAAGCTAGTATAACAGAAAGGTACAACAGACGGGTATAACATACACATGTATAGCAGAGCTGATTTAACAGACAGGTGAAACAGACACAGGTATAACAAACACGAGTAGAACAGCGACGGGTATAAAAGACACGTATAACAGAGCTGATTTAACAGACAGGTAAAACAAACACAGGTATAACAAACACGAGTAGAACAGAGAAGGGTATAAAAGACATGGGTATAACAAAGCTAGTATAACAGACAGGTACAACAGGTATGTGAGAAGGTGATGACCCCTCCCCTTCTCACCTGGTTATAAGGGGGAACTGACTAGCAGTGAGAGAGTTCCCCCCGAACGGGTTTGCAGAGAGTTCCCCCCCGGACATGTTTGCGTGCGGGACAGGTGACGCGACGCGTGGGACTGCCTGTCTGGTCCACCTGGTGCGAGGTGGACTTTTCCTGCTGACGTGAGCGTGTTGGGTTTTGTGTTTTTTTTGGTACCGCCGCCAATAAATGTTTTAACTGAGTTCCGCTGCCTCCTGTCTCCGCTTCTTTTTCCAGTTGCCCTGATCCCTTTTGTGGGGCGACCACGTCGGTCGCTCACAAGGTACAACAGACAGGTATAACAAACATGGGTATAACAGACAGGTATAACAGACATACGTATAACACACATGGGTATAACAGACATGGGTATAACAGACACGGGTATAACAGACATGGGTTTACTAAAGCTAGTATAACAGACAGTTATAGTAGACACAGGTATAAAAAACATCGGTATAACAGACACAGGTATAACACACATGGGTATAACAGACATGGGTATAACAGACACGGGTATAACAGACATGGGTTTACTAAAGCTAGTATAACAGACAGTTATAGTAGACACAGGTATAACAGACATGGGTATAAAAGACATGGGTATAACAAAGATAGTATAACAGACAGGTATTACAGAACAGGTATAAAAGACACAGGTATAACAAAGCAGGTGCAGTACTGACTGTATCTCAGAGTATAAGAGGGACAATAGTTAATAAACCCTAATTGTCTGTTGATGGTTCTGTTGTTTAATAGTCAGGTCCTGTTTATCAGTGATGCCCATCCTGTGATCCATAAATTACAGATGAGCCCTTCTGTACAGATAGAACACATTAGCTGACCTCTGACCCGAATGAGTAAAGAATGACCTTTGTAGCATTGAAGTTCACCTGAAACAACATCCATAGTATTTATTGTCTCTTCATTGTATTGTATCTTTATTGTATTGTATCTTTGGTGAATTCTAGCATGTGAAGGACAAATCAGTAGTGGGGTGGTAATTCTGATAAAATCACTAAGAAATAGTTTTTGTGCTCTTGTGCCAATTACAGTTAATGTGATATAAAAGGACTAACAGGTTTGTCATTTCACAACTTGTTGGTAATTTGCTGTATCTGATGAAGGTTCCATACCTTTTGGATTCTTGTATTTTACATATATGTGTTTAGTGTGAAGTTTTGATGTCTCTAACAGGATGCATTTGTGACAGACACGGGTATAACAGACACGGGTATAACAGACATGGGTTTACTAAAGCTAGTATAACAGACAGTTATAGTAGACACAGGTATAACAGACATGGGTATAAAAGACATGGGTATAACAAAGATAGTATAACAGACAGGTATTACAGAACAGGTATAAAAGACACAGGTATAACAAAGCAGGTGCAGTACTGACTGTATCTCAGAGTATAAGAGGGACAATAGTTAATAAACCCTAATTGTCTGTTGATGGTTCTGTTGTTTAATAGTCAGGTCCTGTTTATCAGTGATGCCCATCCTGTGATCCATAAATTACAGATGAGCCCTTCTGTACAGATAGAACACATTAGCTGACCTCTGACCCGAATGAGTAAAGAATGACCTTTGTAGCATTGAAGTTCACCTGAAACAACATCCATAGTATTTATTGTCTCTTCATTGTATTGTATCTTTATTGTATTGTATCTTTGGTGAATTCTAGCATGTGAAGGACAAATCAGTAGTGGGGTGGTAATTCTGATAAAATCACTAAGAAATAGTTTTTGTGCTCTTGTGCCAATTACAGTTAATGTGATATAAAAGGACTAACAGGTTTGTCATTTCACAACTTGTTGGTAATTTGCTGTATCTGATGAAGGTTCCATACCTTTTGGATTCTTGTATTTTACATATATGTGTTTAGTGTGAAGTTTTGATGTCTCTAACAGGATGCATTTGTGGTTTTAAGAATCCTCTGAATCTAGTTTTAGATTTCCAGATTCTCTCTGCAGCTCTTAAGAACAGGTAATTTGTGTCTGTCTCATTAATATTAATGAGCATCTCCTCTTGTTGGCTGATTTGAATGGATGGGAATGAGGAGGGGGATTCAGGATTCAGACTGAAACATAGGACTCGATTTATAGAATAAGGAGACTTTCTTATAATCAGATAATAATATTTCCCATACCTTTCTACCATAACAATAATTAATAATAAAATGTATAGCATACATTATACCTTATCATAATCAACCACATTAACATTTGTTTTCTTACCAGATCATTGTTTAACCTTATTCCTATAGGAATACTACTTCAAAAGCTTTGAGGACAATCTTGGACAATGCCTGCCGCTATGTCATTTGAAAATCAAAGCAAACATTTTTCTCTTAAACATGATATATAATAATACATAATACATATCAATACATGTAAATATAAGTCATAATATAGATTGACATGGGTCAATGAGGGTTTGACTACGTTTTTCCTCTTTTCACTGTTAAATAAATGTATTTACCAGTAGACAAAATAATACACATATTATTGTCACACTGAAGCATTGGGGGATATTTATTGTACATTCTTACTATTATTATTATTATTATTATTATTATTATTATTATTTGTGTTTCAAATCTTATTATGAGACATTTTGAGATCTCCTTTTCATTTCATATATGTTTTATTAGTGTCAGATGTTCCAGGTGATTCCTCTGTGTATTATTATGACAATATAACACAATAGAAATGTATTAATCCCATAACATAGCATTTATAAACATTATAAATATTAAAAAATATATAAAAAGGTTGCAGCCTAGTTTATAGTAGTCCTGAGAAATGTTCAAAATGTAATATTGTGCCTTTGTCCAAATTATATGATATATGATATAATCGCTTAAGGAGGACACTTATTTATTTTCTATTTTAGAAGTAATAACAAATATAGAACAGAACAAACAACAATCGAGTGATAATGTTTTATTTGATGTATTGCAGCACCAACAATTGTGGAGTGACAAAAAAATAAAAATGTTAGAAAAAAGTGAAATCATTTACTACATCAGTTAAACTTCATGTATCAGTTTAAAATACATAATTCAGCTTGTTGTATTGTTCTTTGTTTTACTGCAATCTTTCATTTTTTTCTTGTTTTTTTATATTTGTATTTGCAGTTTGAAGTCTTTTGTTTGTTTATTTATGTTTTATATTTTCTATATTGGATCATTTTAGCTGCATGTAGCCTGCGAGTCGAAGCTCAAGGCAGCAGCCCGAGATGATCAATATAAAACTGGAGAGAAATTGTCAATACTAATAATATTATTCTATATTTGATTTAGTCTGACATTTATCCGTATCTGTGGAAAATCAAACAATTGCGCAGCAGTAGCAAATATGACAGGTGTGTATGTGCGTGCTCGCATGTGTTTGTGTGTGTCTGTGTCTGGGTGTGAGTGTGTGTGTGTGTGTGTGTGAGTGTGTGTGTTTGTGTGTGTCTGTGTCTGGGTGTGTGTGTGTGTGTGTGTGAGTGTGTGTGTGTATTTTATCCCCCCGTTTCTATTGGCTGCTGAAACTTGTTGTTTCTTTTCCTTCTCAAATAAGAGAAAAGCTTAAGGAACCTATCGGAGCTCTGGACCCGCCCGTCCCCGGTCCCAGGTCCCCGGTCCGTCCTCCTGGAGCCCGCCTGGTCCAGACTGGTCCTGGACCCCGTCAGAGAGGTCCAGCCTGCAGACCCGGTTAAATAAGCTTCATACTGAGACACATTAGGACCCAGGACTAGGACCCAGGACCTCGGCTCCTGCAGGACCTGCAGCTGGATGCTTGATATTTGAACGTGGACTTGGACCTGAACGTGAACCTGAACCTCTTTGAGCAGCATCAGCTGATCCGGATCAGAGAAAGTCTCCATGCGTGTTTCTCCTGTTTGAGTCTAGATGTCGTGTTTACCAGGATCTGTCCCGCGGATGATGCGACCTGCTCCCGGACAGAACTACCCCCGAACTGGGTTCCCTCTGGAAGGTAGGACCCTCAGCCGCGGGGGGACCGGTGCTCCTTAGCCCCGCACGGCCGCGTATCTGAAGGGCCTTTTACCGATCCGCGTTGCGGACAATTATTTTGAAATATTAAAACAGATATAAGATATGGTAAACATTAGGTGCCTGAACAAATATTTTGTTTTATCATAACGCAAACTGCTTATTTTAATATAACACAAACGGTTTATTTAATTATTCAGAAAATCGCTTGTTATATTATTATATTATTATATAACAAATAGTTATTTTATTATACAACAAACCTTTTATTTTAAAACCGATTGTTTGTTGCTATAAAATAAATATTTTATTTTATTATAAAACAAATTGTTTATTTTATATTGAAACAAATTTCTTGTTTTCAGCAATAAACCACCTCGATTTAACAGATATTAAAAACCTTTTCTGGCCTCATTATTTTCGCTTATGGGATAAATAGTATAAAGTTCCGGGATGTGGGAAGGCCCTATTTTATCCTTATTCATTATTATTTATTAAAAATGAAAGACCATTTTATAAACTAATTAAAAAATAAAAAGCAGACAGGCTGTGCGGGATTTCCTGAAGTGTCCGGAGCTTTAAATCAAGCGGGATTAATCAGAAAATGACGCGTGATGCTGAATAATGAAGATGATGGAGGTGGTGAAGATGGTGAATGTGAGAAAGATGACAGCCGGCTTCTTCTTTCTACAGTTTCACGTGTGAAATATTGAGATATTACCTCTTAATAAAATAACGAATAAAAGAAAAAAAACACTGCAGGGGGAAACAAACTAACCCATAAACAGGTAAACAGCTCATTTCTCCCATTAACCCATATGTAGCTGTCGCTATATTTATATATACATATATTAATGTAGCTTAATTTAAGTAGCAAAATATGATGAATAATTTACAAACAGCAAATTACTTTCATGTTGTTGGTAATAGGCATATAAATTATAATTATTACGTTTATGTTTCAACAATCACAAAATAGTGTTTTTATGTAACATGTATGAATCCCAATTTAAACAAACATCAAATAAATATATTTATGTAAAATATTATTTGGTCTATCTAGATGTAATAAAGTTATTATGTGTCAGAGCTTCTGAGGAAGAGAAACAGATTTTAATTGACGACGTAGACGTGTCCCGGTGTTATTACTACATTCAGTAGTAATATATTTAGAATTTATCATCACTGCTCTTCCTCGGCCTCCTAGAATAAAGTCCTTGCTTGTCCCTGCTGTCCCGCAGTGTCCACTCCTCTGGGACAGGGGCGCGTGAACCAGCTGGGCGGGGTGTTCATTAACGGCCGACCGCTGCCCAACCACATCCGACACAAGATCGTGGAGATGGCGCATCACGGGATCCGGCCCTGCGTCATCTCCCGCCAGCTGCGCGTCTCCCACGGCTGCGTCTCCAAGATCCTCTGCCGCTACCAGGAGACCGGATCCATCCGACCCGGGGCCATCGGAGGCAGCAAGCCCAGAGTAAAGACAGCCACACAACGGCAGCGACAGGCCTGCCCGCCAAACATCAGTGTCTTTATTTAGGCCTTTAGTCACACATTGATTGATCATTTCTTTTTGGTGCACGTGTATAATTAGGCTATTATTATTATTATTATTATTATTATAGTAATAATAATAATAGTAGTAGTAGTAGTAGTAGTAGTAGTAGTATCCTCATCAAACATATTATTTTTTTTAATTAAATTAGTATTAATCACATTATTTATCTCGTTATTAAAATATATTTCATAATATTATTTATCTCCTTGTAAATATTATTATTAAACTTATTTATTTCTATTTATCTCAAATGTTATTGCAGGGGCCATTCTTACCAGGTGGTGGAACATTACTAAATCACCTACATTTACTTAGTACTGCAGCCTACTTAAAAACAGTTTTAAGGCACTTGATATTTCACTATAATTAAATAACACGTACCTTTTAATTTAGTACCTTTTAATGATTTAAAAAAATATATATATTTTATAGCCTTGGTGAAATCCCATTTATAATTTATATAAAGTCTTTTTTACTCTCATTGATAGGCGTTAATTCCAAGGGTAACGCTCTTGTAGGCGCGAAATGTTGATGTT
Source organism: Eupleurogrammus muticus (assembly GCA_036785175.1). Classification (NCBI taxonomy): domain Eukaryota; kingdom Metazoa; phylum Chordata; class Actinopteri; order Scombriformes; family Trichiuridae; genus Eupleurogrammus; species Eupleurogrammus muticus. The sequence continues at coordinate 23,466,657 of JAYKQN010000008.1, forward strand.
TAACCAATCACCAACGTCTGGTCGTGACGTATGTTTTGCCCATGCCTGTTCTTGCTCCCGCTTTAACGATACTTAATTCTCTACAACGGACCGAACAGTTTTAGCTCGCATTTTCTCCGCCGCCATTACTAAACTACAACTATAGGCCGACTACAATTACAAACGTCATCACTCTCAGCCACGCCCTCTGTTTGTGATCTGACAGGTAAAGATTTGTCCGAGAAAACCCGCCAATAATGCTAACATGTTGACGTTAGCCTGGCCGGCCTTTTTTAACGAATAGTCAAGTCAAGTTAGTTTTATTTGTATAAGCTAAAATCACAACTCACAGATTCACCTAAATGGGATACACAGTTTGTACAAAATCAACATAACATCAATCTGTGATCATAAAATGAAAAACTACTTAAAAAAACCTTTAACGTCAATACAATAGCCTATCTCATATTTTAATATTAGGTTAACTAATTTTAAGGCGTTGTTGTTGTTTTTTAGGGTCTGTGTTCATAAACGGTATATGAATTAAGTGTATTACTATTGTCAATATTATTGTTATTAGACTATTATTGTAAAAATATGACATACAAACATATTTATTATGATACTATTAATCTCCAAAAAATATCTTAATCTGGCTCCACTTTAGTAAACGACTCTCACATGCATTTACAGATTTAACAGATTTAAGCAGTATAATATACTATAATAATATAACACAGTAATGAGTACTTTTACTTTAGAAACCTTTAGTAAATTTAGTTGATAATACCAATGTATTTTTTTAAATAAAGAAACATTTTAAAGATTTTTAATTGTTATTGAGCATTTTTTACTGAATTAAAGGATCTAAGTATTTCATCTACCACTGGTGTCCCTCACCTGCCCCCTTATCTCCCCTCAACTGTCCACTCATCTCCCTCCACCTGTCTCCTTGTGTCCCTCACCTGTCCACTTACCTCTTCTAACCTGTCCCCTGGTGTCTCTCACTTGTCCACCTATCTCTACTCACCTGTCCCCTGGTGTATTTCACCTGTCCATTTATCTCCACTCACCTGTTCTCTGGTACCCCTCACCTGTCCACTTATCTCTTCTAACCTGTCCCCTGGTGTCCCTCACTTGTCCACTTATCTCCCATCACCTGTCCCCTGATGTCCTTCACCTGCCCACTTATCTCCCCTCACCTGTTCTCTGGTGACCCTCACCTCTCCCCTGGTGTCCCTCACCTGTCCCCGCCTCTTGTCGCCCCTGCAGCAGGTGGCCACGCCAGATGTGGAGAAGCGGATTGAGGAGTATAAGCGAGAAAACCCGGGAATGTTCAGTTGGGAGATCCGTGACAAGCTGCTGAAGGACGGTGTGTGTGACAGAAGCACAGTCCCTTCAGGTGAGGCCTCCTCCGGTAAGAGCCGCATTCCGTCTATTTTCCTTTGGAACTAAAGAGTGTTGCGCAGCAACAGAGGTCAAAGGTCATGATCATTATTATTAATAGGAAGAAGAATATTTGTGATTCTTTTCTTACTGAAGCTGCTTTATATCTGCAGTGAGTTCAATCAGCCGGGTTCTCAGAGCTCGGTTCGGAAAGAAGGATGATGACGAAGAGTGTGATAAAAAGGATGAAGATGGAGAAAAGAAAACCAAACACAGCATAGACGGAATCCTTGGAGACAAAGGTAGGAGAAGAAGGAAGGGGAGGAGGAAAGAGCAGAGGAAACAGCAGCTCAATGGCTGCTTCAGTGTATTTTTCTGCTTGTTGAATAGTGATTCGTCTACAAATTGGTCTAAGTGGCATTTTGTTTTTAAGCTGTTTTCCCAGCAGACTCTTAATTATTTATGAAGGAGCTGGAGGATCCAGCTCCGTGAGGATCTGACTCCTGTGGAGCTGCCTCAGCTTCCTTAAAGTGATGCTGACAGATGACGGCTATGCATCAGTATCAATTACAGGCCCAGGGGACAAATAGGACCCTGGGGGCGTTCTGTCTATTATCATATAAAGAGTCCCACAAAAACAAGAAAAGACTCAAATATATTAATAATTTGTGCACCACTTTAAATTATATTTTTACCAAGAAACCTGAAAAAATATGCACAGAATAATGGTAAGAAAAAAAATTTCATCCACAAAAGGTTGAAGAAGGTTTCTATAAAAACAAAAATGAAAGCTGATCATTTTAATCATATATTAAATTATAGATTAGGTTTTTTCTCAGATAGAAAACTATGCTACATATTTACAAATTTAGAAGCTTTATAAAATCTGAGATTTGTTTAAATATGCAGAAACAAATCTGATCAGGCGAAAATATAAATGTTTTGTTATTATATTTAATTTTGGTGCAATTAGTCATTTTTTTGTCATATACACATTAAGGAAATAAGCAAATTATAATTAATTTATCTGTATATATAAAATTCTACTCAATATTGGATTCATTGTTATTTATTTTTAGAACTACTGAATATATTTATATTTTTATAGACTTCATGTCGTAGATCAGAGTTCTTCTGGTTTTGCATGGTCAGCCTCTGCTGCCGTTCTGACAATCAGTTGATAATTAGACTTCAGAGCTGCAAACTAGGAGTCCCAGATGTTCTACTTGTTCCACTGGTTTCACTGGTTCTCCTGGTGATGTTTTTTCTCAGCTGTCCTCATTTTCATGTTCTTCAAAGATCAGTCTGACTTGTGTCTTTCTGTCATCCTTTCCCAGCTTTTAATCATGGGCAGACTTTAGCCTATTACAGCTGCTAATGAAAGCGCTGTGTGTTGAATAGCGTGTGTGTGTGAGCGGGTGTAATAGCTCAAAGGCATGGTAAGAAATATATTTATCCCCTATCAGCCCCTCACTCTTCCAGCCACATGCGTTCTGTTGAAGAGCTTTAAAGCAGATTAAATTGAGCCTTTTATTTCTTTTCACTTTCATCTCTCAGCAGCTTCAGGAGCCTGCGGCGCCTATTCTGGAGATTTTAAAGCTTCCTCTCATGTTGTTTAGATTTCATTTTTTAAATATTAATTTTATTTGTTTTTATGGGTTTATGTTTGTTGGCAGAATGTCAGAGATTCAGAGGTTGTGAGTGATAGAGATGTGACTGACGAGCTGCTTCATACATGTTGGTCTAATTTTATTTCTATGCAACCTATAAAACAACAAAATGCTTTGTAAAAAACATAAAAACTAGAAACTATATATATATATATATATATATATATATATATACAACATTATATATATATATATAACATTTTTAATTTTCTTTTGTATTCAGTATTATACGAAATATTGCTTTTGATGAATGAAAATGAAAATATACAAATACATACATACATAACATATTTAATTTTCATCTGTCTTTAATAATATGCAAAATACTATTTTCGATGATTGACTATAAAAATATACAAAAACAATAAGAAGTTAATTTTATTCATAAAGCCAGATTTTATTAATTTTAACAGCAGCTTCATTACATAAATGAAATAAAGAAACATACTTAAAATAACCTTTATAAATGTTTCTCTAAGGAGGATGTGTTCACATGAAAGAAGACATCAGCTATGATGACGATGACATTATGCAGAATACACTGCAGGTGTGTAACAGGCAGGTAACCTCAGTGGTGATGAGGATAGTGATGAGACTGATGCACTTTAAGGCCGCTTTTCCTGTTCCCCAAAGATATGCAGAACACAATGTAGGCAGAAAAAAAAACAAGAGTGGAAATTTCCAGAATAATCCCGGTTGAAAGAAAAAAAGGTCGACAGTGAGGATGGAGCGAGTGCTTCAAACAAATCCAGAGGAAGTGACGAGAAGCAGCTTTGCAGCAGCGAGCAGCAGCTGTGGGAAGTTCTATTCTAGCAGCTATTAATAAGACTTTTCCTCCCCGGGCACCGGCACTTCCTTCTCTCCATCTGCACTTTCTTGTAGCTATTTCGCTGGGTTGAAATTGAGGGAGACCCAAATGTTGGCTGGAGATAACACAATCATCACAGCCTTGGTCCTGGACTGTGTATCAGTGTATTAAACTGGGATTAACCTCCCCGTTCCCCCTCGCTGAAGCCACACACCCCAACTAACATTTTAAGGGACATAAAACACACTGGAGGGGCTGAAGCTGTGAGCAGCACAGAGGAATGATGCCAACAATCATAAAGATCCTCTATACTCTTCTATGATCAGCAATGAGACAGAATTCATCACAAAAAAACTAACCTGAGCATCTTTTATCTAGTACACCTCCTCTCTATAATTAATAATAATATGTTTGTTAAGTATAAAACCTTTCACAGGAATCAGTGTCTGAAAAAACAAATATTAAAAAGACAAGATAAAACCATGAAATGTTAAAGATGCTAAATGTGATGCATATTTATTTAATATAAATATTGTCTTTTAGGAAGTCATTTATTTATCTGATCAAATATTAGTTTATCAGGAAATGTTTGACCTTTCAACCTAAAAAATGTAAAAAAAAAAAAAAAAAAAATAACAACAACAAACAAACAAACAAATACATGTAATAATCTGACAAATGTATCATGTACATTTTAATATATTTTAGGTTCAATCTAATTCCAGTGTTGTTGCAATTAAACCATAAAGGCTTGTAATGATGAATAACTGACATCAGCTGAACCCAACAGAATGCAGAAAAGATTTGAAATCACCAGTAAATGATATGTTGCACTAACTTTAAATGACAATCTGTCATCAGTTCATTACATTAGCAAATTAAAAGCTGCAGATTTTAACAAAGCTGGTGGGACGTTAATGTAAAGTCATGTTGGTGGGACATTGTTATGTTGGCAAGATGTCACATTGGTGGAACACCGTGACATTAGCGGGATGTTGTTATGTTCGTCAGATGTTGTTGTACCTGACAAGTTTTGTTACATAGAAAAATTCAACATTGCTGTAAGTCAATGGTGATTGTTTTCCTTCTTCTAATAACATTCATATCATCTCATGTCATCACCCAGAATGTTATTTTTAAGCTAATAGTTTAGGTATCTTCAATTACCAATTGATCAGTGATGTAATCATTGCACCTTAGCACTAAGAAGCTTGGTTGAGTATGTGCTGCTGCAGAATGATGAGAGCTGGATCAGACTGTGCTGAGTTTTCCTGTGGAGAAACTGGGTCAGTGAAGCAGAAGCAGAAACATGAGGAAATAACACAAACGACACAACCAATAACGCTGTCAATTTATGTAAAGGTCAACTGATAATGATGATGGTCTTATCATAGTAGGGGGGGCCAAGGTCTCAACCTAAATATAAAATAAATAATAATTATTTTATTTATAAAGTGTTGTCACATAACACTTTTAATAAATAAAAACCCCATCACAGTTTTCCATCATATGTAAAATAAAAAATAAACGTTCATATAATTTTCCTAAAATAAAAAAATATATTTTCTTTTGTAAAATATAACAGAAACATTACTTTTATAATGTCATAAAAAAGCAAACAATGTTATTTTATTAAATAAAAACACAACCATTAATATTTTCTCTTATTAAAAAAAGGAAACATTTATATCTTCATTTATTAAAAAAAACACAAACATTAATATAAAACCTTTCTCAGATGGCTGCAGACAAAATAATCACATCTATGGACATTACAATGGTTGTGTGGTTAATGGTTACAAATGGTTAAAGGTTGTAAAATCAGAAAATTCAGTTTAGATTTGAGCTGTGTGAAGTTGTGATACTGAAATGAATCATAAATCACAACGTGCCGCCGGTTGTGGCGTTTGTCCTTTTAGCAGCCATTATTATTTGTGTCGGTGTTGACCTACTTGTTGATTTTCCTTTATTTCTTGAAGCACTCTGGACCGTCACTGATGTCTTTGAGAAAACAAATATCTATAAAAGGAGCTGCTGAGCTGGGAGGAGCTTTGAATAGGAGAATAGAGCCCACTTCTTTGCCATGGAGTGTTCAGTAGCTGTCCCTTAATCCTCCTTTCATTTCGCCGACAAATGCCAAGAATCTTGTCTGGCGACCCAATGGGAAGCTGATCAGCCAACAAAAGAGGAGCAGCGTACAAAGAGCAAACAGGCAGGACGGGGTGGAGGGCAGCCACAAGCCTCCGGCGGCCATTTAACAGCATTTACAAAGATACACACAGGACAAAGAGAGGAACCACAACACACAACGCTCACAATATGGAAACAAGCAATTAATCAAATGTCAGCACTTAGTTGGTCTTTAATTGAGCCCTGGGTGAGCTGGGAGCAGCTCTGGGCTGATGTATCACTCCTGCTGTTATTCTGAGGACAGAATGTAGAAACAGAACATCACTGAATCTACTCAGTCCACAGACTGACATTATAGGATGCATAAAACCTATTTATAAACATATATTAAAATATTGTTTATTGTAGTAGGAATATTTGTATTTAAATGTGCAGGCATGAAACCACACGGTTTAACTGATCTGAGCTCAAATGTTTTTTCCGCTGCTTGTGTGAGATTTTGCTTTAATCCAGAGAATTCAGGCCAAAACAGGAGGTTTTCTCCTCTGCTGCAGGTTTACTCATTTATTTACCACTTCATAACTGAGCACAAACAGCTAGTTTTTATCATTTTTTTCCAACAGAATGTCCATATTATTTAAAGGAATAATGTATTTATTTACTAGTTACAAATCAGGTTGACAGCTATTTAAAAACTGAAGTTGCTCCAAATCAATTTTATTCATTTATTTTAGAGCTATAGATTATTATATTTTTTCACTGAATATTGTATTTTTTAAAATACAATCAAAATAAAATCATTAGCTGCTGTTGTAGGGGAATCAATCCTGTGTTGTGGCAGATGGTTAAAGGAATTCTTTATAACGCACCTCTTAAAATCCTGTTTCCACACAGGTCTGTGGATCTATTAGATGGTTTATTCATGTTTTTTTTTCTCCATCAATCCGTGGAGGAAATCACATTCACCAAATGCAACCATCCAGTGTAATTGGCTAGAAAATGACCTTAAATATTCACAGATTACTGCTGCATAAAGGGCGCAAATTTTTTGTGGGGCAGAGTAAACGTTCACGCTGTTGAAAGGTATGAAAGTGGATTAATGGCCGCTTCTCCGTCACTGCATTAAAATAATTTGAGCCACATATTTAACACGCTGCTCTCAGGCCATGAAGGAACGGAGCTGAGGCGCTAATGCTACATTCTCATGGAAATGGATCAGGGGGCTGAACAGCGGCTACCTGGATTACTGAGCTGATGTTATTTCCTCTCGGAGATCAAACATGTTTCATTGAACCTGAGTAGGATGAACAAGATACAGATGAGTGTCAGTGAGGTGGAACTCGGCTGCAGCAATAAGCAGCAAAGATCTTCATTCTTTTGTTATATACAGACACGACAGAAGAACTTCAGTGGCCTCATATTATACTCAGTCCTTTATTCTGTGATTGGAAATCACAGTCTTTATAGAAATATGCTTCAGGATGCAGGAAGATGTGGCAAGGAATGAGGATGCAGGAAGGATGCAAAAGGGATTCAGGAAGATTGCAAGAAATGGCAGGAAGGATGCTGGAAGGATGCAGGAAGAATGCAGGAAGGATGAAGAATCATGCAGGAAGAATGCAGGAAGGATGCAGAAAGGATGCAGGAAGGATGCAAGAAATGGCAGTAAGGATGCAAGAAATAGCAGTAAGGATGCAAGAAATGGCAGCAACGATGCAGGAGGGATGCAAGTGCAGGAAGGAGGCAGAAAGGGTGCAGGAAGAATGCGGGAAGGATGCAGAATCATGCAGAAAGGATGCAGGAAGGATGCAGGAAGAATGCAGGAAGGATGCAGGAAGGATGCTGGAAGGATGAAGGAAGGATGCAAGAAATGGCAGGAAGGATGCAGAAAGGATGCAAGAAATGGCAGGAAGGATGCAGGAGGGATGCAAGTGCAGGAAGGAGACAGGAAGGATGCAGGAAGGATGCAAGTGCAGGAAGGAGGCAGGAAATAAAGATACAGGAAGGGATCAGGAAGGATGTGGGGAGGAAGCAGGTAGGAAGGTGCAATGCAACAAACATGGCAGAGAGTGAGTGTGGCTCAGAACAGGAAGCGACTCAGACCTCTCAGAGCTCTGATTCTGTTGCACTGATGTTAAGGTTTTTTATGCATTAATATATAAGTTAATTGACTGATAAGGTCATAGCGACTGTAATAAAACATGTACACATTATCTAGGGAAAGTTAGTGTTAGAAATCATCTTCATTTCAGTCCCTGAGTACAGTCCTTGTTGCAGATGCTGTTTATTCTACATGTTCTTGTTATATTTAGTCAAAATGTTTATCATATAATACATCCGATCGGAATTCTCTATTCTTTTTATTTGATGAACACACCTGTATTTTTTGATATCGACAGTGTCGTTCTACAGATTAAAATTGAGCAGCAAACAGATTACAGGATTTTCTTAGTAAAAAAGATAAATGTGAAAACATTTGGACTGAGAGAAGCTTTACTGATGATTTGAATTTGTTTGTAGAATTCATGAAGAAAACAAGCTGCTGTCAGCTGATTCACAGATAAACTGACTGGACTCTGTTATTCTCTTATTCTGTGTTCACCACTGAAAGAGTTGATGAACTCCTCCAAGTTTATTATAGAAAAGGAAACAATATGAACTGAAGGCTTGAGGCCAGCAGGCTGACAAGTGGCGGCCATTGTGGCCTGAATGCAGATGCATGAATAGCTCTGAATAGACTCCCTCAAAGTGACACGATCAAGCTCGACAACGGCAAAACACTGAAAAGAGGAAAGCTTCTCCTGCACTGAGCATCGATTCTAACGCTGCGGCTCTGAAAGGATGTACATCTGCCGGGGGGGAGGCAGCGAAATGCCTCCGGGTGCGGGCAGAGACTGTCAGAGAAAATAAATAAATGATTCAAATGAACAAATAGTAGAAAAACTGTGAACTGTGCATAATCCTCGTTTCCTCAGAAGATCAAACTCACAGCTTCACTCACAGCTGCTCCTCAGGTGATTATTAAAGGACCAATATGAGCCGTTTCCGGATTCGAATGCGTTTAAACATCTTGTTGCGTTGTGTGGTTTCATTATCCTTATAATCTCTGTAGAAACTTGTATCTTTAAAAAACGTCACATGGCTGCTGTGAGCAGGCTATTTTTCTTTCTTTAACTGGATGAAGGATTTAAGTTGCCAGACATTTGGATCTTAAAGGATAACTTCGGCTTTTTTCAACACAGAATCTATTAGTCTAACTTTGAGTGTCTCTCAGATGATCTCACATTTTTAATGTGGTTCAGTATTGAGGAAGAAGCAGCATAAACCAGAGACAATTGGTTTTTCCTCTCTGTTTGTCCTGTTGGGCTCAGGTTGTTATCACAACGCTGTGTTCACACCAAAAGACACAAACGTGTCGTCCAAACTCAGAAGAACTGGGAGGCAAAGGTGAAGAATCCAGAGTTACAAGAGCAGCTTTGTATTATCTACTGTGATTATCTGAAACTAGAGACTCTTTCAGTTCATTTTGTGCATGTAAAAAATGTCTCCCGTCTGTTTCTGAGTGATCCGTGATGTAACGTTACTGCTGTCAGTTTCTGAGCACGGCTGTCTGATTCCTGCTACAGCACAACTCTCACCAAACTCGTGAAGCCTTCCACACTCATGTCTGCCTTATGATAAGAATTTGAGCTTGACAAATGGAAAGAATATTGCCTATAAAGCCAAAAACAGCAAGGGAAGCTTCCCCCGCTGCCCAGCTGTGGGGTGGACAGGTGCTTCTTGCACAATACTGGACCGAATTGAGATTTCTTTTTTCCTCAGACGATTTAACAGATGCTGACAAGATTAGCTCAGCTGGCAGCTCTGAATTGTATCTAAGAAACACAGGTTAATAATTTTATTTAGATTTTACTTAAATCAGCTGGTTAGTTTGTTTTCGAGACTCATGTTACCGAATGTGTTGGTATTGTTTAGATTGAGACACTGCAGAAAATTACATATTAACTATAAAATCATCTTCTGCATTTTCATGTGATGAATGAGACCTGATATGTGCGTTTGGGCTCAAAATTTCTTGGACTCTGAGCAGTGAAATGTTGTCAGCTCTTCAGGAGGAAGTTCAGGGTTTAAACTGTATGTGAACTGTTTTCACAACATCAGTGAAGCAGCTTGGCTCTGCCAGCAGCTGCAGACTCTAACAGGCTCCAGCTGCTCATTCTGCTCAGGCCGGGTCCTGAACATTCTTTTTCCTGTGGAGGTGAACTCTGGTACAGAGAGACGCTGTTTCTCAGCCTCAGCCTTCTACAGTACAACATCAAATCTTCAAAATACAGTTTGCGAAGTCCAGGATGAATAGAGGTGCTGCTGCTGAGTTCCACCTCTTCAGGCCGGGGATAATAAGCTGCAAGAAGCTTGTTAGGTTCACTTCCTGTTGAGAACGTGTCACGGAGGAATTCACCTGTTACCAAACCTGTTAGCTGTTTTTTTTATGGATAAGGAAATCCTTGTTGTGATATTCTGACAGAGATTTCTTTTTCAGAAATTGCATGAGAACTGACCAATTAGGAACTGGGTCGCCTCCAAATACAAGTATTATTTAGCAAAACAATAATATTAAGGAGTAATTTTTATATAGATTTTGCCCAGATTTGCAAAAGGTATAATGCTGGCTGGCATTGACTGGCTTAAGGAAATGCTCTGCCCATTGTGTTTACTATTATTAAATCACAACAGGAAGCTGGGAATTCAGGCTGATGAAGGCTGATGAAACAACTCAAGAAAAAAAAAACTCATTACATCATAGGTCATGCTGTCCATGCCCATTTTAAATCTGATTTAACTTTTGTATTAAGTATTTTTGAATAGAGCCCACTTCTTTTGTATTTGTATTCTCTCTACTTTTATTGGCAGCTCTAGTTCCATCCATCCATCCATCCATTGTCTATCCCGCTTATTCCCTTTCGGGGTCGCAGGGGTCTGCTGGAGCCTATCCCAGCGCGTTAAGGCGAGAGGCAGGGATACACCCCAGATGGTCGCCAGCCAATCGTGGGGCACACACACCATTCACACACCATTCACTCTCACACTCACACCTATGGGCAATTTAGAGTTTACCAATTAACCTGAGCATGTTTTTTGTATTGTGGGAGGAAACCGGAGTACCCGGGGAAAACCCACGCAGACACGGGGAGAACATGCAAACTCCACACAGAAAGGCCCCAGACCCAGGCCCAAGGCGGGTCTTGAACCTGCGACCTTCTTGCTGTGAGGCAACAGTGCTACCCACCGCACCACCAGATGCAATCTCTGTAATAGATTATTTTTTCAATAGATGTTCAAATGATCCAATATATCACCAAAGACCAAAGAACAGAGAAAAGGTATAGAAACTGAAAACAGATAAGTGAATCAGAAGGGTTTTTTTTTCCTTTTCTTATTATTATTTTTTTTTTCCCATTAATCATATTGTGACCCCTCACATTTACCTGCTGACCCTTTGGAGGGGCCAGGCCCCTAGGTTGGAAACCACTGGACTAAACTAGTTAACATTATATAAAGTAGTTAAAGTAGCTCCAACTCTAGCAGATACAACACTAATATGCTGTTAAACATTAATGCTGTCACTATATCTATAAAAGCAAGGAACATCTGTGTGTGTGTGTGTGTGTGTGTGTACGTGTATCTCTCTGACTGTGTGTGCACAGCAAAGTTGTGTATGTCCCTTTTTTGTGCAATTTTTGGATGGATATTCAAAACATCATACTGATGTTTTGTGGTGGCATAGTATTTTAGAGTCTTTTTTCATAGGCAGCTGACCCGGTTCCAGTCCTGGCTGGAGAGTTGCTTTGCTGTCGTCTCCTATCTCTTTCTCCTACTACTTTGTGTCTGGCTACTGTATAAAAAAGTGTTCCTCCTTTTCTTCGTGTACCGATCCTGCAGCCAACATAGCAAAAGTATTTCAATCTCTTTCAAAAACCACACGCAAAAAGTTAGCCAGGTTTAGTGACTATTTTTCATGCAAACACAGGCTTTTGTGGGCCTTGGCCATCTTATTCCAGGCATTTACAGACCAGGAAAAAGTAAGATATTTATCATAACATGAACATGAAAAATATACTCAGGCTTTCACTTTCTTATAAGAATATATATATATATATATATTGTATATTTTATACATTTTATAACGTAAAGAGTGGTAGCGGAAGAGTGGTAGCGGAAGTTGCAGGCACGGAGGTCGGAGGCTACAGAATGGCTCACAGTGTGCTGACTGCCCACTGATCCTAAGTGTGTTTATCTTTGAGGAAGCAGAAAGCAGTTTCTCAGCTGGATGTGGACTAAAGCTCATCTGTAGGTCCTAAAATCCTCATGACTCATATTTCACTTCTGCTCTAACAATGTCAGTCTGTGTAAGTTCTGTTCACATCTCAGGTTGCATTTTAGTTACAAGCTGTTGCTGTTGCACCACTTTGAGTCTTCAGAATCTCCCTTTGTGCAGATCAAACACAAGCAGTTAGGGGCCGGGTCTAGTCCAATCATCATTTGGGTGAACATTTTGTTGTAGCGCAGCTGTGATGTTAAATAATATTAATAATTTCAATATTAACATTTCAGCCTAATCAAAAGTTAACCTGCAGCCTTCTTAAAAAAACAAAAAACTGCTGCTTCCTGCCGTTTATCCTTCATCTTGGAACCCCTTATTTGTGTGTTTCGCACCGTCATATACAAAGGCAATGAATGTGTCCTCAGACTGTTACAAATCAGAAATTTGCTCCAACTGTGAGATTGATGGCCAGCATTGTTGAGTGCAGCCATTTCGGGGCAGAAAGCTGTGAGAGGGAGTTTCAATCAGATTATTAATCTAATCCCACTGACATGATCCTAACTCATCGCTGCTCACTGATCTACCAATGCAAACAGCTGTGATTGGTCGGCTCATCCTGTCTCTTAGCTGATTGGCCTAATGAGACAGTATATTGAACTTCCCTCCTTCTGTTCAATGGTTGAACACACATCTCATCTTAAACCCTCCTCTGTAGAGACGAGCAGCCTGTTTCTGTTTTCTCCATTTCTAACATTTTCAAATCTGTAAACGAGAGTGAACGAGCATAGATCACTTCATTTTCTCTTTGCTCCTCTGATTGTTAATCTACTTTCTCCCAGAATAAGATTATACTATTGCCCTTAAAACTTTCTGCAATTGCTTCCTTTAAGCCTGCAGCTGTCCACTGAGGGCTTTGCTGTGTCGAGTATATCTTAGACTGCCTCTTATTATTATATTTGCTCCCAGCTCTAATCTTTATCGGTGTTTATATTGACAGTCTGCAATTTTTTGTTTATGGCTATTTTTTTTAAACCTACTAAATAAAGACATGAGCATGCCAGTGTGCCTGGGGAGGAAAGAAGATAAAGACTTTGCATTTAATAGCAGTTTGCTAAGACATAATGCCCTGATAAAGCCGGCGTCTTTGTGTGGGCTGGATTGAGTTCAGCAGCAGTTGTGTGTTTCCTGAGAGCAGCCTGGACCCGCTCCTATAGCTTTCTGTGAAACCCTGTGTTTGTGTCTGCAGTCAGAGTGAAACAACAAAAGTTGGGATTTTTCCATTGATGTGTTTTCTCAGAGTGTGCAGAGTTCTTAAATCTTTTGGCAAATAGTGTCCTCATCACTGTAAAAGTGCAGACGTTGCAGACTCCTGCTGCTGTGGCTGCTGCAGCGGCTGCTTACTGTACACTTCTGCTGCGTTTGTTGTGACTAAATAGCATTGTGTCGAAGCTGTATTGGAACAAAGGCAGGAACAATGCTGAACTGGGTGAATGGGAGTGCTTGCAGAGCGGCGGCAGCGGCAGCGGTGCTGCTCTCGGCTTCAGCGTAGTTTTGCCCACTCGGGCTCCAATGTGAGGCCTTTTGTTGACGGAGCAGCTCTTGCTGCCAACTGGCAGATTTTATTCTCACTTTCTTTTGTGTTCTTTGAATGATTTTTAAAACTTTGGCTTCGGCCTTAATTAGTCAAGTATACAGACCTTCAACTTGTTTCAATCCGAAGGCCCCGTATTGTCGGCACAAGAATAAAATCTGCAAGTCAAATGAAACTATGCCAAAGCAGCAAAAAGTGAAATGAACCTGTAGCTGATCTGACACTAAGCTGTGTTCACAAAGTCATATTAAACAAATAAAAACCTTCTGGAACTAATATGAGCTATTTATCTATAGAAACCATTTTCAGCTGATTTTTGTTCAATATCAATAAGCTAAACATATTTTGTTGAATGGGCGATTTGCAAGTGAGTTAAATTAATGTATGTTAATAATGTCTATTTTCATCTTGGGCTTTGTTCAGTCTTGTGGTGTTGCTGGTCAGCAATGTAGAACTTAAATGTTCAATTAATTAAAACAAAAAAAGCGGGTTACGTCCCCCATGTTACTGCCCCTGTCACGCCTCTGCACCACTTGACCTCTTTAATACTTAAATATGCGGCCGCTCGGCGGCTCTGCTTTAGTGAGTCAGACTGAAAGTGTTTGCTAAGGTCCTGCACGCTGTGGCAGGGCTGCCTGAGCTCTTTCATGGCAGAGGCCCCCCGAGGAGCCGCCTCTATGTGCCCTGAAAGGCTCAGGGAGGCTCCGTTGTTTAATGGGAGAGCGCTGTGTCACTGACAGAGCTGAGCGGGAAAAAATGCATCTAAAGAGCCTTCAGAGCCATGACAAGACGCTAAAAGAGCTGCAGCTTCATTCAGCTTTGTGTGTTCAGGTTGCTGCACCATAGTCAAGACACAAACAGTAAAGACACAAACTATTATTACCTTCTTCTTAATGGAAATTAAAATCTTCATGTCTGCAACATGAAACATCTTACCTGAAAAAAAGGTTAAAACCCAATAGAGACGTATTAACATCCTGCAGTATAGCTCAGTGTCAGGAAATGCTGACAGTTCATGTTTATTAAGAATCCTATTTCTTTCCTATTATAGGTTAAAATGATCAATAATGGATAATTGTCAGTAAACTATAGTGTTGAACAGACTTCTCCTGGAACTTCCAAACTCCTCCTGCTATGAGGAGATGAACATCGTCCGTTAAATTTGGGACACTTGTTGCGATTTTGAGAATTCTCTATTAAAAAAAAATGTTAGAACAAGAAATAACAGTGAAGCTGAGGTGTACCACATTACCTGAATTCACTATACCTGTGGTTACAGAAACACCTCTGAGACTGATTTAACTGAACTTAATCTCCACTAATATGGTGCCAAATGTTTTCTGGACATTTGCCTGCCGCTAATAATGGTGTGATTTCAGTCAGTAAGTGACAGACAAACACTATGACGTCATGTTTTGTTAGAGAAACATTACCAGGTGCAGTTTTTATGCAGGTTTTAGTCTTAGTCTTCACTCTGGTACATAATGTTGAAAACCTTCTGTGATTCTAGACCAGAGCCGGTTTGTTTAATACTCATCAATACCCATATAATTTGGTGATTTATGGAGTGATAAATGGAGAGGTGGTGATATATGTACCTAGAATATATAGTAATATGAAAAGTGGATAAGGATGATTATTAATCTGTTTTAATTCTATATTTTCAATAATGACCAGGACTTAAAGAGTATGAATATGACCGCTTATATTAAATATGATTCAAGGTTTGTCTGTTGAATGACTAGCTGTTTGATTCTGGTTGATCCATTATCAAGAGAAGTATGATGCAATGATTTTTTTTTTACGCAAGCTTTGAGTGAAACTATCAATGTTTATTATATTTTTGATTTGTATGTTTATGTATGTATGTATGATGATGTTGATATTGACTATATATTTGATATAGGCCTATTCTGGTGAATGCAAAAACAAGTGTGAAGCTGACATTGCGCACACACACGTGTGAGAGAGAGAGAACTGTGGATTGGAGGGTTGGGTCAGTGTCAGTGAGCTGGCAGGTGGGGTAAATCTGGTCCTGAGGCTGAGCAGATAGTAGAAAAAGATCCTTATCACAGTCAGATACAAAAAAGGACTTTTATTATGACCTTTTCCTTCTTTCTGTGGACAAACAGGCCACTGGTGAGAAAGATGCATCCTACGTGTGTGTGTGTGTGTGTGTGTTGTGTGTGTGTGTACGTGTGTGTGTGTGTGTGTGTGTGTTTGTGTTTTTGTGTGTGTGTGTGTGTGTGTGTGTGTGTGTGTGAGTGGCCAGAGCCCGCTGAGCACAACTGAAAGCAGATCCTGATTGTAATTATACTGGAACTAATATGATTTTCAAAATGACCCATAATTAGTTTCATGCGGCTCTCCAGAGTCCGTCAGTCTTTGTCCACGCGTCTTGTCAAAGTGGGAAACAGCCTGTTCACACTCCACAGACTCACTGACTCGAGCGGGATGTCTTGTTGTTCCAATGCTTCATAAAAGACGGCGACTGTTCGATAGTTGAAGCCCACAATGTTTTTATCAGCTGGGATCACAGTTTTGTCACAAAATGAAATGAGCCGAAACAAAGGAAATAAAACATTAACCTCATGAGAATAATTTAAAAACAAACTTGTTTATGTGCAGCTCCAACCTCAGTTCATCTTCGTGGCCTCGTCATCGATAGTTCAGTCCATCAGTGGCTCTCACATCTTTATTAATTACATAATATAAGTCTGTAATTAACTGTACAGACAAATGAAAATAAACAGTAACAATGTGCCATTAAAATATAAATTGTATAACACAGAAAACATTGTGCATGCTAGGTGGCTAACGTTAGGCTACATCACGTGTTCAGATGATACGTCACCTTTGATCGATTGCGAAACTTTGTCTGCAGTTTGTGGGATGTCACTTCCTGTTTTGACCTATTTTGGTTGAAGTAGAGCACCTAAATGGAGTTTTTAGGTTTGTTCGTTTGCTTCCTGTAACCAATACAATCTTGACTGAGAATTTTCTCATCAACGAGTGTCTGGTTGAATGTTACCATGGCAGCAGGAGAATGATCGGTTAAAGCAAACTTTAGCCAAAGGGTTAAACACATAACAGCAGGGCTGTTCTGTCCATGAGCCACAAACAACACATATCAAGTAAATATCCTGTAGCTCAGCTGATTGGTCCACACAGTTTCCTGTTGTCAGAATGATCTCAGTCAGTCTTAGGAGACTAAGACTGACTAGGATCAGTCTTAGTGTCCCTAACCCTAAGACACAATAAAACCAGCTCATTCTATTATAGACCGATGCACACAGGGATGCAGCTCACGCTCTGATTGGATGACACATTGTGAAAAAAATAATTGGGTATTAATTGTGTGATAATTCACTTTTCCTACAACAGTGAAATGGAATTACAGATGTAATTATTAAGTCTTCATTCAATGTTCCATTTTTACCACAACAATGAAGAACTGGAGCTTTGTCTGAACTGGAACAAAACTGTTTAATTAGATTTATGCTTTTTTTTTTAGAGAAGACAGAATGTTGGTTTCTGTTTGTAGGTTATTGGTCAGTGATCTGATTCAGAAAAAAGCAGGGTGTTTTATTCTAACTGTATTCACACCATAATAAAATAGGAGTGTACAGTTTGTTATTAGTAAGAATGTGTGTGTGTGTGTGTGTGTGTGTGTGTGTGTGATAAGATGTTGCATGCCAATCGAGGGATCTGGAGGACACAAAGATGGAGTCCAGGTTGAGCCCCTCTATCGGCTCTAGGCGTCTGTCTCATTAGCATAATCTCTGCTTCCCATAATCAGCTGGAGAGAGGCGCTGACCATCCTGATCCACCGGCCTGTCAAACTTTATTCTCCTCCATCCTGGGGATCCGCATTGTGCTGCCATATAAAGCGAGCGTGGAGCTGCTGTGAGCGTGCGATACCAAACCACCAGTGCTGTTTCAAGCCGTTCAGGCTGTCAGTGGTGGCCGCTGGACGCCGCCGGCGACACCGTGTCCTGTTCCAGCGCTGCCGCTCTCAGCTGACCCACTTTTCATAAGCAAAAACTAAACGCAGTTTAAACAGACGAGTTTCTTGTTTTTTTACAGCTCGTTGTTGAACAGCAGAAACGGAACTGAGTACGGAAGCTTCTAAAAGTGTCAGATACTTGTAGTAGTAGTTTCTGAATCCAGGTTCCTGCATCTGTGTGAGTTCTGACTCACACAGGTACAGTAGCTCCTCTGTATGTGTAGCTGTGCCTTGTCTTTACACCCGTAAGAAGACTAAGAGTTAAAACGGTCTGCATTAAATCTGCTTTTAAAGCTTTTTAATTTGTCCTAGTATATTTAGGTTAGACTTATTGGTCACAAAGTCTAACCTCTCCCTCTTTAAAAAGGTTTATGTTCAGAGTGAAGAGGAAACTGGAAATATTCTTGAAAAATTGTGGTTCTTAAGCAATGCTCTCAAACTCATGCAAAGTTAAAGATTAGAGACATATAAAGGCTTTTTGGGTTTATTAATGAAAAAAAGAAGATTTGAAATTGAATAAAATTAGTTCAGTGCTGTAGAAAGTGTGTATTCCTGTAGAAGTAGATAGATTGCATGTAGGGGATTTTTTCCTTGTCCCCCTTGTATGTGGAGTATATGGAAAATGATAAAAAATCTTATTGTGTTTTCACATTGTTTTAACAAGTTGTTTAGTTGTTTTGATAGTTGTTTAACAAAATATCCACCCATCTGTTAATAAAACAAAAGTGTCAGGATTTGAGGATCTGTGAACGCGTCTTGCAATTTCATCATTTGTTATAGTTACTAGCTTATATTTATGATGCTGTAGCTAGTGTAAAGAGTGGTTCTTTGAGGAAGAAAATACTGCAGCATATGAACTTTTTTTTTTTTTTTTTAAGTTTGTTGTTTTTTTCATTGGCTACGGCCAAAGATGCCTGTGTTGGTGAGGAACAGAGTAGCAGCTAAACCAGGAAACTTACTTTCATCCTGTTGGCCAAATGGAAATCGCGGTATGTAATTGTCATTGTGATCTGGAGCTGTAACACTGGAACAAAAGAGCTGCTGCTGGATATCAGTGAGATATGTAAGTGTATGTGTTTTTAACTTTTTTTTTGTGAAATATATTTTTTGGCATAGAATGAATGTTTCAGCTAGGACTAGAAAAAATTATACACACCATTGTGCAAAGTGCAAGTTATACCTGTAAGAGGTTCATCCGTCAAACAGTTAAAGAGATATGGGAGGAACAGTCAGACACTCCTTGCTTTATAGACTAGATTAGAGCTGCAATTAGTTAATTTATTAGTAACCATTACATTAACCACCAATTATTTTGAATATTCAATCTGATCAATCAATTAATTTAAATGGAGTAATTTTTATGAAGAAAATGCCCAAATTCTGTGGTTCCAGCTTCTCTTCTCTGATTATATACTAGTTTCTTTAGTCTTCTATAATATTAAACTGAGTCATTTAATAGTTTCAACTGATTGATGCCTTCAAATCTAGTTTAATTTTATATCTTCAAATTACCAGCAATGTGTAGTTTAAAATGTTGTCTGTAAACTTTCAGAAATGATAATCGTCTATTAAGTGTATTAGAATTGTCATTAGTTGCATACCTGATCTTGATACAAGCATAAAAAGTGCATATTTTGTAATAAAATTGTAATTTTGATTGTCTTCATGTAAACACAGTGTAGTCAATGGAATGAATTTCACCTTGATATACAGTATTCTGTTATGTTTGTAAAGTTGCACCCGTTCAGACATCATCTCTCTTCTGTTGCTGCTCACGTCATCTCCCCTAAAACCTTGGAGAGAAATGAGGTTCAGTGTATAGTGTTTCAAGTGAAAGAAAAATATAAAAGCCTTTTTTTTATAGTGTGCAGCAGCAGAGACAGAGAATGTTGCACAGCGAAGAAGCCTCCCCCCAACGCCCCCCCCCACACCCCCCCCAACCCACAAACCCGCCACCTCTACCCCTCTCCTCTTAAATCCAGCAGCATGCGGAGGGAAAACAAATAGAGTCCATCCCGTCACAGCAGCACCCTGAGGACTCGGAGGTGCCTTTTGGAGAGTGATCCCAGCCCACTGCAGCGGCCTCAAGTGTTGTCACGCTGAGTTAAAGCCAAATTGCTTTGCAGCAATCCCCCCCTTCCCTCCCCCACCCCTCTCCTGCCCTGCCAGCAACAAACAGCAAGGTATATGGCGTCTTTCTTTAAAGATGTGTGTAAATTTATCCCTGTGTTTTTTTTTTTTTACTTTGGTTTTTAGGAAAACAAATCTTTGCAGGGACTGGAGTGGTGAAGAAATTGATTTAATTAATGCGGCTCCATGTCCTGCGGCCTCATGTAATCCATTGAGAATTCTCTAGCGGCAGCTTTCAAGGAGGGCAGCTGGGGGGGAACACAAAAAGATCTTCTCCCTGAGACTCTTCCAGTGGTCTTTAATGGCAGCTCCGCACTAATCCCATAATTCCTTGTTTAATTAAACTACAGAGCCGACCCTGTAGTTGTCTAAGCTAGTTTGATGCTTCTCTGTGTTACTTCGTCAGCACGGGAGCAACTTTTGCACACAAAGAAGGCACCTGTATACAAACAAGACAATAAACAATTCTCAAATATCCACCTCTGTCTATACCTACAATTGTCTGCTGCATATTTACATCCAATATAGACGCATGTGCCCGTTATCTCTGTGTTATCAGTGGTTATCAGCCTTGGAGCTGGTACAGCCCATTTCAGCCCATTGAAATGGGACCATAATATACAAATACATTTCATTTTATATTTATATATTAACAGAGCTGGAGTTGAGGTCTGGTTAGGTTTAGCCAAAAGCCCAAATGTTACTGTAATCATGTTCCTATCTCTAGTGTCACTGGTGTCTCCAAAGATTCTCCTTTCTGCCTGTGTGTGTGTGTGTGTGTGGTTCCAGCATCATGCAGCATTAGCATCAGTGCTATCAGCTGCCCCGTTACAGCGCCTCCTGCAGTGCAGCAGTGATATCTCCTGCTTAGCAGAGTTAGAGCAACAGTAACACTCAGGTTCTCCCTGTAAAACCTGCATTTTCCTTTCCAACAATGGGAAAAGTTGCTTTTTTCATGATTCATGTCAATCAGGTGAAGCTGTCATTCGACCTATGATCTAGTATTAGATCTGCCAAGTGACATGTCCTGTCAGAGGGACTGTGAGTGTTGTGTCTGATTTTGATAAGCAGCCTGGTTTTAAACAATATCTGCACGCCTCAGATAATCTCACTCAGCTCCTCCTGACGCCGTGTGTGAGTGAACTCAGCCGCACAATAAACACATTGGGACTATTTTCAGCTGCCAGTGTGTTTGTCTGCGTCGCCCCGAGGCCTCCGCCCAGAGAATGGTGCTACACTCTTCGTCAAGGTGGTCTGGGGAGATTAGCGGCCTCATTCCACTCAGTTGTGAGCACCAGGCCCTGGGGGAACCTGGATCTGCTGGGTTTGATACAGAATTGTACTTAGCAAGCACATTGTCGTATAAATAACCACACAGAGAAAAGATGGCGGTGGTTTGAAGCATCCTTGGCTTCCTTCTCTCTGCATCTGGAGTAAAGTCTTCATCACCGCCATGCGATGAAGACTTTGTAGTAGTGAGGTTGTGATCAATAAGTAGACAATGAAATCACCCGGCAACAGGACACAGTTGGAGATAATACAGATGATATTATTCTATTGGGAATGTCAGAATCATCCCCCAGCTGTTCCCCCCCTCTGGCTTCTTGGAAGTGATGCTGCTTCTTCTCACCAACCCTGAGACCCCAAACACACGAAGGATTCTGAGCTCCACCCCCAGCCTCACACACTTGGTTCCTGCATTCTGACTTCCATGTAATGGAAATAAATAGGATAATAATTTCATTTTAAGGATCTCAGGACTGGAAACAGACTAATTCTCACTTCTAAACCACACAGTTAATATTACTTTGTTTTCAGGGCAGAATATCACTTCACTGCAGGAATTGACAAGTTAAAATATGCCACTGACCTCTTCAAGTGGCTGGACTCAACCAGCTATTAACTAAAATATAAATAGATAACCAAGATAACAACTATAATTATACTAACTACCTAAACACAAGCTAATAACTACAAAAACACTGTAATGATTATAATAACTAGCTTATAACTATAACTATAATAAATAGCTAATTCTATAACAACCAGCTAATAACTATAACTATAACGTCTGTAATAACTACTATCTACTAATAGATAACAGATGTGTGAGGTTATAATCTATCAAAGACGCTATATGTGTCAACCCTAGGGCCGGGACAGTTTGGATTTTTTTGTATGACATGTTCAGGACATACAAAGTGACCCCACTGTCTTCTGTCCCTCCAGGCAGTCGGATGGACGAGGTGTCGGACGTGGAGTCGGAGCCGGACCTGCCACTGAAGAGGAAGCAGCGCAGGAGTCGGACCACATTCACGGCGGAGCAGCTGGAGGAGCTGGAGAAGGCCTTCGAGAGAACCCACTACCCCGACATCTACACCAGGGAGGAGCTGGCTCAGAGGACCAAGCTCACCGAGGCCCGGGTCCAGGTACGCCCCCTATCCAGGTCTCTGTCTCTGTCTGTGTCTCAGTTTCTCTGTGGTCTATATGTTATGAAGTGTTCAAATAGATGGGTCTGAACCTGATGGATCAAATGAATTATATACTAAAACAACAAGACCAGGAACTTTAACGTCAAAATGATTGACCTCTGACCTTTGAGGTCAATCACAAAATGATTGACCTCTGACCTTTGAGTCATAACATAATTTTTCTTTATGTGGATTATAAAAACAAAGCTGACTCGTGTCGAACTGACATGTTTTCTTACAGCTGCACTTTCTACAGTGTTACTTGTTTTTGTTTAAGATCAGGAAACTCTGGAAAATGTCTGATTTGTCTCATTTCCTATAGAGCTACAAAAATTCATCATTTCATTGATTAGTTACCAACTATTACATTGAATGGCAACTATTTTAGTTAGTAGTTAATAGATAGGAGTCATTTTTAAGAAGAAAATATCCAAATTAGATTATTTTTTGGTTTCTTTAGTCTTCTCTAATACTAAACTGATGATCTTTTGGTTGGGGACTGTTGGTCTGGATAAAAAAGATATTCAAGGTTCAGTAAGTCTTGAGCAAATCACTTGATTCAGAGACTAAAGGATTGTATGTTTCTGATGCTGGGAAATAAAACCAGAGAACATCCTGTGTGTGTGTGTGTGTGCGTGTGTGTGTGTCTTGTCTTTTCCCTTCATTTATCTGTATTGTTCATATATGTCATATTATTGCTGCATCCAGCTTCTGTTCGCAGCCCAGCGCCCTGCTGGCAGCCCTGCCAGCTGTTCCTGTCTCTGATAAGCAGCGGCTTTGGTCTCTGTGAGGTTTGACAGCTCCTCAACGTCGCAGCAGAGCTGGAGAGAACTGTAGAGCTCTTACAACAGCTGTTAGGTGTTCGGCAGTGGGGTGGGGGGCTGCATTCCTCATGTATGTCTCACTCCCCAACATCTTGGCTGAAATCTGTGTTTCCCACCACTTTCAAGCCCACCACTCATTGTAAAACTCACAGAAGAGTCTTGACTCTCTCATGGGAGCTTTAATCCACAACAGCAACGTGGATCAATCAAGACCCAGAAAACGGAGCGGGGAGAGAGGCAGCGTGGCAGGAAGCTTTTCTCACTCTGCCACCATTGCTGCTGCCTCCCAACCACAGACCATGACAAGCAGCCTGAACCCTGGGAAGGTCACAGACTGTCGGCTGCACCTCTCATTGGTTTAGAGCTTTGAACTAGATCACATGATCCACATCCAGGTGAAATGATAAGTGTCTACACCTGCTACACCTGCTAAATCTGATACACCTGCTACACCTGCTATACCTGTTAATCTGCAGTTCAACTCTTACCTTTACTGTATTTCAATCAATGGTTGATTTAATAATTTTAACCCAAACCAGACCTCAACCACAGCATTGTCAGACCACACAATATCATTATTTTGTAATTTAAAACCCATCTCTTTACTTCAGTATTTAACTGACTTTCACTTTCTTTCAGCTGCACTTGTTAATTGACCTGAGGCATTTTAAATTACTTAAAGACTGATTTTGCTGACTTCATAAACTCTGTAGTATGTATCCCATTAATTTGATTTGTATTTTTATTTTATTTTCATTTTAGATAAAGCTGATAACCACTGATCACACACGTGTAACAGGCTGATAATATTTATACAGCTGGTGAAATTTTGATTTTCAAAAATTGTCAAATTCTGATCATAAACCACCGTTTTGTATCTATGAGCAAACCACGTCTCTGTTTACCTCAGTGTATGTGGCTGCTGGACGTGTTCCCTCACTCATTGTTTCCATGATGGTGGATGATAAAAGACGGCTCAGTGTGTTCACATTAGCTGGTTTCGAGAGCATAGAGTGGGTCAGTGAAGTAGCACACTACTCCTTTCTAACAAAATCTCACAAAGCTTCTCTGCTGATCCATAGCCAAACCATATGATTCACATCATCTTCATACTCATCAAACCATCAGTGAGGAAGCATCTGCAATGAATAAGTTTCTACACTCATCATCATCCTCATCATCAATTGTGTGTTCCAGTATTGGCAGGGTCACAATTATTGATTATTTCATGTTTACACATCTCAACTGCTAAATAGACCAATTGAAGGGTCATAGTGTGTGTGTGTGTGCGTGTGCGTGTGCGTGTGTGTGTGTGTGTGTGTGTGTGTCTGTGTTTGTGTAGGTGTGATTGATGTCAAATGTTTTCGTGGTTCTCAGTCTTTGTTGTAGTACAGCTGTAAATTCAATCAGGTTATTCATGTTTGACTGTTCATTCTGGACTCAGACACACACACACACACACACACACACACACACACACACACACACACACTGTTTATGGCTGCATGTATCATGGTTGTCATCTGGAAAAAGTGACTTATACTTCATTGTGTTAGAGGATGAAGAAGATTTCCTCACATTCAGCATTTTGGTTAAATATTCTATGTAATAGAGTAGAGCTTTATTTCTTCAGCTCAAACATACAAACAGATGAATGGGAGGCTTTTCAGTTTCATCACACAAAAAATACATTTTAGGTGGAATCTTCAGCTTTGGAAAACACTGATTGTTAATGTTAATATCATGCAGTGATATAAAACATTAATCAAAAGGTCAAATTTAACCTGAGACTAAAAACAGGAGGGTTAAGCTACAGCCAGTTTATCTTAGCATACTGTAAAGACCGGATAAAGCTAGCTTGACACAAACTAAATTCACCTACCAGCTTCCCTAACACACATTATTAACATCATCTGTATCTTTTTTTTTATTTCCTCCATTCCTAAAAATATAGAGATCTGCTGCCTGGAGTCAGGACAGAATTTAATGGGATACAGTCTGTGTGTATACATGAAATGACTGAACAATAAACTGTGGTACTGTAGCTCTGCAGACTGTTGGACAGTCATACTCCTTCTGCTTCTTTTGCTCTTGCAGAAGCACCTGAGGGTGACAACACCTGCTCTAATTATTTTAGTCCAAATGAACTCCTCCACTTGAAAGGCTGTTTTCAGTTTCCATTTGCTCCAAATGAAAAAGGAGGATTCCTGCAAAAGGTGGGCGGGTAAAGAGCCGAGGGCAGGACGCAGGTTCCTATATGTGCGTGCCTGTGTGTGTAAGTGTGTGTTTGTGTGTGTGTGTGTGTGTGTACATGTATTAACTTGTGCGGTTGTAGTATTTTGTGGTTTGAGTCAAATGACACATATGATCAAAATGCAGTTACTGTAACAGCACGTTTGTGCGGGCACATGCGTGTGTGTTTGAGAGAGAGAGAGAGAGAGAGAGACAGAGCTTCTGTCTCTTTTACTTCTGTTGGCTTTAATTAAGAAGTTGGATATTAGTGTCCTGCTGAGTTGAGAAAGAGCTTCTGGCGAAACAACACCCCTCTGTCATTTCACTATTGGCCTGATTTGGCTCACTTTATTGGATGAGGAAATAGGTCCGTGTGTGTGTGTGTGTGTGTGCGTGTGTGTGTCTGTTCTCAAGACATTTTTCTTTTCCTTTTTAACCACTTATACAATTATAAGTTGCTGGAAGACAACTAATGATCCTGTATATGAGGCTGTAATATGAACCCTCACCTTCTTGAGAAGCAACATATATATATATATATATATATATATATATATGTTTTCTAAAAAGTGATGTTGTGATTACTATGTGATTTATCTTTAATGTTCTTATGAAAGTTTGATCTTTCAACCATTCTTTGTACTCTGATGATTGGTTGCTAATACACAGCCCTTTTTTCACTTTATAGGGGAGTTGAGAGTTTAAGGTTGTTTCTGCCTAAAAATCACTTCACGTCATTTTTGAATGCTATATTAAATAGGTTTTAGCTTTAGTTTAATCAATCAACTATTACGTGTTCAAATAGTTTGAAGGGACAATGCAACAAATAAACTGTAGTATCTTTGCCAAAAGTGATCACAGCTCATATATTTTATTTGACAACTTTTTCATTACTTTTACCTTTATATTTTTTTTATACTAGTTTTGAAACCTTTACACTTTTACTTGGGTAAAAAAACTTTTAAGACTTTCGAATCTACAAAGACAACATGAACAAAGCAAAGAAACACAAACACTAAATCTGGATTTCAATGTTTGCTAGTTTGCATGAAAACATAAAAAATAGCCCAGTAGTTTACAATTCAGCAGTGTGTGAAAAATGTGTTTGTGTAGATGCTGTGTCTGGACAGAAGGAGCATTTGATCAATAGATTAAATAAAACTTATTTCACCTGAAGATTTCTGTTTGTTTTTTATTCAGGTTTGGTTCAGTAATCGAAGAGCCAGGTGGAGAAAACAAGCAGGAGCCAATCAGCTAGCAGCATTTAACCATCTGTTGCCAGGTGGATTTCCTCCTACGGGGATGCCA
The DNA here is from genome assembly GCA_036785175.1 of Eupleurogrammus muticus. Classification (NCBI taxonomy): domain Eukaryota; kingdom Metazoa; phylum Chordata; class Actinopteri; order Scombriformes; family Trichiuridae; genus Eupleurogrammus; species Eupleurogrammus muticus. Next base: position 23,493,514 of record JAYKQN010000008.1, read on the forward strand.
ACACTTCCTACATACCCACTGCCAGAGTCCAGCTACCAAACCAACCCTCTGTCCCAAGGTACAGGTGTGTGCAGGGGGCAGGTGTGTGTGAGGGGGTACAAGTGTGTGTGAGGGGAAGATGTGTGTGTTGGCGAGGGGGTACAGCAGGATTTTAGTTTCTCCTGAGCTCTATTTTGTTGTGTTCCATCCAGACGGCAGCGGGACACTCCACCGCCCACAGCCGTTACCTCCGTCCACTATGCATCAGGGAAGTCTGTCCAGCAGCGACAGCAGCTCCGCCTATGGTCTGACCTCCAACCGCCACAGCTTCTCCAGCTACTCAGACACCTTTATGACCTCGACACCCAACAACCACGTCAACCCCGTCAGCAATGGGCTCTCCCCGCAGGTAACACCCCACGGACTACTGTCACACTTAGGCAGCGGGTCCTGTCCTCACAGTGAAATCAGCAGAGCAGCATGATTTCTTGTGTGACTTGGTCCATATACTGTATCGCTGCTCCCACACAGACACAGCCACAGGAGAGGTGACGACCATTAACAGTGTTTAAATTAGAAAATGTGTCACATCATTGTGGGAATTAGTGAAGAAGACGTTTCACTTTCAGTCACATGACAATGCTGATATTCCTGCAGCAGTGTCTCAGAGTTTGTCTGAAAATTTAAGATCCAGACATTTCACAACAAAAATCCTTCATCCAGGTGAAGCTAGTTCTAAAAAAAATATGCTTTTTATCAAAACAATGTTGTATCCACACAGGATTTTCTGATATCATAGATCTGTTGCTTGATGAGATTCAATTCAAATTTATATTCCGAATTCATGAAAAACATGAAAACCATTTGGGTTAACTAAAGAAAACTACTTAACAAAAGTATTTACCACAGGTTTATTCTTCTTTTGACATTTTAATGAGGATAAACTACAGTATTTGCCTTTAACCATCACAATGGGAGTTTTGGTGGAGCAGAATAGACAGAAAAACAAAGATCCCCTAATGTGCAGAAAATAAGATTGAAATTATGTTTACAAAGAGTTCAGGTTCAGCTCCACATTTCTCTTCCTCTCTCTCTCTCATTGGCAGTTTTTACTTTGCTTCTTAGAGCAGAATTTCCTTCCTCATGTTCTCTTTGATGAGAAGACGTGAGGATTTGCTGTTGTTGCTGAGAGTCAGTGATAACAGAGCTTTTTCTACAGCTCCTGTGTTTATTAATCGTTGTGTCGAGGCTTAATACTACAAAAAGAAACCTGCATATATATCAACAACCTTCTCCATCCCTGAACAACACAGCACTGGTTTACACCAGGGATTACCAGACTGAGGGAGATGCTGCATATATTTTTCTTATTATTGATGTTTTACTTTGTGTTGTAGACATGACACAGAAAGTCACTTTCTATTCAATTTACCTCCATAAACATATTTTTTAAAAAACAGTGATGATGATTGAAAAATAAAAACAGCCTCAGAGGAAATTCTATGAGAAGAATTGTACTTTTACAGACCTTTTTCACCTTTTTGTTGTTTCAAAAATATATTTAAAAGTAAATGTTAAAAAAAAAAAAAAATTCTTATGTCTAATGTATATATAGAAAATGTATAATCCTAGTAAACTTGATATGACCTTAAATATATTTTAATGGTGATGATTTATCACAATAATTATAATCGATTATATGATTAATACTGTTTATATGGGAAATGTAGCAATTTTTAAATAGTAAATACAGGGTTTCCCATAGCTCTTTACAGTTGAGGCAGAAAGTCTACAACAAAGCCCCCCGTCTTGCCTACATCCCTCCAAAAAATTTCACATCCCTGCATACGTAGTATTGTCACTCTCAGACCACACACTAACATGTTAGCCAGTTTGCTGCTACTCTCGTGACAACACAGGCAACTGTGGCTGTAGGCAGCACCTAAACAACAAACTTTGTAAGAAAAGTTGACAGGGGGCTGCTGTTTTTCTTTCAGAGAACCACTCTACACACTAGCTGCATTTTCTAAGTCAGACACCTTCACAGACCCTCAGGAAATCCTAGTACTATCACATAACATAGCAAAATCAGGGCCTAACACACACACATACACACACACACACACACACACACACACACACACACACACACATAGACACACACACACACACACAAAGCAATATCCCTATTTATCATTCGAAAAACAAACAAAATACACAATTTTGTGGGGTGGTTATTACTCAGAGAAAGTCTGGTCCTTGTTTATTATAAATGATTATTGATCTATATACAGGATTGTGGTTGTATGTCGTCATGTTGAGCCTCAGTGAATGTGTCACGTTGTCTCACTGCTGATTGGTTAATTTAAAGTAACATGAGCAGAAAGGTCTTTGTTGCTGCGAGTATACAGCTACTTACATGATGCAGTTTATTTATACCTGAGCTGTCACACATTGTGTTTATAACTTTGATGCTATATGATATGAAGGGAAGCTGAGGTCTGAAGAGATTAAATGCAGCTGCTCTGCCTGTAATTTTCTGATTCTGCTGCCTCCTGTGAACAGATTCCATCTTTATCCTTCATCATCTGTCACAGTTTCTCATTTTTGTTTTTTATTTGTTTCAAATGGTAAAATATGAGAAGGCAGGCTGCACAGCTTCCAGGCATATTAAGGAGCTTAAGGCAGCATGTTACATGTCAGGACAGAGCACAGGCAGGAGCCAACTGGAGGAAATCCCATTGAATTTAAATCAATACAGCTCTGGTAATTCATGTGATTGAAATATATTCTCCTTTCCTTACATGCATGCTGTTAACTTCTGTGTTTATTGTCAGGGCCCAGCTTTTCCATTACGGGTTCACCGCTGTTGACCCTTTCATCGTGTTCCCAGGCATTTACATGCGATAACAATGTAGGGAGAATTTCCCCAAGATCCCCGTTTCAAAATTGCAGGGAGGACCATATGCTGCACGTCTGACAGGCAATAATTCAATATGAAACAGCTATATTGCATTTGGAATGTAATTCACACACTGAGCCTCCTCTCAAATTGAAAGGGGAAGAATTAAGGCGACTTTCATGTGGAGACAGAGCGTGAAGCCAGTTCCATTTGTTATTGACAGAAAGACAAAATGACACGTATGAAGCCATCCATGTGGCTGCGCTGCAGCAGTAAACAGGAACCTTTATCACAGCCCCATCATCATTATCAACAAATTTTCATGAATCTATTTCTCTTTCGAGCCTTGCAAGTGGTGTGTGGTGAAGGTTCTGTCAAGTCACACGACTCAGTGACCTGCTGCTGGAGAGAAGAAAACTATTACTGTCCATAGTGACTCCACACATCTACACATCAGCCACGAACAAGAACTCGAATCACCCTCCTCTCCGCTCTCTTTTCCTCTCAGTTTTTTTTTCCTGTAGAGGAAGATTTATCCTGCTTTGGAATGGCGGAGCTCTCTGCTCACTATTTGATGTCGGGGTGAGGAAGGGAGAGAGAGAGAGCGGGCGGGCGAGTAAGGATATAATAGAGTGGCTTTCAGAGTGGAGGGATCAGAGCTGCTTTGGTTCTCCAGCTCTGTCTCTTTGATCCATATCCCCAGGCCTGCCTGCCTCCTGCCTGCCTCACTAACTCAGGCCTCTGCTCGTGATTCCTGACAACTGTCGGCCTGAGATAAGGAGGTGGGTGTGTGTGTGTGTGAAGGGGGGGCAAAACCACCACCACCACCACATCACATGCACGTCCATTAACAAAGCAACCAATTTTTAAAAATCAATGACCGAATGTGTTGAGTTAATCGCCGGGCACAGAGGAAGTTGACAAATGCACCACAGTGAGGAAACAAGACCGCCCCTGCCCTCCCTCCACTAACCCAAGCCCCTCCCTCACATACTGAACGACAGTGTGTGGACAGGGTTTGTTTTCACCTGGTGTCAGTGAGTGTGCTGCCTAATATTAGTCTCAGCTGCTATTAAAATGTGCAGCATTAACAGCATTAAGCCCTTTGACTGGGCTCGCTGTCAACTGGCTCACTCCCATGTCAACAAATCAGAAAGGATGAGTGCAGATATTTACATCATTCCCACACTGGGGGGGGGGGGGGGGGGGGGGGGGGCGGGGTATGGGGGGGATGGGGTTAATTAGAAATCGTCTGAAAAACAGACGCTATTTCAGTGCAGTTGGCGAGCAGCAAAGCAAGAAGCTTTTTTCGCAAATAAATAAAGAAATAAGGACGAGTCAGGAAAGATGCAGGGAGCAGCAGAGGAATTTAAATCCACTGATGGAATGTGTGTACATCTATATCCTTCATATTTCTCGCTGAGTGAACGCTGGGCTCTGATTGGCTGCAGCTGTACCTTCGTCTAGGCAAAACCACGCCTGAAAGCAGCAAACCGTTGTTGTCTGCTTCTTTTTTCATATCAAACAAAATTTCGATCCAACGATCCACGAAGGAGAACGCTGCAGGTGTAAGAGTCTGAATATGAGCAGGTACTTCAGAGCTGCAGCAAATCAGCAGTTTGAGAAAGGAGCATAAACAACCTCCGTCCAACAGGACGGTTGTGATGTCAGAAGACGGTGTCTCCAGGACCCTGCCAAGCCATTGTCCGGGAAAAAAAAGGACCATAAAGACATCAAAAGCGTGCTTTGTTCTGAAGTCGTCAAACTCAAACCTTCAGGCTGCTGCTTCACTTCATTTTACAACCACATAACCACAAAAGACCTGAGCTGACCTGGATATGGCCTCAACATCTTCTCTTTCCTCCTTTTCTTCAGCCCCTTCTCCACCCAGTCTTCAAAATAATAAAACATAAGACAATATAAAATAAAACATGTTTATAAACATGTCATTTGAGAGAATTTCATGGTGGAGAATGAAGCTCATGAAGAGTCAGAGAGACAATCAGCTGGAAACATCAGGGGGCCCAACATGATTATCTTTTGGAGTTTGGTATTCATAGAATATCATATTTAAAAATGGGTAGCAAATTCATTTGATTATTCCAAGCTACCATAGTGCTATGGTTCTCAAATAGTGGGGCGCCTCCAGGGGGGCGTGAGGCTCTGTCAAGGGGGGCACGTTAGATCTCAGGAAACATGCTTTTTTATTTTTTTATTTAGATTTTGTTTATTACGGTCCCAGAAAAAAGTGCAATTGCGCCTCCACTACATAAGGGAGTAGCTCTTTTGTTGGCAGAGTGTGTGCAGGGAGAATACAGCACAGTGTATGAAGTGTACTACATGAAGTGTAGCAGATCCTCAAGAGACCCACGAAAAAATATTTAACAGCAATGAGAAGACAGGCGAAAAGAGAAGGAGATAAAGAGACTAACGAAAGTCTCCCAAAAGCTAAGACTAAGGAAATATGACGAAGCATATGTAGCGCTTGGCTTCACTGTGAAAGACCGGTGTGTCACTGTGTCCTCAAATGTTGGCAACCGACAGCATTAAGACAAATACATTTTAGCGTCACTTAAAGACTTTACACCACCATAATGCTGTTAAGCTGATTTTATTTAATTTTATTTTTCAGTATCATATGGTTTGAGATGGTCAGAAAATATTTGACAGAAAATAATTGAGAAGCATTGCTATAGTGACATGAGGAGCGGCTGCACTGGGCTGATCCTGAACTGCATCTGGAACCTTGATGGTGGAACGTTTGTAGGATAAACTTCAAATAATGTTCAGTGTGGACAGTGTTGGATTGTGGACTCATCAGGATGTGGAGCTGGTTGCCTCTTCTCCACAAAATCGGCTGCTCCAGGTTTTTCAAATTAGACTTGGAGCAGGTGTTGAGGAAAAATAGGAGAGACGGACAAATGCTGGGATCCTGACGACGGATGGTGGAACATCTCTGCACATCTCATTTGCACCAGAGAAATATTGAGATAAAACACTGACTGTGGTTCAGAAGTGGAACTTCTATCATCAGACTCAAGGGACCCTGGAGGAGAGGTGCAATGACTTATGGGAGTTCTTCTTCTCAACTTGTAGCAGAATGATGTATCGTTCAGTTCCTGTTCCCTTTGACCTTGAAGCTGCTGGACCATCAAGACTCTGCTGTAATGTTGTTGCTAATGTGTTGATGATAGGTAATTGATATACTTTGATACTAATTTAGAGGGAAAACGTTTCACTTCAATCTCATGACATATACAGATTAGATTAGTGTGCAGGACTGCAGTACAGGTCAAGGACTGCAGCACAGGTCTAGGTCTACAGTATAGGTGCAGGACTACAGTAAAGGTGCAGGACTACAGTACAGGTCCAGGACTACAGCACAGGTCCAGGACTACAGTACAGTTCCAGGATTACAAAATATGTCCAGGACTACAGCACAGGTGCAGGACTACAGCACAGGTCCAGGACTACAGAACAGGTCCAGGATTACAGAACAGGTCCAGGACTATAGCACAGGTACAGGACTACAGCACAGGTGCAGGAATACAGTACAGGTCCAGGAATACAGCACAGGTGCGGGACTACAGCACAGGTACAGGACTACAGCACTAGTCCAGGACTACAGCACAGGTCCAGGACTACAGAACAGGTCCAGGATTACAGAACAGGTCCAGGACTACAGAACAGGTCCAGGATTACAGAACAGGTCCAGGACTACAGTACAGTTCCAGGACTAAAGAACAGCTCCAGGTCCAGGACTACAGAACAGGTCCAGGTCCAGGACTACAGAACAGGTCCAGGTCCAGGACTACAGAACATGTCCAGGGTTACAGCACAGGTCCAGGACTGTCTCTGTGATTCCTGTGCTTGTTCTGGGATTCGTTCAGGGCCCAGCCGCTGCTGCTGAGCCTCCAGCTAGGAGGCTCTCTGTTTATTTACATGTCATTATGGGGACCAGCAGATATTAAGGTGTCAGCTGCTGTTTGACCTGACATCCCTCAGCAGACGACTCCCCGCTGCTTAGCTAAAGGCTCCTGCAGCTCCCATCAGCTGCTCCCATGAAGAGCCACTCATCCTGAAACCAGTAAAGGTCACCAGTTAGTTTGGAGTAGATGCGGAGGGGGGAGGGAGGGGGTGCAGAGTAAGAGGATGAGGCAGTGGTGAATATTCCCTCTAAGCTGTAAGAGGAGAAGTGTAACCCTCTGCTGGCTGTGAGCCACTGTGGCTTTAACCTCGCTGAGTGTGAACATTTAAACTCATTGTCCTCACAATGAAGAGACGAGCACTTGCTGAAATTGAACCACGTCCTTGTTCCAGCAGAGAAACATCTTCTGCTGCTTCTCAGGAAGTTAAATATATATTTTAAAAACAGATTTTTCTGCAAAGGGATGCTAGAATCCAAATAACCACTGATATGATTCAACACTATTGTATGGATCTGTAGCAGCCGAAGGATTTACCTGACAAGAAATTGAAAAAAGGCATATTCATCATCAATACGAGCATATATCATGATTTCAAATATAAATTTAGTAAATAAGAATTTTTCCAAATTTTAAAGATGTTATATGTTGTATTCCATAAAAATATTGTAATTTTCCATAATTACAAAACAGTTCATATCTTCAAGTTTCACATGAAATTATGTGCATATTTTGCTTTTTAATGATAAATAAGGGTATTTATATCTATTAAAATAAATACATTTACCAACACTGTTGGTAACAAATGTGAATATACAAATTTGCTAAAATATGCTACAAACCAAGTAAAAATAATTTCACATTGACTCATTTGTATTAATCTAAAGTAATGAAGTGATATACCACTGTTTACATATTTTGTAGTTCAAAATCAGCTTTATAACTCCATCGAGGATGAACACCAAATAAATATACATTTTTTTTTACTATTAAGTGTAAGCGTAATTAAGTGTTATGTTTTATGTTTTATGTTCATGTGTTTTTGAAAGAGAAAAAAATCTATAAATCAATTTTTTTACAGTGTAATTACATGTACAATAATATGTTTACTAAACAACAAACATACAGCACAAGGATACATCTCTAAACTACAGTATAAATCAGGATTTATTTACTCAGATATTTCTCAAATATCTTTGTTTTCAGCATCTGGATGAGTCTGTTTGCTGCTGCATATATATTTAAATATGCCCCTATCATAATAAGTTGACATCTGATTTATTTTTCATCACTTGATTGTTGGGATTTTCAGGATTATGGCTTTAATCACATATCTGCATTAGCTGATGTCATAATTACATCCGATTGCATCAGATATTCCTCATTCAGACAGCGACAGATAGATCCTGTAGAACATCTCCACATCAGCTTTAATCCCAGCTGCCGCATCCACCCACAACTCAGCTCAACGAGACGCTGTGAACAGTGAAGAAACACGCTGCATATAAAAAATTATGCACTTAATGTAAGAATAAGTTAATCCTCAATGCAGCACACAATTTATCACACATGTTCCTATCACCATGATGATGTAAATAGGATTTATCAGTCAGCCCTTGTGTTTACTGATTTTAATTTATGAACCACACCTCGACAAAAAAAGGGCACACACTCTAATATTTTGTTAGACTAACTTTACCTAGATTATCATCATTACTTAGATTATGGAGCATTAGTTGTGTTTAAATAATAATCTATTTATTTCCATCCAGTGTTGCATTAATTTTTCACCAAGATCTTATGTTGATATTGAGAGTCCGACACTGTGCAAAGCTTCCTCAGCGCATCCCAAAGATTCCCTCGGGATCCAGGTCTGGACTCTATGGAGTGAAAATTACCATCCATCTATCACAATCAGAGCCTGATGGATCCTGGCCTAGTCATGTTAGAAATATGCTCGTGCCATCAGGGAAGAAAAACAACTATTGCTGAAATAAGCTGGTGATTGAGTATATTTAGGTAGTCAACTGACTTTGTTCTTTGGGCTCATGATGTTGCTGAACCAGGACCAGAACCAAGCAGCATCCCCAGATCACAGCTCTGCCTCTACAGGCCTGATGGGAGCATCACTTCATCTGCTTCTTCTGACCTGATGCACCATCACTCTGGTTCTCCACTGTCTTTCAAGTTTTAATAATATGTTGGACAGTTCTCAATTTTAGGAGTTTCTATTCTCCGTAGATGTTTGCCAATGATCATTGATCTGACCCTTTCTTAAACAGACTAACATCTTTTCAGAATGTTTCTTTCCACATAATTGTTGTGAATATACTCATTGCAACAGTTCCAATCACCCATGTAGTAGTTATCCATTAAGAGGCTCCAATCAATTTGGTTAGTTAAATGAAAGTGGTGACTTTTTCTTTTTTGGCCGAGTCATCATGAACAAACAAGCAGGTTGTCAAAGGGAGATAAAATGTCTGCATTTGGTCCAAGGTTGAACACAAATCACATTTTCAACCTGGTTATCACACCTATAGCAAGTGAAGAGAGGTTTATTGGATATTTATTTGAGTTGTTGATTAGAGTAACAGTTGTAATGTGATTTTAAGGTAAATTGTATAGCTATTATGGCAATTATGAATTGTAAATGTACAATATATTGTTTGTTGAAGACTGTTCCTATTTACTTTTATCATTACCCAGATGATGAATTCAATTGTACCAGTGGAACTCAGCACTGCATGCAGCTGCATGGTAGATATATAATATAACATTGTTACTTGAGATGTCAAAGTGTGAAAGCACAATTGTGTTTTTTCCACATAAATGTAGAAAATTGTGTGAAAAAGACAGAAGATGAGTTCCTGGCGTGTGTGTGTGTGAGATGACCTCCATCCTCTCATCTCTTTATCTGTTGAAGATCCCTTCAGTGTCTGATAGCAGCTTGCATCTGCAAGCTGCACATCTTTATTCCTCGAATTAGTGACTCGAATTGTTGTTCAACAACAAACAACAACATTTGCAGCAATCTGGTTTGAGTCAACTTAGACTTAGACAGCCCATAGAATTAAAGCAAACTTTGAGGCTCAGCTACATTAAAACTGTCTGAACCTAGCTGGGCTATATGTTTAAAAAAGCCTATTGATAAAATGAGTTTATATTGATAAATATCAATAATTATTAATGATTTTCTCTTAGATAGTCAATTAGATAGTCAGAATCAATGTTTGTTTCATTTCATTGTGCAATTACATACACAAGACAACAAGATTTTGTTTCTCGATCAGTGACTGTAGTGCGCAAAGAATATAAAACAATTGTAAAATCTATGCACCATAGTAAAATACAATAAAAACATCAAACTAAATAAATAAATAACAAATAAAAGATAAAGACAGCCTCTCTCATTCTCTCCAAGTGCAATCAATCTTTACCATGATATAGCTAGATAATATATATATTGGATATAAAATGTTCCATATCAGTCAATAATGATTATTGATCATTTCAAATGGTTGTGGCTGGTAACGGAAGAATTGTTGATTGAAGCTTTGTCTGGACTGATAGAATCAAGCAGCAGGAATGTTGATTGTAAAACTTGAGGTTGATGGGTTTTCCTTGTTACAGCGCCACCATCTGGTGAAACATGGGGTCCTGCAGTAAACAGAGATCAGCTGTTCTTAAGAAGCTCTGCGCTCTCCTGTCACCGAGGAACCCTGCTGCTTCTCATATTAACGCTTGTCCAGATATTTCAGCCAGAGAGCCCGGGCCTTTAACTGATTTCAGGCAGTTTATGCTCAGTGGGAAGATTTGAATAAAATCCACATTAAAGCAACACAATGTTGATCTTCATGATTATTTGAAACTTCACCTCAAGATTTTTTTTATCCCAATCAAAAGTCCTGTCTCTAATAATAATATAATCCACTGTTCCAATTTGGAGCATTCGTGTCCATGCTTGCAATTTGTTTCTATGGTAACAAGAATACAATGATTTGACTGACCGGTGTCGCCGCTTCCTGTGTGCTGTGTGTTTTACAGGTGATGAGCATCCTGAGTAACACCAGCGGCGTTTCCTCGCAGCCACAACACGACTTCTCCATCTCGCCGCTCCACAGCGCCTTGGACTCCTCCCCGTCCAACGCCATCTCAGCCAGCTGCAGCCAGCGCTCTGCTGAGGCCTCCATGAAGACGGTGGACAGCCTCCCATCCTCGCAGTCCTACTGTCCACCCACATACAGCGCCACCAGCTACAGTGTGGACCCGGCCGTGGCGGCGGCCGGGTATCAGTACAGCCAGTATGGCCAGAGTAAGTCCTGCTGCATTCAGCTCACACGCTGTTACCGTGGTAACCAACACACTCCTATGGGTAAAAGCTACAGTGTCTCTGTTATCTGTTCGTCTGTCAGAGGAACAAATGAGGACTTCATTTGTAAAAACACCATTTTGGAAAAGATTAAGGCTTATAATTTACCATTTTTGAAACAACTCCAGAGGAACTAACATCAGGATCTACTGATCCAACTACTATCCTGATGGTTTTTACTTTGTGGATCTACGTGCATGAGGAACAGAATCAAAACAAGGAAAATAAGGACAAAGGTTGGCTGTCGCCTAAAGAGGCCCTGGTCATTGTGGAAACACAGATGGAGGAACTGAGTTCCTCAAAAGGTTCTGAGTCCTCCAGGAAAGTTCCTGCGGTCGAAACGCAGCTTAAGAAAATGTCTCCACCCCCACCGCACCCTCCCTCCTGCAGACTGACTTAACTTCACACGTTTGACTCTTCTCTTGTTCTAATTCAGGAGGCACCTGACAGATTAAAGTCCATACTGTCAAAGTAGCTGAGGAGTGTGTGTGTGTGTGTGTGTTATCAGATATCTGGAAGGCAGAGGACTCTCAGTGTGACTACTCAACGGGGATTTAAGGTATAAATATGGTTGACAGGAAAAAAACAGCTTCCTTTATAGGGCCTCACTAAACCCCTGTTACACACACACACACTCTCTCTCTCTCACACACACACACGCACAGACACACACACACACACACACACACACATACACACACACACACATATACAGCTCCCCCACCAGTTGTCTGGGTGACTGGCACCGTGGCAGACAGACCTGCCCACCCTGAGGTGCTCTTCTTTCTCTCAGTGCTCAGAGCAGAGCGACAGCTTCCTTTCTGCTCAGCAGCATCCTGACTGACTTCTACTTATCGCCACCCGCCCACAACACACACACACACACACACACACACGCACACACACACACACACACACACACACACCCACACCATGTCACATCTTATCTGCTGTCCTTTGTCTGTCAAATCATTTAAATTCAAATTACACGTATTTACATGAATATTGAACACAAATATCAGCAAAGCATCAGGAATCAATTAAAAAAGCATCAGGAAACAATTAAACTAAATAAATATGTTGCATCACTTAAGGGAGGAAAGGGATGTTACTACAGCATCATATTTATGTTTATTATAAATATGTTGTTTAAGTCTTTTAATATTGAATTCATTTCAGAATATACTGTCCACAATTAACACATTAAATTTACTCAATTAAGAGTGAAACATATTTGTAGCTAAATTTTGAATGTTGAACTTATTAAAAGTTAAACTAATGATAAGTAAACATGTTTAAATAATACATTAAACTTGTTTAGTATATTAGAACAAATTAATTAGAATAAGAGAAACAATAGCAACATGTATTTAAGCATATTAAACATGGTTTTAATTAGATTTAGTCATAAATTAGATCAATAAATGAACTAACAATTCAAATATAATTAATTTCACTGAAATTCCTGAAAAATAAAGTACAGTCAACTTAAAAATATGCATATTTAGATAAATTAGGTGCATTAAATAAATAAAATAAATTCAACAAATAATTTTTTCTGTGTGCAGGTGTTTGCTTTACAAAAATTCACCTCTTTCACCTGAATTTTTTATATTCCTGTTCTAACGGAGCTTTGTTAAACCACCATACCAGGATGTGAACTTGCCCCGCCCCTCTCCTCAGGGATGCATTAGGGTCACTGATGTGGACTTGGGACAGCCAAGTGTCCCAGAATGCATTTTGGCCCTGTTAGGGCTCCACCTCCCCGGTCGACACCCTTTCATTTATAATGATATCACACTGGCAGCAGCGTCTGCTCCCCTTCCCGTGTGTTTTTTTGGTTTTCCTATTTTTGTTTCCCTTCATTCACCGACACCAGCCCTGAGTGTGACAGTGGGTGTGTTGGCGGATGACCTCTGATCTCTGGCCTCTGTCTCTGTCCTGCAGCTGCTGTCGATTACCTGGCCAAGAACGTCAGTCTGTCCAGCCAGCGCAGGATGAAGCTGTCGGACCACTCCGCTGTTCTGGGGCTGCTGCAGGTGGAGACTGGACAGGCCTACTAACCTGGTCACCAGCACAACCTGCGCCTCCTGCTAGCATCACACAAATATCTTCCAGTGAGCGAGTGTGTGTGCGTATGTATGTGTGTGTGTGTGTGTGTGGCTGGTATTTAGCTTTTTTATACTTTATTTGATGTTTACAGAGAGACTGATTCAACATTCCCTACAGACTAACCCAATCCACCACAGAATATTGTGAAATGTTTTTTAGTTTTATTTGTTGTTTTTTATTGCATCAAACTCTGTCCACAGTGTCAGTGTATCTGACTTCACCAGTTATTGATAAACCCTGAGACAATAACACAGATCTGGGATCAGTGTTTATTATTGGAGTGATGAGGCCATGTTGTTTAGACATTAAGGTGAAACACAAGTGATTCGAAGTTATTTCCAAAAAATGTGTACGTCATTCACATAAACACATCGATACATAAACACATAAACACACAAACAGTGAAACATTTGAACGCTGAAACCAACAGAAAGCAGTTTAACGTTGCTTTCCTTTCCCAGTCAACAAACAGCTGATTCAAACTAATTTATTCCCATCCTTTTCCCAGGCTGTCAAATTGCGTTTTATTAAGATACATGGCTGCTGCAGCATGTGTGTGAGCTATAACATGTTATTAAGTTCTAATGATGTTTAATGATGTGACCCCACTGGTTCAGACACATAAACAGGAAAATGATGTTTGTCTTCTCCTACAGACGTCATCAATCACCTTCATCTTTCTCTGACCCATCTGCGCTTTATATAAAGGCATATTTTCACTGATATAGTCCATTGGCTCATTGGTGCCACATTAATTGTGTTTCTGAGGTGTGGAGTCAAACCGCTAAAGGTCAGTCAGTCGTTGACTTTAAAGAACTCGTCCTGGGCCAGGTTTAGTGTTTCACCTTCAGATATAAAACACTTAGTAATTTGAACTTTCTAGACACTGAATATCGGCGTAAAAATATTGGCAGCTTTAAATTAATACAAATCTAACAGCCAACTGTGTGTGTGTGTGTGTGTGTGTGTGTGTGTGTATGTGTGCGGCGGGGGATGAAGACTGTAGCAGACTGATCTGGATTCATTCACACATTCCTTAAGAGACGTTTCTGTTGACGCTGAAAAACCTACTTTCTGAAAATCATTGACAATGGTTAGAGGTCAAATAAGCACCCTCCACCTATCACTACAATTTCATTCTGATTTCTATTGATTTAATGTCCGCTCCACTAACGTGTCACTGAAAAACACTCACTGGGTAGATCTATGGCAAGCCGACTTTCTGTGAGCTCCTTAATGATAAGAATCTGCCCGGCACCTAAAGTATAACACATGGTTCAAGATCATTCCTTTGTTTGTGTATGTGTGTGTGCTGAAACTTTTCCTCTCAGCTCAATGTCCCTGAATTGAAACTTAAGTTGTATTTCAACACGGAATCACTGGAGAAAATCTACAAATGCTTTATATTCCTTCTGCAGAGAGAAACAGGATCATATCAGAGATTATAAAAGTTGTGATTTCTTTCCATTTAGTCCTTTGGCAGATGTTTGTATGCAAAGAGCTCAGTCACTGGTCCTGATGTGGAGATCAATTAGCATCATTCACAGATCTGTGATGTCAAACTAAGAGCTGAGAGTGCTTTGCCATAGTAGTACCAACAACAAACTGCACCAGCTCCATAAAGGATTCCAGTGAGGACACCGACCTCCTCACTCCGATCACCCACTGACCAAAGGGAAAACTCATCATCGTCATTCCACTGCCTCCAACAGGACCTGCAGGACCTTCTGTGTGTCCACAGGAGACCACTCTGAGGTTCATGGACTGGAAGAGAAACAGAGACCAAACAGAGAGTCATTCCATGTTTAAAAAAACAATCCAACAAACAGATATGTTTCTGCATCAGGTCTGTTGTCTTGTTTTCTTCTTGGTGCCCTATGTGTTGAATTTCCACAGAGACTCAGTGTTTAATCTTCGTTCAGTGATTTAGACACTGGAGTCCATGACAGTCTGATGCAGAGGCCTTTATAAAACCTGTCTGCACCTCCACAACTGCCAGGACTCTTGTTATCTTGTACATATATTTTTCATTGACAGCAATCCAAGAAGAACTTTAAGGATCAAATGTAGAGATATACTCATTCACCCCCACCCATGTGTTTGCCTTTTAGTCAGTGTTCGTATTACACTGTGGTTTTAGGGGAAGGGGGAGGGGGTGAACATGAAAAAAGGAAAAAAAGGATCATTATAGTTAGATCTTTGTTTTGTGTGAGAACTCTGGGCCTGCAAATTTGACACTAAATTAAAAAGAAGTACTTAAAGGAGAATTAATTCATTTATTAACATGAACCGTTTTCCTAACTTTGAGTGTTTATTAGAGTTATCTGAGCAGAAATTTAAATATAAGTGTTGAACAAGAAGCAGCAGCCAACTTCACAGTGTTGGTTATTTCTAAGTGTTATTTATCCTTGGATAAAAAAAAAACAATGTGAGTCTTCTGTTCTTCACCAATTGGCTGAGGACTGAAGGGGAACAGGAAAATCCAAGTTTACAAACTCCTGTTGTGTTAAACTCCAGGGTGAAACAGCTTTGTATTATCTGTTATTACTGATTTTCTGTTATTGGAAACTCTTCCAGTTCATTCTAGCCATCCATGATGTAACAAAATGCACTATTAAAACAATGAAATCGTATCAGGTGAAAATGTCTGGTATTTGGTACACTTAGTCCAATGTTGAGTATAGAGTTGTCCGATTGTACACATAATTTAGCTTATTTAAAGAGCATATAATTTACCTTATTCATATAATTATTTATAATATTTAGCTTATATAAATTTTCTTTCTTGATTTAAGTCAATTTTGGATTTTTTTTATTTTTTTTTTTTAAAGAAAACAAGACCAAATAGACAAATATCTGGAAAATAAACAATAAGTAAGCTGTTTTTTCTGTCTATGGAATAAACTAATAGATCCTACTTAATATTAAGTAATTGTACAAAATATAATACATTTTCACTTGTTAAGATTTAATTTTTTCCAGTGTATCTCCAGTGTGTTACACAGCCGACTGAAATCCTTCAAAAGAACTTTCACAAGACTCATGACATTCTCATGAGACTGTCAGGAGACTTTCATGAGACTCTTGATACTTGTCGTGGCGCTTTATACACTCATAACAAGCTGAAGAACACATATGAAAACATTGCTGATAGAAGCCACAAACAGTGGATGTTTTTCCTCCATTACAACCATCAGCTGTGGAGTCAGCAGGTTGTTCTGGACATTGAGAGCATTTTCTTTCAGATTATCTAACAAACACTCACACTTAGGAAAATATGGCCCAGGATGAAAAACACAGAAATTGTCTTTTAAAACAACCCATGAGCCAACATACATGAAATTGTCCAGATCAACAATATTACACCGAGCAGTCTGCATATGTGATAGAGCTTATATTATTGATTGCAGCCTTACAGAAGCCAATAGTTATTCAGTTTTGAGAAACAAAGGTTTTTATAGGAAGTTGCAAAACTTTCAAAACAAAAGTCCTGCTGCTTCCAGAGCAGATTGGTTCTTTATTTCTCGATCTAACCCCTGACTACCCTGTAAACGAGCACTGCTCTTGGTCCTTTTCTGCTTGTTTTGTTCAGCTTTCTGTTTGGCATGTGTGTATGTTGCCATCGTATAATTTATTCTACCTGTGTGAATTATTAGACTAGTGGGAAATTTGTATTGGCATTTACTCCCCTCAGCCTGTCAAATGTACTGACGTAAGTGTCTTCATTAAAGTTCTACAACTGGACCAAGACAACAGGTCTCCACTCACTCCTTACTGATGTTCACAATGTTTACGGTTTTAAAAGTTTGGTGAGGTTTCTATTGAACCTGTTTCTGTTGAATATATGCATCATCAGCCTTATTTTCAGTCAATTTTTATTTTCTAGATTTCCATGGTCAAAGTAAATTTTCAAGGTTGGAATAAAAAAAATAATTTTAGATGAAATATGATAATCTAAAATGTGAGTGACACTGAGGTGTCTTTAGCCATAGTTCATCTTCCTATGGCAGAATTACACAAAAATGACCTTTCTTTATTCTTTATGACCTTTAAAATGTCATATTACTTTGGAAATTGTATTGAAATAGAAACATTCTTAAAAATATTTAGGATATGGATCCACACATCATACTAAATGATGTAGAAAAAGGGATATAGTTGTTGTGCATGCAATAGGGGGGTATAAATAGTTATTAGCGTAATTAATAATTATCAAAGATGATTATTAATTGTAATATTGTTATCAATTTTATTTAGTTATAATTGATAATATAAACGGGGCACCACCGGGTTAACCGGACTAATAACTATAATAATCAGTCTCATTAAATAGTTGCCTTATAATTAACTCTATGTTTAAACATAATAGTTAAAAAGGAAACTGAAAGGAAGGTGTGAATTCGTACACAGGCCCAGTCAACCAGCTCTTTGTTGCAATACACAGACAAAATACCAGGAAACTTCTTCTTAAAATACAAAGAGTTTATTGACAATCAGTAATCAATTTACAATCAATACTGTTGTTAATAATCTCAGCTAAACTACAACTAAATGAACACGAACAAGTAAACCAAGGAAACAGTGTAATAAACAGACTACTGGATGAACAATGTACACAGATGAAACCAAGCTTACAGTGGGGTTGTATATAGGTGTGTGTGTGTGTGTGAGTGTGTGTGTATGTGTGTATGTGTGTGTGCGCGTGCGTGCGTGCGCGAGTATGCGGGCGTGTGCGCGCAGGAGGTCACAAGATGGCGGCTACGCCGGGACAACAGGACCTCCCCAAGATGGCGGCCAGGCCGTGATGACGTGTCAAAACGGCGGCCGCGCAGGAACGTGAGGCTACGTCACTAGCGGTCTCGCTGTGACGGCCCACTTACGGATGCCGGTGCGTGGGACAAGATGGCGACTTGTCCACGACACGTGATCCGAAACAAAGAAAGCACAATCGCGCGCAGAGTGTCGTGTGGGTGTTTATGTGAATGAATGTGCAGATGATCGTAACAGGCAGAGGAAGATTGGAAACGGAGTGCGAGAGAGAGAGAGAGAGAGAGAGAGAGAGAGAGAGAGAGAGAGATCGGCGCTCAGTCAGCTGATCACAATAACAAAACAAACAGTGCAACGGATGCGGCGATCCGAACAAAACAAGTTAAACACTAATAAAAATAAAACACAATTAGTATTCACTAATAAAACAACACAACTAATATTCACTGCCCAGAAGATAACCTCTTACTGTGATGGAGTTGCGATGATACGGAGTTTGTTGATCCGGGTCTCGTTGATCCGGACTCCGTTGATCTGGAGCGCAGCACGTCCTTTGCTGGCGGTCCAGGGGCTAGCGGTTAGCTAGTATCCTCTCACAGTCCGTGGCTCGGAGGGAGAGGGTCGCGACAGGAGAAGAAAGGGGGAGAAAGGTCTCGGCCAGCGATGATTTCTTCTTTCAGGCCTTCTGGAGATGCGAGCTAACTTTTCACTCAGGACTACTCGGTGGGAGCAGGCGGGTTGAGTGAGAGTGGATGTGCTTCCGATCGTCACGCCCGTCAGCGCGACTGGAAAGAGCGCCGTCCTCAGGTACACCCGTGTATTTATAACCTCAGTGTTGTCACCGCCCAGTGCCACACTGCAGCCAATCAGGGTGCGCTTTCGGGGGGAACCCCTGCTGGGAATACCTGTGACGTAGTCTGCTGGATCCGCCGGAAATGCAGGGGCGCTGCTGAGCAACGCCCGGGGCCCCATTGTGTAGGGAGCCACGTGGTGGGGGGTTTCTATTGTCTTAGGGGACCATGTGTTCAAACACTCATAGTCAGGCTTCAGGCCTCAGGCCTGAAACTCAGTCTTATGATGGCGAGGCACAACATAGTAATACAAGAGAAGAGATATCATCTTTCTGATGGAAGACACATACTTCACAACATGACACATACCTCACAACATGACACATACCTCGCAACATGAAAGATACCCACAACAGGACACATAACTCACGACATGACACATACCTCACAAAATTACACATACCTCGCAACATGAAACATAACCAAAACAGGACACATACCTCACAACATGACACATACCTCGCAACATGAAACATACCCACAACATGACAAATACCTCAAAACATGAAACATACCTCACAACATGAAACACACCTCACCACCTGAAACATACCTTACCACCTGAAACACCTCACAATATTACACGTACCTCACAACATGTAACATACCTCGCAACATGAAACATGCCTCACAACATGACACATTCCTCACAACATGAAACATACCTCAAAATACGACACATAACTCACGACATGACACATACCTCACAAAAGGACACATACCTCGCAACATGAAACATACGTCAAAATATGACACATACCTCAAAACATGACACATACCTCGCAACATGAAACATACGTCAAAATATGACACATACCTCAAAACATGACACATACCTCACATGACACGTACCTCACAACATGAAACATATGTGACAACATTAAACATACCTCACAACATGACACATACCTCAAAACATGAAACATACCCCACAACATGACACACCTCACCACCTGAAACATACCTTACCCCCTGAAACATACCTCACAACATGACACATTCCTCACAACATGAAACATACCTCAAAATATGGCACATAACTCACGACATGACACATACCTCACAACATGACACATATCTCACAACATGAAACATTCCCACAACAGGACACATACTTCACAACATGAAACATACCTTGCAACAAGAAACATACCCACAACAGGGCACATACTTCACAACATGAAACATACCTCAAAACATGACACATACCTCGCAACATGAAACATACCCACAACATGACAAATACCTCACAACATGACACGTACCTCACAACGTGAAACATACCTGACAACATGAAACATACCTTACAACATGACACATACCTCAAAAAATGACACATACCTCACAACATGAAACACACCTCACCACCTGAAACATACCTCACCACCTGAAACATACCTCACGACATGAAACATACCTCACAACATGAAATATACCTCACAACATGAAACATGCCTCACAACATGAAACACACCTCACCACCTGAAATATACCTCACAACATGAAACATGCCTCACAACATGAAACACACCTCACCACCTGAAACATACCTCGCAACATGAAACATACCCACAACAGGACAGATACTTCACAACGTGAAACATACCTCAAAACATGACACATACCCACAACAGGACACATAATTCACAACATGACACATACCTGACAACATGAAACATACCTTAAACATGACAGATACTTCACAACATGAAACATACCTCGCAACATGAAACATACCCAAAACAGGACACATACGTCACAACATGACACGTACCTCACAACATGAAACATATCTGACAACATGAAACATACCTCACAACATGACACATACCTCGCAACATGGAACATACCCACAACATGACACATACCCCACAAAATGACACATACCTCGCAACATGAAACATACCTCACAACATGACACATACCCACAACATAACACATATCTCAAAATATGACACATACGTAACGACATGACACATACCTCACAAAATGACACATACCTCGCAACATGAAACATAACCAAATCAGGACTCATACCTCACAACATGACACATACCTTGCAACATGAAACATAACCAAAACAGGACACATACCTCACAACATGAAACACACCTCACCACTTGAAACATACCTCACCACCTGAAACATACCTCACAACATGACACGTACCTCACAACATGAAACATACCCACAACAGGACACATATCTCACAACATGAAACATACCTCGCAACATGAAACATAACCAAAACAGGACACATACCTCACAACATGAAACACACCTCAGAACATTAAACATGCCTCACGACATGAGACATACCTCACAAAATGACACAGACCTCGCAACATGAAACATACCCACAACAGGACACATATCTCACAACATGAAACATACCTCGCAACATGAAAGATACCCACAACAGGACACATACTTCACAACATGAAAGATACCTCAAAACATGACACATACCTCACAACATGAAACATACACACAACATGAGAAACACCTCACAACATGACACGTACCTCACAACATGAAACATATCTCACAACATGACACATATCTCAAAACATGACACATACCTCACGACATGACACGTACCTCACAACATGAAACATACCTCACAAAATTACACATACCTCACAATAGGATACAAACCTCACAACAAGAAACACAACTCAAAACATGACACATACATAAAAGCATGGAATATACCTCAAAATATGACACATGACACATGACATGACATAAACCTCACAAAATGACACATACCTCGCAAAATGAAACATACCTCACAACATGACACTTACCTCACAACATGAAACATACCTCACAACATGAAACCAGCCTCACAACATGAAACACACCTCACTACCTGAAACATACCTCACACAATGAAACATACCCACAACAGGACACATACTTCACAGCATGAAACATACCTCCAAACATGACACATACCCACAACAGGACACATACTTCACAACATGACAGGTAGCTCACAACATGACACATACCTCACAACATGACACATACCAAAACAGGAGACATACTTCACAACATGAAACATACCTCACAACATGACACATACCTCGCAACATGACACATACCTCGCAACATGAAACATGCCTCACAACATGACACATTCCCCACAACATGAAACATACCTCAAAATATGACACATAACTCACGACATGACACATACCTCACAAAAGGACACATACCTCGCAACATGAAACATACGTCAAAATATGACACATACCTCAAAACATGACACATACCTCGCAACATGAAACATACGTCAAAATATGACACATACCTCAAAACATGACACATACCTCACATGACACGTACCTCACAACATGAAACATATGTGACAACATTAAACATACCTCACAACATGACACATACCTCAAAACATGAAACATACCCCACAACATGACACACCTCACCACCTGAAACATACCTTACCCCCTGAAACATACCTCACAACATGACACATACCCACAACAGGACACATACTTCACAGCATGAAACATACCTCCCAGATACCTCATACCTCCCAAGCGACCCAGATGTCTGCCCTTGAGATTCCGAGACGGGGATGATAGCGTGGCAGCATAATTTTAAACAGAAAAAAGTTAATACATGGCAGCATAATTTTAAACTGAAAAAGGAGGTAATTTCTCCTCCAATTCCATAGTGTCTCTGGTTCTCAAGCTCTGTTCACGAGGCGGTCAAAGAGCACATATAGTTCATTAGTCTTTGTAGACAGTTCCGAAAAGCGGCGACCCAACTCTCCGGTCTGCCCCCCGATGTAATCCAACTTTTTGTCCTTTTCCGCCGATTTGGTCAAAAGTTCCTCAATCAGCTTGTCCTTTTCCACCGATTTGGTCAAAAGTTCCTTAATCAGTGTCACTTCCTGGTGTAATTCCATCAAAGCGCTCTTATTCTCGTCCCCGCGAGTTTCCATTTTCTGCAGGTGCTGTCTGAGCCCAATGTTGACCGCACCCTGCTTGGAATTTTTGCGATAGACCAAAGCGATCCCCGAGCCGATCAGGAGGATCCCGGCTATCAGTGTTCCAAATACATAAATATCTTCAGAATCCTCCACAGACAGGACCGTCAGGCACAACACTTTCCACTTGTTCCAAGCATCCTGTGTGTACCCAGCGTGGTATGTCCCGCCTGGGCAAGCAGGCTCCCCGATGCCTCTGCTTCTTTGGGAAAAAATATTGTCAATTGCGCTGAGAGACCAGTTGATCAATTCCATGGTGAGATCCAGAGTTTCAAAGGCAGAGGGGTTTCAAAAAGAGTTCCAAAAGGAGACAAGACACCACAGACAGGAGCAAAGAGCAAGAGAGAAGAGCGGAGCAGTCAGAAATGCGTCCACACTCAAGGGAGGCAGGAAGTAGGAAAAAAAAAAAAAACACTCAGAGCTTTTCCTCCCTCCCTAATGTAAACCTCGTTAAAGTTACCGTGCACATCCCAGGCACAAATGTTTCCATTGTTTCTACTGTGATGTCAAATTGTTGTTGTTTTTGTACTGCTCTGCTTGTCTAATCTCTGTTTCAAGGAGAGAGGTGTGGCGGCGCTCTTGGTGCAGCGGCCCGATGCTCACTCATCGAACGTAATTTCGTTGGTGTACTGTGTCATGCACTGTGTATCAATGACAATAAACTACTATCCTATCCTATACCTCACAACATGACACGTACCTCACAACATGAAACATACCTCACAACATGACACGTACCTCACAACATGAAACATACCTAACAAATGAAAGATACCTCACAACATGAAACATACCTCAAAACATGACTGTATTGACAAATTTTCCTGTTTAAAAGTCCATTTGTTTTGTCCCTTGACTTGAATAATCTCAAGTTCTTCCATTAACTCTCTGTATTTTTGCATAGTAGTTTTAACAGTTTCAACATTTGATTCATCATGCAGCATTTTTTTGACAATGTTCATCCGACATGTTAACTGTCCCAATTTTATCCTTCTTCTGATGCGTAAATTACCCTCTGTTTGAGAAGCCTGCTCTATCGCCGCGAGTTCCTCCACATCAGTTAGCGATGCTGCATCAACATCCGAATCAGCCATGTTCTTTCAACTTAAATGTATCTTTGTGTAATTCTTGTCTTTATAGAGTCAAAGCGTTTTTTCCGTTCAAATAAACCTTGTGAAACTGAGAATTCATGAAAATAAAGCCGCGCGTAAAACTGCGCTTTTTCAATATCCTTTCTTCAAACTTGATTAAAACAAATTGGAAAGTTCATTCAATTGTCTCAAAAAACAGTCACAAATCAAACGAGCTTCTAATCAAACAAATGTATTCATTTTACTCCTTTCCATGAACGAGATCCAGCTCAAACAATTAATTAGATGCGTCCTACCGTCATTTTCAGGTGCACATGTTTTTGGCGTTCCAATCCTTTGTTCTTCTCTGCGCTCCTGAGTCCAATACTCTGAGTAATCCACAAGTTCCAATATCCAGAGAAAAGCCTTTGACTATTGTATTGACAAATTTTCCTGTTTAAAAGTCCATTTGTTTTGTCCCTTTGTTGGTGGTGACTGATACCTTATGACGCTTGTGTTTGCTTGACCAAAGTCCAAAATTCCAAGAAGACAGACAAGGTTGTAAGTTGATAGATTTTTGCCTTTAGTTTCTTAATTGATTTCCAAATACAAATAGAATAGGACATAAGACAGGATGGGTAAATTAACATAGATGAGCACAAAGGTTTCAAGCAGCAGGTGAGTCAGCAGACAACGCTGGTCAAAGGCTCTGTGCTCCCAGTCAGCCACGCCTCCTCCAGGTAGCCTCCCAATTTATGGTGACCTTCGCCTATAGGAGGCACATGCTCACAGAAATACAAGAATGCATGTATTTAGAAAATGGCAAAGTAAATTAATTCAGGGAATGGCTCCTACACAACCGGCCCCTAATTGTTTGGCACAAACTAAACAATTACAAATTACATACAAGTAGGAGCCCAATAATTCATTATGCAATAATTTTCAAATATTTCAAAAATTTAACTAAATAATTTAAATTACTCAAGTTTCTCTTCTTATCCATGTTCTATGTTTCTTCTCCCTCCAACATCAGATATAGTTTGGTGATTGGCCTTTGTATTATGTTGGTTTGAGTCTTGATTTTTGCTGTTCTCACCATCTCTCTTTTGTCTGGATAGACTTCTGTGATTCTTCCCAGAATCCAGGAACTTCTTGGGGCAGTTGGATCCACCACTAACACAACATCACCACACTGAAAGTTTCTTTTCTTTGTGTTCCATTTTTGACGTTCTTGGAGTAAGGGTAGATACTCCAAAGTCCAGCGTCTCCAGAAGATGTTTGCCAGGTATTGTGCTTGTCTCCAGCGGCGTCTGGTATATTGGTCACTCTTCTTGAATGTCCCAGGAGGGAGAATTGGCCTGGCTTTAAGGAGCAGAAGGTCGTTGGGTGTTAGTGGGGTTAAGTCCTGTGGGTCATGGGTGACTGTGGTGAGGGGACGACTATTCAGGATTGCTTCAACTTCGCAAAAGACAGTTTGCAGGCCCTCGTCATCTAACATTTATTGTGTCAGGACAGAGCAGAGGACTTGTCTTATTGACCTTATGAGCCTTTCCCATATTCCTCCATGATGGGATGCACCTGGCGGATTGAATGTCCACTCTATGCCCATTGTTCTCAGCGTGCTATGCACTTTGTTTGTGTCAATTGTTGAGAAGGCCTTTTGCAGTTCTGCCTTTGCACCAACAAAATTGGTACCATTATCTGAACGAAGGTGCTTTACTTGTCCTCTTCTACAGATAAAGCGTCTTAAAGCATTAATGCATGAACTGGTGTCTAATGAGTTGGCTACCTCAATGTGAAGGGCTCTGCTCATCATGCAGGTGAAGAGTACGCCATACCTTTTTACCAGTGATCTTCCTCTCTTTACCTCAAATGGACCAAAATAGTCCACGCCAGTGTTGGTGAAGGGAGGCAGGTCGGGTTGGAGTCTCTCTTGGGGTAAGTCGGACATCTTCTGTTCTCCAGCTCGTGCCCTATATCGTCTGCAAACAACACACTTGGACAGAATTTTTCTGGCTGCAGAATTTGCGTTGCTAATCCAATACCTCTTGTGAAGTTCAGATAGCATATGATTTCTTCCCCCATGCCTGGTTATCCTATGCACATGCTCTAAGATCAGTGTGGAGACGTGTGAATTTTAGGCATGATGATGGGACATTTTCTTTCTTCTCCTATTGGCATTCTTTTCAGCCGGCCACCTACTCTGATTACGCCACCTATTAGAGTGGGATCAAGTCTGTACAGTGTACTTTCTCTTTTCACTTCAGCACTTTTTGTGGCAAGGCTTTTAAGCTCATCTGGGTAATGTTGTGATTGGACATAGCGAGCAATGGAAATTTCAGCTTCCTTTAAGTCTTGCACATTCACTTGTTGGCCCTCAAGTTTGTAGTCTGGTTTGTTCAACATGTTCCTTGTTATCATTTTGCCTTGCTTTCTGATTTGAGCCAATTTTCTCAAAGTTTCTTTTACTTTTAGGAACCAAGAAACAGTAACTCTTAGTTTTGTCCAATCCGAGAAATGTGTCATGAGTGTATGTGTTGCATTTTCTTGGCTGGACCTCCAGTGGCCATTTCTGCTCGGCCTCCCACAGAATGTCTGGTCCATGAAGCCATCGTTTGTTGCTTTGGAACTTTGCTGCACTTTGTCCCCTGGTGACATCGTCAGCCGGGTTGGATTTAGAGTCAATGTAGTTCCATTGGGATAACTTACTTACATCTCTAATAGCTGAAACTCTGTTTGCGACGAAGGTTTTGAACCTAGAGTGCTCATTGGCTATGTACTTTATTACAGACTGGCTGTCGGTCCAGAACACAGACCTATCCAGATTTAGCTGCAGGCTAGCTGTGAGCATTTTATCCACCTTTGTAGCCAGCACAGCAGCAGCAAGTTCCATCCTTGGAATTGTCATCCTCTTAAGTGTTGCCACGCGTCCTTTTCCCTTCACCAACGCCACGTGGATGTTGTTCTGACCATTCCGAAGCCTTAGGTAAGATGCAGTTCCATAGCCTTGGTCGCTTGCATCTGCAAAATGGTGTAGCTGTGCCTGTGTCACCACCCCGAATCCCACAGTCTTAAAGCACCGTTGCACTTTGAAGTTGGACATCAGGGTGAAGCCAGTTGACCACTTTGACCACTGCTCGCGGATGTGTGGTGGTACCTCCTCATCCCAGCCCAGGTTAATCTTACACAGCTCCTGCAACAACAACTTTGCTGTTAATGTGAATGGTGTTAAAAAGCCAAGGGGGTCATAGATTGAGTAGACCATTGATAACATTCCCCTTCTTGTAAGTGGCTGTGATTTTGGTTGTACATTAAAGGTAAAGTTGTCACTGTCTATGCACCATTGTAGGCCAAGTGCCCTTTCAGTTGGGAGTTTATCTTTGTCGAGATTGAGTTCCATCATTTCTTTTACTCGGTCCTGTACAGGAATAGATGCCAGTACTTCTCTGCTGTTTGTGGCCCATTTGGACAGGTGGAACCCTCCTCTCTGACAGAGTGCTGTGACATCTTTGACGAGCTGATTTGCACCCTCTGCTGTTGCTTCCGATTTTAACAGGTCATCAACATAAAAATTGTTCATAATTATGTCTATTACCTCGGGTCTGAAGGGTTCTTTGTTGTCTGTGGCTGTTTTTCTAAGTGCGTAACTTGCACAGCTGGGGGATGATGTAGCCCCAAAGAGATAGACAGTCATTCTGTACTCCACAGGCGGTTGGGTCACATCTCCCTCTGGCCACCATAGAAACCTGAGGAAATCAACATCGCACTCGGCCACCTTCACCTGGTGGAACATGGCGGTAATGTCGGCGATCAGTCCAACTGGCTCCTGCCGGAATCTGTTGAGCACACTCACAAGACTGTTTGTTAAATCAGGCCCTTTAAGCAATTCTGCATTTAATGATTTGCCACAGAAAGATGCACCGCACTCTTAAGGTTCCTTTTCTTGGGTGATAGACCCCATGATGGGGCAAATACCATACACATCCTTCCGTTTTTGTTTGCTGTCCTGGCACCATTTCTGCATATCCTTTGTTAATCTCATTTGACATGACACATATTCTTCTTTAAATGCTTTGTTTTTATTGAATTTCCTTTTCAGGTTCTTCAGTCGTTGTTCTGCAACAGAATGGTTATTGGGTAGCAGAGATTTGTCACTCTTAAAGGGTAGCTTCAAACAGTAATGTCCCTCCACAATTTTGGCAGAGTCATCAGCAATTTGCAGAAAGCGGTTATCCTCAATTGACAGCTCTTTCACTTCATCACAGGCATTTTCACTGAAATCAGCAATGTACTGTGAAATCAACATTTCATGCAGGTTGTGCACCGAGATCCTGTTAACAGTGTGGGACGGTGTATTTTGAGTTTCCTCTCTTAGTGGACCTTTTATAATCCAGCCCAACAATGTTTTGGCATACGGGCCCTCTCCCTGGCTATTTACAATTTGCCAGGGTTCCATTGCCCTGGGGACATTTATGCCTATGAGCAGCCCTATGTCTGCATCTATGGTGGATATCATTACTTCTTTAAGGTAAGGCCATTTTGACACATCATTTTGGTTTGGAATGTTTCTTTTTGTCACAGGAATTTTAATTTGTGTGTAAGTTTCTGGGAGAGCTATAAATGTACTGTCATTAAGTCCACCAACTTCCAATCCAGTAATCAAATGTGTGGACACACTCCTTTCTTGTCCCAGTGTACGTAACAGAATACTGGTTTTCTTTCCTTGCACATTAAGCCGTTGCTTTATCGCATCTGTGCAAAAGGTGGCAGTGCTGCCGGGGTCAAGAAATGCATACGTTTTGACTATAGTGTTGCCTTTGTTTGATTTTACCTGTACAGGTACAATGGACATGATACACTGCTCATCGCCGGCCCCAATACGACCACATGCGGAGAGGGGAGCTGGCTTGGTGCTCTGATCACTTGGCACCCCCACTGCATCTTGCTTTCCCTTGTTTAGTTCCATTTTTCTTATGTGCAGTGCTGTATGGTGTAGCTTCCCGCAGATTGTGCATGACTGGCGTTGGGTGCAGTCTTTGCTCATGTGGCCCTGAAATGAGACATGCAAAGCATATTCCTCTGTCTTTTAAAAACGAGATTTTCTCTGTGTGCAATTTCTTTTTGAATCGAGGGCAGGTGCCAAGTAAATGGTCACCTGAGCAGAACACACAGAATGGCTTCGTGTGGACTGCTGAGGGGCTGCTTTGGTGCATTTGAGAGGAAGGCTTAACATCAACAGTTGCAGCATTGGTGAATTTTGATTTTGACATAGATCTTGAGTCTGTAGGCCTTGTACTCCTGCTGGAGGCACTGCTGAGAGGAGAGGTTTGTATATCACCAAATACAGGATCTGTAATGATTTTCACGTGCCTTTCAATAAATTCAACTAAATTTCTGAATGTGGCTCTCCGCTTTGTTGTTTCTTGCAGTGTGCATGCCTCCACTCTCCACCTTTCTCTTAATCTATAAGGCAATTTGCCGACCAACAGCTTGGGGTTAGACGACAGGTCCAATTCATCCATGTAGGCAATGTTATTCATGGCATTCAAACATCCTCTGAGATACAATGCATATGATTTCAGATTTTGGGCATCTTCCACCTTAATGGGGTTCCATGCCAATGCTTTGGTAATGTATGCGCTTGAAATTTGATATTAATTTCCAAAATTTTCCTGGAGCAGTTCTTTTGCCTTTGCAAACCCTGTGTCTGGATCTAAAAAGAGGCAAGTTCTGACCAGCTCCTTGGACTGACCTGAGGTGTACTGCTCAAGATAGTACAGTTTGTCTTTGGCATGTTCAATTTTACTTTCGATCACATGTTCAAATGAACTGATAAATGACCTGTACTCGATTGGATCATTATTGAATACTTTTATCTCCTTTCGTGGTAGATTGGCCTGGTCTTGCTGTTTTATAAGAGAGGTGGTGATGTCATTTTGCCTTTGTAAAATATTGTACAGCTGAGTATTATTTTGAGAGGGTGCTACTGGCACACCACCAGGTGGGGCAGCAGGTTGAGGGCGCTGCCTTGGTTGTAAAGATCGCGCAGGGTGCGATGGGGTATGGGGCTGTGGCTGTGGATGGGTTTGAATACTTACATGTACAGTTTGTGGCTGTGAAAGCGTTCGTCTGGCTGGTGGCTGGTATGTATGGCTGGGTTGACCCCTTTGTGCATCGGGCAAAGTTGGAGGAGTTTGCTTTGCAGGTTGTAGCACACCAATTTCCTTTCCAATGGTTTTCTTCGATTCCTATAATTTCAGGATTCTAAATACTCATTCATTGCGTCTGCTGCAGTGTCACTTCTAGGGCCAGATAATACAGCAACTTTTGCATTAGCTGCGTCCAATGCGCTAGATAAACGTAACATTTCCTTTTGTTTCCTCAGTTTTTCTTGTCTTTTCTTTAACTCTTCTTCTTTTTGTTCAATGGAATGTTGTTCTTTAAGTGCAGCCAATTTAACCTTAAGCGCAGCGGACTCTGCTTCTGCGCGCCTCAAATCAGAAGAAGTGCGTGAAACCCTTGATCCTGCAGGACCTTTAGACGCCGCTATCCCCTGGGGTTATATTGTCCGTTTCGTGCTTAGCCAGCCACTTATCCATGCAATTCACGAATGCTTGCTGGGTTTCTCTTTTTGGTGCATACCACGCCTCGTGGTCTGTTTTACGCTCTTCTTCATTAAGTGCGTATTGATATTCGCTTTGAATAATCTCAAGTTTTTCCATTAACTCTCTGTATTTTTCATAGTAGTTTTAACAGTTTCAACATTTGATTCATCATGCAGCATTTTTTTGACAATGTTCATCCGACATGTTAACTGTCCCAATTGTATCCTTCTTCTGATGCGTAAATTACCCTCTGTTTAAGAAGCCTGCTCTATCGCCGCAAGTTCCTCCACATCAGTTAGCGATGCTGCATCAACATCCGAATCAGCCATGTTCTTTCAACTTAAATGTATCTTTGTGTAATTCTTGTCTTTATAGAGTCAAAGCGTTTTTTCCGTTCAAATAAACCTTGTGAAACTGAGAATTCATGAAAATAAAGCTGCGCGTAAAACTGCGCTTTTTCAATATCCTTTCTTCAAACTTGATTAAAACAAATTGGAAAGTTCATTCAATTGTCTCAAAAAACAGTCACAAATCAAACGAGCTTCTAATCAAACGAATGCATTCATTTCACTCCTTTCCATGAACGAGATCCAGCTCAAACAATTAATTAGATGCGTCCTACCGTCATTTTCAGGTGCACCTGTTTTTGGCGTTCCAATCCTTTGTTCTTCTCTGCGCTCCTGAGTCCAATACTCTGAGTAATCCACAAGTTCCAATATCCAGAGAAAAGCCTTTGTCTATTGTATTGACGAATTTTCCTGTTTAAAAGTCCATTTGTTTTTTTCCCTTTGTTGGTGGTGACTGATACCTTATGACGCTTGTGTTTGCTTGACCAAAGTCCAAAATTCCAAGAAGACAGACAAGGTTGTAAGTTGATAGATTTTTGCCTTTAGTTTCTTAATTGATTTCAAAATACAAATAAAATAGGCTCCTGTAGCCGTAGAAAAATAAAGACAGAATGGGTAAATTAACATAGATGAGCACAAAGGTTTCAAGCAGCAGGTGAGTCAGCAGACAACGCAGGTCAAAGGCTCTGTGCTCCCAGTCAGGCACGCCTCCTCCAGGTAGCCTCCCAATTTATGGTGACCTTCGCCTGTAGGGGGCACATGCTCACAGAAATACAAGAATGCATGTATTTAGAAAAGGGCAAAGTAAATTAATTCAGGGAATGGCTCCTACAATGATACATACCTCACAACATAAAACATACCTAACATGAAACATACCTCACAACATAAACATACCCAAAACAGGACACATACCTCATAACATAACACATACCTCGCAACATGAAACATACCCACAACATGACACATACCTCACAGCATGACACGTACCTCACAACATGAAACATACCTGACAACATGAAACATACTTCACAATATGAAATGTACATCACAAAATTACACATACCTCACAACATGAAACACATATCACCAGAAACATATCTCACAACATGAAACATACCTCACAACATGAATGATGCCTCACAACATGAAAGGTACCTACCAAATGACACGTACCTCACAACGTGATACATACCTCATAACATGACACATTTCTCAGAACTAACACATACTTCACAACATGACACGTACCTCACAACATGAAACATACCTCACAACATGACACGTACGTCACAACATGAAACATACCCAAAACAGGACACACACCTCACAACATGAAACATACCTACCAACATGAAACATACCTCACAACAGGAACCATACCTAACAAAATGACACGTTCCTCACAACATGAAACATATCTAACAACATGAAAGATGCCTCACAACATGAAACATACCTCAGAACATGAAACATATCTCAGAACATGAAACCTCACAACATTAAACATACCTCACAACATGACACGTACGTCACAACATGAAACATACCTCACAACATGAAACATACCCAAAACAGGACACACACCTCACAACATGAAACATACCTAACAACATGAAACATACCTCACAACATGAAACACCTCACAACATGAACCATACCTAACAACATGACACGTTCCTCATAACATGAAACATATCTAACAACATGAAAGATGCCTCACAACATGAAACATACCTCACAACAAGAAACATACCTCACAATATGAAACATACCTAACAACATGACACGTTCCTCACAACATGAAACATACCTAAGAACATGAAAGATGCCTCACAACATGAAACATGTCTCAGAACAGGAAACATACCTCACAACATGAAACATACCTCACAACATGAAACATACCTCACAACCTGAAACATACCTAACAACATGAAACATACCTCACATCATGTAACATACCCAAAACAGGACACATACCTCACAACATAACATATACCTGGCAACATGAAACATACCCACAACATGACACATACCTCACAGCATGACACGTACCTCACAACATGAAACATACCTCACAACATGACACGTACGTCACAACATGAAACATACCTCACAACAGGAACAATACCTAACAACATGACACGTTCCTCACAGCATGAAACATATCTAACAACATGAAAGATGCCTCAGAACATGAAACATATCTCAGAACATTAAACATACATCACAACATGAAACATACCTCACAACATGACACGTACCTCACAACATGACACGTACCTCACAACATGAAACATACCTCACAACATGAAACATACCCAAAACAGGACACACACCTCACAACATGAAACACACCTCACAACAGGAACAATACCTAACAACATGACACGTTTCTCACAACATGAAACATATCTAACAACATGAAAGATGCCTCAGAACATGAAACATACCTCAGAACATGAAACATATCTCAGAACATGAAACATACATCACAACATGAAACATACCTCACAACATGACACGTACCTCACAACATGACACGTACCTCACAACATGAAACATACCTCACAACATGAAACATACCCAAAACAGGACACACACCTCACAATATGAAACACACCTCACAACATGAACCATACCTAACAACATGACACGTTCCTCACAACATGAAACATATCTAACAACATGAAAGATGCCTCAGAACATGAAACATACCTCACAACATGAAACATATCTCAGAACATGAAACATACATCACAACATGAAACATACCTCACAACATGACACGTACCTCACAACATGACACATACCTCACAACATGACACTTACCTCAAAACATGACACACACCTCACAACATGAACCATACCTAACAACATGACACGTTCCTCACAACATGAAACATACCTAACAACATGAAAGATGCCTCACAACATGAAACATACCTCACAACATGAAACATACCTCACGACATGAAACCCACTACACAACATGAAACATACCTAACAACATGACACGTTCCTCACAACATGAAACATACCTAAGAACATGAAAGATGCCTCACAACATGAAACATACCTCACAAAATGAAACATATCTCAGAACATGAAACATACCTCACAACATGAAACATACCTCACAACATGAAACACACCTCACAACATGAACCATACCTAACAACATGACACGTTCCTCACAACATGAAACATATCTATCAACATGAAAGATGCCTCAGAACATGAAACATACCTCACAACATGAAACATATCTCAGAACATGAAACATACATCACAACATTAAACATACCTCACAACATGACACGTACCTCACAACATGAAACACATCTCACCATCTGAAACATACCTCACAACATGAAACATACCTGACAACATGACAAATACCTCACAACATGAAACATACCTCACAACATGACACGTACGTCACAACATGAAACATACCTCACAACAGGAACAATACCTAACAACATGACACGTTCCTCACAGCATGAAACATATCTAACAACATGAAAGATGCCTCACAACATGAAACATACCTCAGAACATGAAACATATCTCAGAACATTAAACATACATCACAACATGAAACATACCTCACAACATGACACGTACCTCACAACATGACACGTACCTCACAACATGAAACATACCTCACAACATGAAACATACCCAAAACAGGACACACACCTCACAACATGAAACACACCTCACAACAGGAACAATACCTAACAACATGACACGTTCCTCACAACATGAAACATATCTAACAACATGAAAGATGCCTCAGAACATGAAACATACCTCAGAACATGAAACATATCTCAGAACATGAAACATACATCACAACATGAAACATACCTCACAACATGACACGTACCTCACAACATGACATGTACCTCACAACATGAAACATACCTCACAACATGAAACATACCCAAAACAGGACACACACCTCACAACATGAAACACACCTCACAACATGAACCATACCTAACAACATGACACGTTCCTCACAACATGAAACATATCTAACAACATGAAAGATGCCTCAGAACATGAAACATACCTCACAACATGAAACATATCTCAGAACATGAAACATACATCACAACATGAAACATACCTCACAACATGACACGTACCTCACAACATGACACGTACCTCACAACATGACACTTACCTCAAAACATGACACACACCTCACAACATGAACCATACCTAACAACATGACACGTTCCTCACAACATGAAACATACCTAACAACATGAAAGATGCCTCACAACATGAAACATACCTCACAACATGAAACATACCTCACGACATGAAACCCACTACACAACATGAAACATACCTAACAACATGACACGTTCCTCACAACATGAAACATACCTAAGAACATGAAAGATGCCTCACAACATGAAACATACCTCACAAAATGAAACATATCTCAGAACATGAAACATACCTCACAACATGAAACATACCTCACAACATGAAACACACCTCACAACATGAACCATACCTAACAACATGACACGTTCCTCACAACATGAAACATATCTATCAACATGAAAGATGCCTCAGAACATGAAACATACCTCACAACATGAAACATATCTCAGAACATGAAACATACATCACAACATGAAACATACCTCACAACATGACACGTACCTCACAACATGACACGTACCTCACAACATGACACGTACCTCACAACATGAAACATACCTCACAACATGACACGTACCTCACAACATGAAACATACCTAACAAATGAAAGATACCTCACAACATGAAACATACCTCAAAACATGACTGTATTGACAAATTTTCCTGTTTAAAAGTCCATTTGTTTTGTCCCTTGACTTGAATAATCTCAAGTTCTTCCATTAACTCTCTGTATTTTTGCATAGTAGTTTTAACAGTTTCAACATTTGATTCATCATGCAGCATTTTTTTGACAATGTTCATCCGACATGTTAACTGTCCCAATTTTATCCTTCTTCTGATGCGTAAATTACCCTCTGTTTGAGAAGCCTGCTCTATCGCCGCGAGTTCCTCCACATCAGTTAGCGATGCTGCATCAACATCCGAATCAGCCATGTTCTTTCAACTTAAATGTATCTTTGTGTAATTCTTGTCTTTATAGAGTCAAAGCGTTTTTTCCGTTCAAATAAACCTTGTGAAACTGAGAATTCATGAAAATAAAGCCGCGCGTAAAACTGCGCTTTTTCAATATCCTTTCTTCAAACTTGATTAAAACAAATTGGAAAGTTCATTCAATTGTCTCAAAAAACAGTCACAAATCAAACGAGCTTCTAATCAAACAAATGTATTCATTTTACTCCTTTCCATGAACGAGATCCAGCTCAAACAATTAATTAGATGCGTCCTACCGTCATTTTCAGGTGCACATGTTTTTGGCGTTCCAATCCTTTGTTCTTCTCTGCGCTCCTGAGTCCAATACTCTGAGTAATCCACAAGTTCCAATATCCAGAGAAAAGCCTTTGACTATTGTATTGACAAATTTTCCTGTTTAAAAGTCCATTTGTTTTGTCCCTTTGTTGGTGGTGACTGATACCTTATGACGCTTGTGTTTGCTTGACCAAAGTCCAAAATTCCAAGAAGACAGACAAGGTTGTAAGTTGATAGATTTTTGCCTTTAGTTTCTTAATTGATTTCCAAATACAAATAGAATAGGACATAAGACAGGATGGGTAAATTAACATAGATGAGCACAAAGGTTTCAAGCAGCAGGTGAGTCAGCAGACAACGCTGGTCAAAGGCTCTGTGCTCCCAGTCAGCCACGCCTCCTCCAGGTAGCCTCCCAATTTATGGTGACCTTCGCCTATAGGAGGCACATGCTCACAGAAATACAAGAATGCATGTATTTAGAAAATGGCAAAGTAAATTAATTCAGGGAATGGCTCCTACACAACCGGCCCCTAATTGTTTGGCACAAACTAAACAATTACAAATTACATACAAGTAGGAGCCCAATAATTCATTATGCAATAATTTTCAAATATTTCAAAAATTTAACTAAATAATTTAAATTACTCAAGTTTCTCTTCTTATCCATGTTCTATGTTTCTTCTCCCTCCAACATCAGATATAGTTTGGTGATTGGCCTTTGTATTATGTTGGTTTGAGTCTTGATTTTTGCTGTTCTCACCATCTCTCTTTTGTCTGGATAGACTTCTGTGATTCTTCCCAGAATCCAGGAACTTCTTGGGGCAGTTGGATCCACCACTAACACAACATCACCACACTGAAAGTTTCTTTTCTTTGTGTTCCATTTTTGACGTTCTTGGAGTAAGGGTAGATACTCCAAAGTCCAGCGTCTCCAGAAGATGTTTGCCAGGTATTGTGCTTGTCTCCAGCGGCGTCTGGTATATTGGTCACTCTTCTTGAATGTCCCAGGAGGGAGAATTGGCCTGGCTTTAAGGAGCAGAAGGTCGTTGGGTGTTAGTGGGGTTAAGTCCTGTGGGTCATGGGTGACTGTGGTGAGGGGACGACTATTCAGGATTGCTTCAACTTCGCAAAAGACAGTTTGCAGGCCCTCGTCATCTAACATTTATTGTGTCAGGACAGAGCAGAGGACTTGTCTTATTGACCTTATGAGCCTTTCCCATATTCCTCCATGATGGGATGCACCTGGCGGATTGAATGTCCACTCTATGCCCATTGTTCTCAGCGTGCTATGCACTTTGTTTGTGTCAATTGTTGAGAAGGCCTTTTGCAGTTCTGCCTTTGCACCAACAAAATTGGTACCATTATCTGAACGAAGGTGCTTTACTTGTCCTCTTCTACAGATAAAGCGTCTTAAAGCATTAATGCATGAACTGGTGTCTAATGAGTTGGCTACCTCAATGTGAAGGGCTCTGCTCATCATGCAGGTGAAGAGTACGCCATACCTTTTTACCAGTGATCTTCCTCTCTTTACCTCAAATGGACCAAAATAGTCCACGCCAGTGTTGGTGAAGGGAGGCAGGTCGGGTTGGAGTCTCTCTTGGGGTAAGTCGGACATCTTCTGTTCTCCAGCTCGTGCCCTATATCGTCTGCAAACAACACACTTGGACAGAATTTTTCTGGCTGCAGAATTTGCGTTGCTAATCCAATACCTCTTGTGAAGTTCAGATAGCATATGATTTCTTCCCCCATGCCTGGTTATCCTATGCACATGCTCTAAGATCAGTGTGGAGACGTGTGAATTTTAGGCATGATGATGGGACATTTTCTTTCTTCTCCTATTGGCATTCTTTTCAGCCGGCCACCTACTCTGATTACACCACCTATTAGAGTGGGATCAAGTCTGTACAGTGTACTTTCTCTTTTCACTTCAGCACTTTTTGTGGCAAGGCTTTTAAGCTCATCTGGGTAATGTTGTGATTGGACATAGCGTGCAATGGAAATTTCAGCTTCCTTTAAGTCTTGCACATTCACTTGTTGGCCCTCAAGTTTGTAGTCTGGTTTGTTCAACATGTTCCTTGTTATCATTTTGCCTTGCTTTCTGATTTGAGCCAATTTTCTCAAAGTTTCTTTTACTTTTAGGAACCAAGAAACAGTAACTCTTAGTTTTGTCCAATCCGAGAAATGTGTCATGAGTGTATGTGTTGCATTTTCTTGGCTGGACCTCCAGTGGCCATTTCTGCTCGGCCTCCCACAGAATGTCTGGTCCATGAAGCCATCGTTTGTTGCTTTGGAACTTTGCTGCACTTTGTCCCCTGGTGACATCGTCAGCCGGGTTGGATTTAGAGTCAATGTAGTTCCATTGGGATAACTTACTTACATCTCTAATAGCTGAAACTCTGTTTGCGACGAAGGTTTTGAACCTAGAGTGCTCATTGGCTATGTACTTTATTACAGACTGGCTGTCGGTCCAGAACACAGACCTATCCAGATTTAGCTGCAGGCTAGCTGTGAGCATTTTATCCACCTTTGTAGCCAGCACAGCAGCAGCAAGTTCCATCCTTGGAATTGTCATCCTCTTAAGTGTTGCCACGCGTCCTTTTCCCTTCACCAACGCCACGTGGATGTTGTTCTGACCATTCCGAAGCCTTAGGTAAGATGCAGTTCCATAGCCTTGGTCGCTTGCATCTGCAAAATGGTGTAGCTGTGCCTGTGTCACCACCCCGAATCCCACAGTCTTAAAGCACCGTTGCACTTTGAAGTTGGACATCAGGGTGAAGCCAGTTGACCACTTTGACCACTGCTCGCGGATGTGTGGTGGTACCTCCTCATCCCAGCCCAGGTTAATCTTACACAGCTCCTGCAACAACAACTTTGCTGTTAATGTGAATGGTGTTAAAAAGCCAAGGGGGTCATAGATTGAGTAGACCATTGATAACATTCCCCTTCTTGTAAGTGGCTGTGATTTTGGTTGTACATTAAAGGTAAAGTTGTCACTGTCTATGCACCATTGTAGGCCAAGTGCCCTTTCAGTTGGGAGTTTATCTTTGTCGAGATTGAGTTCCATCATTTCTTTTACTCGGTCCTGTACAGGAATAGATGCCAGTACTTCTCTGCTGTTTGTGGCCCATTTGGACAGGTGGAACCCTCCTCTCTGACAGAGTGCTGTGACATCTTTGACGAGCTGATTTGCACCCTCTGCTGTTGCTTCCGATTTTAACAGGTCATCAACATAAAAATTGTTCATAATTATGTCTATTACCTCGGGTCTGAAGGGTTCTTTGTTGTCTGTGGCTGTTTTTCTAAGTGCGTAACTTGCACAGCTGGGGGATGATGTAGCCCCAAAGAGATAGACAGTCATTCTGTACTCCACAGGCGGTTGGGTCACATCTCCCTCTGGCCACCATAGAAACCTGAGGAAATCAACATCGCACTCGGCCACCTTCACCTGGTGGAACATGGCGGTAATGTCGGCGATCAGTCCAACTGGCTCCTGCCGGAATCTGTTGAGCACACTCACAAGACTGTTTGTTAAATCAGGCCCTTTAAGCAATTCTGCATTTAATGATTTGCCACAGAAAGATGCACCGCACTCTTAAGGTTCCTTTTCTTGGGTGATAGACCCCATGATGGGGCAAATACCATACACATCCTTCCGTTTTTGTTTGCTGTCCTGGCACCATTTCTGCATATCCTTTGTTAATCTCATTTGACATGACACATATTCTTCTTTAAATGCTTTGTTTTTATTGAATTTCCTTTTCAGGTTCTTCAGTCGTTGTTCTGCAACAGAATGGTTATTGGGTAGCAGAGATTTGTCACTCTTAAAGGGTAGC
Source organism: Eupleurogrammus muticus (assembly GCA_036785175.1). Taxonomy (NCBI): domain Eukaryota; kingdom Metazoa; phylum Chordata; class Actinopteri; order Scombriformes; family Trichiuridae; genus Eupleurogrammus; species Eupleurogrammus muticus. The sequence continues at coordinate 23,533,732 of JAYKQN010000008.1, forward strand.
TTCAAACAGTAATGTCCCTCCACAATTTTGGCAGAGTCATCAGCAATTTGCAGAAAGCGGTTATCCTCAATTGACAGCTCTTTCACTTCATCACAGGCATTTTCACTGAAATCAGCAATGTACTGTGAAATCAACATTTCATGCAGGTTGTGCACCGAGATCCTGTTAACAGTGTGGGACGGTGTATTTTGAGTTTCCTCTCTTAGTGGACCTTTTATAATCCAGCCCAACAATGTTTTGGCATACGGGCCCTCTCCCTGGCTATTTACAATTTGCCAGGGTTCCATTGCCCTGGGGACATTTATGCCTATGAGCAGCCCTATGTCTGCATCTATGGTGGATATCATTACTTCTTTAAGGTAAGGCCATTTTGACACATCATTTTGGTTTGGAATGTTTCTTTTTGTCACAGGAATTTTAATTTGTGTGTAAGTTTCTGGGAGAGCTATAAATGTACTGTCATTAAGTCCACCAACTTCCAATCCAGTAATCAAATGTGTGGACACACTCCTTTCTTGTCCCAGTGTACGTAACAGAATACTGGTTTTCTTTCCTTGCACATTAAGCCGTTGCTTTATCGCATCTGTGCAAAAGGTGGCAGTGCTGCCGGGGTCAAGAAATGCATACGTTTTGACTATAGTGTTGCCTTTGTTTGATTTTACCTGTACAGGTACAATGGACATGATACACTGCTCATCGCCGGCCCCAATACGACCACATGCGGAGAGGGGAGCTGGCTTGGTGCTCTGATCACTTGGCACCCCCACTGCATCTTGCTTTCCCTTGTTTAGTTCCATTTTTCTTATGTGCAGTGCTGTATGGTGTAGCTTCCCGCAGATTGTGCATGACTGGCGTTGGGTGCAGTCTTTGCTCATGTGGCCCTGAAATGAGACATGCAAAGCATATTCCTCTGTCTTTTAAAAACGAGATTTTCTCTGTGTGCAATTTCTTTTTGAATCGAGGGCAGGTGCCAAGTAAATGGTCACCTGAGCAGAACACACAGAATGGCTTCGTGTGGACTGCTGAGGGGCTGCTTTGGTGCATTTGAGAGGAAGGCTTAACATCAACAGTTGCAGCATTGGTGAATTTTGATTTTGACATAGATCTTGAGTCTGTAGGCCTTGTACTCCTGCTGGAGGCACTGCTGAGAGGAGAGGTTTGTATATCACCAAATACAGGATCTGTAATGATTTTCACGTGCCTTTCAATAAATTCAACTAAATTTCTGAATGTGGCTCTCCGCTTTGTTGTTTCTTGCAGTGTGCATGCCTCCACTCTCCACCTTTCTCTTAATCTATAAGGCAATTTGCCGACCAACAGCTTGGGGTTAGACGACAGGTCCAATTCATCCATGTAGGCAATGTTATTCATGGCATTCAAACATCCTCTGAGATACAATGCATATGATTTCAGATTTTGGGCATCTTCCACCTTAATGGGGTTCCATGCCAATGCTTTGGTAATGTATGCGCTTGAAATTTGATATTAATTTCCAAAATTTTCCTGGAGCAGTTCTTTTGCCTTTGCAAACCCTGTGTCTGGATCTAAAAAGAGGCAAGTTCTGACCAGCTCCTTGGACTGACCTGAGGTGTACTGCTCAAGATAGTACAGTTTGTCTTTGGCATGTTCAATTTTACTTTCGATCACATGTTCAAATGAACTGATAAATGACCTGTACTCGATTGGATCATTATTGAATACTTTTATCTCCTTTCGTGGTAGATTGGCCTGGTCTTGCTGTTTTATAAGAGAGGTGGTGATGTCATTTTGCCTTTGTAAAATATTGTACAGCTGAGTATTATTTTGAGAGGGTGCTACTGGCACACCACCAGGTGGGGCAGCAGGTTGAGGGCGCTGCCTTGGTTGTAAAGATCGCGCAGGGTGCGATGGGGTATGGGGCTGTGGCTGTGGATGGGTTTGAATACTTACATGTACAGTTTGTGGCTGTGAAAGCGTTCGTCTGGCTGGTGGCTGGTATGTATGGCTGGGTTGACCCCTTTGTGCATCGGGCAAAGTTGGAGGAGTTTGCTTTGCAGGTTGTAGCACACCAATTTCCTTTCCAATGGTTTTCTTCGATTCCTATAATTTCAGGATTCTAAATACTCATTCATTGCGTCTGCTGCAGTGTCACTTCTAGGGCCAGATAATACAGCAACTTTTGCATTAGCTGCGTCCAATGCGCTAGATAAACGTAACATTTCCTTTTGTTTCCTCAGTTTTTCTTGTCTTTTCTTTAACTCTTCTTCTTTTTGTTCAATGGAATGTTGTTCTTTAAGTGCAGCCAATTTAACCTTAAGCGCAGCGGACTCTGCTTCTGCGCGCCTCAAATCAGAAGAAGTGCGTGAAACCCTTGATCCTGCAGGACCTTTAGACGCCGCTATCCCCTGGGGTTATATTGTCCGTTTCGTGCTTAGCCAGCCACTTATCCATGCAATTCACGAATGCTTGCTGGGTTTCTCTTTTTGGTGCATACCACGCCTCGTGGTCTGTTTTACGCTCTTCTTCATTAAGTGCGTATTGATATTCGCTTTGAATAATCTCAAGTTTTTCCATTAACTCTCTGTATTTTTCATAGTAGTTTTAACAGTTTCAACATTTGATTCATCATGCAGCATTTTTTTGACAATGTTCATCCGACATGTTAACTGTCCCAATTGTATCCTTCTTCTGATGCGTAAATTACCCTCTGTTTAAGAAGCCTGCTCTATCGCCGCAAGTTCCTCCACATCAGTTAGCGATGCTGCATCAACATCCGAATCAGCCATGTTCTTTCAACTTAAATGTATCTTTGTGTAATTCTTGTCTTTATAGAGTCAAAGCGTTTTTTCCGTTCAAATAAACCTTGTGAAACTGAGAATTCATGAAAATAAAGCTGCGCGTAAAACTGCGCTTTTTCAATATCCTTTCTTCAAACTTGATTAAAACAAATTGGAAAGTTCATTCAATTGTCTCAAAAAACAGTCACAAATCAAACGAGCTTCTAATCAAACGAATGCATTCATTTCACTCCTTTCCATGAACGAGATCCAGCTCAAACAATTAATTAGATGCGTCCTACCGTCATTTTCAGGTGCACCTGTTTTTGGCGTTCCAATCCTTTGTTCTTCTCTGCGCTCCTGAGTCCAATACTCTGAGTAATCCACAAGTTCCAATATCCAGAGAAAAGCCTTTGTCTATTGTATTGACAAATTTTCCTGTTTAAAAGTCCATTTGTTTTGTCCCTTTGTTGGTGGTGACTGATACCTTATGACGCTTGTGTTTGCTTGACCAAAGTCCAAAATTCCAAGAAGACAGACAAGGTTGTAAGTTGATAGATTTTTGCCTTTAGTTTCTTAATTGATTTCCAAATACAAATAGAATAGGACATAAGACAGGATGGGTAAATTAACATAGATGAGCACAAAGGTTTCAAGCAGCAGGTGAGTCAGCAGACAACGCTGGTCAAAGGCTCTGTGCTCCCAGTCAGCCACGCCTCCTCCAGGTAGCCTCCCAATTTATGGTGACCTTCGCCTATAGGAGGCACATGCTCACAGAAATACAAGAATGCATGTATTTAGAAAATGGCAAAGTAAATTAATTCAGGGAATGGCTCCTACACAACCGGCCCCTAATTGTTTGGCACAAACTAAACAATTACAAATTACATACAAGTAGGAGCCCAATAATTCATTATGCAATAATTTTCAAATATTTCAAAAATTTAACTAAATAATTTAAATTACTCAAGTTTCTCTTCTTATCCATGTTCTATGTTTCTTCTCCCTCCAACATCAGATATAGTTTGGTGATTGGCCTTTGTATTATGTTGGTTTGAGTCTTGATTTTTGCTGTTCTCACCATCTCTCTTTTGTCTGGATAGACTTCTGTGATTCTTCCCAGAATCCAGGAACTTCTTGGGGCAGTTGGATCCACCACTAACACAACATCACCACACTGAAAGTTTCTTTTCTTTGTGTTCCATTTTTGACGTTCTTGGAGTAAGGGTAGATACTCCAAAGTCCAGCGTCTCCAGAAGATGTTTGCCAGGTATTGTGCTTGTCTCCAGCGGCGTCTGGTATATTGGTCACTCTTCTTGAATGTCCCAGGAGGGAGAATTGGCCTGGCTTTAAGGAGCAGAAGGTCGTTGGGTGTTAGTGGGGTTAAGTCCTGTGGGTCATGGGTGACTGTGGTGAGGGGACGACTATTCAGGATTGCTTCAACTTCGCAAAAGACAGTTTGCAGGCCCTCGTCATCTAACATTTATTGTGTCAGGACAGAGCAGAGGACTTGTCTTATTGACCTTATGAGCCTTTCCCATATTCCTCCATGATGGGATGCACCTGGCGGATTGAATGTCCACTCTATGCCCATTGTTCTCAGCGTGCTATGCACTTTGTTTGTGTCAATTGTTGAGAAGGCCTTTTGCAGTTCTGCCTTTGCACCAACAAAATTGGTACCATTATCTGAACGAAGGTGCTTTACTTGTCCTCTTCTACAGATAAAGCGTCTTAAAGCATTAATGCATGAACTGGTGTCTAATGAGTTGGCTACCTCAATGTGAAGGGCTCTGCTCATCATGCAGGTGAAGAGTACGCCATACCTTTTTACCAGTGATCTTCCTCTCTTTACCTCAAATGGACCAAAATAGTCCACGCCAGTGTTGGTGAAGGGAGGCAGGTCGGGTTGGAGTCTCTCTTGGGGTAAGTCGGACATCTTCTGTTCTCCAGCTCGTGCCCTATATCGTCTGCAAACAACACACTTGGACAGAATTTTTCTGGCTGCAGAATTTGCGTTGCTAATCCAATACCTCTTGTGAAGTTCAGATAGCATATGATTTCTTCCCCCATGCCTGGTTATCCTATGCACATGCTCTAAGATCAGTGTGGAGACGTGTGAATTTTAGGCATGATGATGGGACATTTTCTTTCTTCTCCTATTGGCATTCTTTTCAGCCGGCCACCTACTCTGATTACACCACCTATTAGAGTGGGATCAAGTCTGTACAGTGTACTTTCTCTTTTCACTTCAGCACTTTTTGTGGCAAGGCTTTTAAGCTCATCTGGGTAATGTTGTGATTGGACATAGCGTGCAATGGAAATTTCAGCTTCCTTTAAGTCTTGCACATTCACTTGTTGGCCCTCAAGTTTGTAGTCTGGTTTGTTCAACATGTTCCTTGTTATCATTTTGCCTTGCTTTCTGATTTGAGCCAATTTTCTCAAAGTTTCTTTTACTTTTAGGAACCAAGAAACAGTAACTCTTAGTTTTGTCCAATCCGAGAAATGTGTCATGAGTGTATGTGTTGCATTTTCTTGGCTGGACCTCCAGTGGCCATTTCTGCTCGGCCTCCCACAGAATGTCTGGTCCATGAAGCCATCGTTTGTTGCTTTGGAACTTTGCTGCACTTTGTCCCCTGGTGACATCGTCAGCCGGGTTGGATTTAGAGTCAATGTAGTTCCATTGGGATAACTTACTTACATCTCTAATAGCTGAAACTCTGTTTGCGACGAAGGTTTTGAACCTAGAGTGCTCATTGGCTATGTACTTTATTACAGACTGGCTGTCGGTCCAGAACACAGACCTATCCAGATTTAGCTGCAGGCTAGCTGTGAGCATTTTATCCACCTTTGTAGCCAGCACAGCAGCAGCAAGTTCCATCCTTGGAATTGTCATCCTCTTAAGTGTTGCCACGCGTCCTTTTCCCTTCACCAACGCCACGTGGATGTTGTTCTGACCATTCCGAAGCCTTAGGTAAGATGCAGTTCCATAGCCTTGGTCGCTTGCATCTGCAAAATGGTGTAGCTGTGCCTGTGTCACCACCCCGAATCCCACAGTCTTAAAGCACCGTTGCACTTTGAAGTTGGACATCAGGGTGAAGCCAGTTGACCACTTTGACCACTGCTCGCGGATGTGTGGTGGTACCTCCTCATCCCAGCCCAGGTTAATCTTACACAGCTCCTGCAACAACAACTTTGCTGTTAATGTGAATGGTGTTAAAAAGCCAAGGGGGTCATAGATTGAGTAGACCATTGATAACATTCCCCTTCTTGTAAGTGGCTGTGATTTTGGTTGTACATTAAAGGTAAAGTTGTCACTGTCTATGCACCATTGTAGGCCAAGTGCCCTTTCAGTTGGGAGTTTATCTTTGTCGAGATTGAGTTCCATCATTTCTTTTACTCGGTCCTGTACAGGAATAGATGCCAGTACTTCTCTGCTGTTTGTGGCCCATTTGGACAGGTGGAACCCTCCTCTCTGACAGAGTGCTGTGACATCTTTGACGAGCTGATTTGCACCCTCTGCTGTTGCTTCCGATTTTAACAGGTCATCAACATAAAAATTGTTCATAATTATGTCTATTACCTCGGGTCTGAAGGGTTCTTTGTTGTCTGTGGCTGTTTTTCTAAGTGCGTAACTTGCACAGCTGGGGGATGATGTAGCCCCAAAGAGATAGACAGTCATTCTGTACTCCACAGGCGGTTGGGTCACATCTCCCTCTGGCCACCATAGAAACCTGAGGAAATCAACATCGCACTCGGCCACCTTCACCTGGTGGAACATGGCGGTAATGTCGGCGATCAGTCCAACTGGCTCCTGCCGGAATCTGTTGAGCACACTCACAAGACTGTTTGTTAAATCAGGCCCTTTAAGCAATTCTGCATTTAATGATTTGCCACAGAAAGATGCACCGCACTCTTAAGGTTCCTTTTCTTGGGTGATAGACCCCATGATGGGGCAAATACCATACACATCCTTCCGTTTTTGTTTGCTGTCCTGGCACCATTTCTGCATATCCTTTGTTAATCTCATTTGACATGACACATATTCTTCTTTAAATGCTTTGTTTTTATTGAATTTCCTTTTCAGGTTCTTCAGTCGTTGTTCTGCAACAGAATGGTTATTGGGTAGCAGAGATTTGTCACTCTTAAAGGGTAGCTTCAAACAGTAATGTCCCTCCACAATTTTGGCAGAGTCATCAGCAATTTGCAGAAAGCGGTTATCCTCAATTGACAGCTCTTTCACTTCATCACAGGCATTTTCACTGAAATCAGCAATGTACTGTGAAATCAACATTTCATGCAGGTTGTGCACCGAGATCCTGTTAACAGTGTGGGACGGTGTATTTTGAGTTTCCTCTCTTAGTGGACCTTTTATAATCCAGCCCAACAATGTTTTGGCATACGGGCCCTCTCCCTGGCTATTTACAATTTGCCAGGGTTCCATTGCCCTGGGGACATTTATGCCTATGAGCAGCCCTATGTCTGCATCTATGGTGGATATCATTACTTCTTTAAGGTAAGGCCATTTTGACACATCATTTTGGTTTGGAATGTTTCTTTTTGTCACAGGAATTTTAATTTGTGTGTAAGTTTCTGGGAGAGCTATAAATGTACTGTCATTAAGTCCACCAACTTCCAATCCAGTAATCAAATGTGTGGACACACTCCTTTCTTGTCCCAGTGTACGTAACAGAATACTGGTTTTCTTTCCTTGCACATTAAGCCGTTGCTTTATCGCATCTGTGCAAAAGGTGGCAGTGCTGCCGGGGTCAAGAAATGCATACGTTTTGACTATAGTGTTGCCTTTGTTTGATTTTACCTGTACAGGTACAATGGACATGATACACTGCTCATCGCCGGCCCCAATACGACCACATGCGGAGAGGGGAGCTGGCTTGGTGCTCTGATCACTTGGCACCCCCACTGCATCTTGCTTTCCCTTGTTTAGTTCCATTTTTCTTATGTGCAGTGCTGTATGGTGTAGCTTCCCGCAGATTGTGCATGACTGGCGTTGGGTGCAGTCTTTGCTCATGTGGCCCTGAAATGAGACATGCAAAGCATATTCCTCTGTCTTTTAAAAACGAGATTTTCTCTGTGTGCAATTTCTTTTTGAATCGAGGGCAGGTGCCAAGTAAATGGTCACCTGAGCAGAACACACAGAATGGCTTCGTGTGGACTGCTGAGGGGCTGCTTTGGTGCATTTGAGAGGAAGGCTTAACATCAACAGTTGCAGCATTGGTGAATTTTGATTTTGACATAGATCTTGAGTCTGTAGGCCTTGTACTCCTGCTGGAGGCACTGCTGAGAGGAGAGGTTTGTATATCACCAAATACAGGATCTGTAATGATTTTCACGTGCCTTTCAATAAATTCAACTAAATTTCTGAATGTGGCTCTCCGCTTTGTTGTTTCTTGCAGTGTGCATGCCTCCACTCTCCACCTTTCTCTTAATCTATAAGGCAATTTGCCGACCAACAGCTTGGGGTTAGACGACAGGTCCAATTCATCCATGTAGGCAATGTTATTCATGGCATTCAAACATCCTCTGAGATACAATGCATATGATTTCAGATTTTGGGCATCTTCCACCTTAATGGGGTTCCATGCCAATGCTTTGGTAATGTATGCGCTTGAAATTTGATATTAATTTCCAAAATTTTCCTGGAGCAGTTCTTTTGCCTTTGCAAACCCTGTGTCTGGATCTAAAAAGAGGCAAGTTCTGACCAGCTCCTTGGACTGACCTGAGGTGTACTGCTCAAGATAGTACAGTTTGTCTTTGGCATGTTCAATTTTACTTTCGATCACATGTTCAAATGAACTGATAAATGACCTGTACTCGATTGGATCATTATTGAATACTTTTATCTCCTTTCGTGGTAGATTGGCCTGGTCTTGCTGTTTTATAAGAGAGGTGGTGATGTCATTTTGCCTTTGTAAAATATTGTACAGCTGAGTATTATTTTGAGAGGGTGCTACTGGCACACCACCAGGTGGGGCAGCAGGTTGAGGGCGCTGCCTTGGTTGTAAAGATCGCGCAGGGTGCGATGGGGTATGGGGCTGTGGCTGTGGATGGGTTTGAATACTTACATGTACAGTTTGTGGCTGTGAAAGCGTTCGTCTGGCTGGTGGCTGGTATGTATGGCTGGGTTGACCCCTTTGTGCATCGGGCAAAGTTGGAGGAGTTTGCTTTGCAGGTTGTAGCACACCAATTTCCTTTCCAATGGTTTTCTTCGATTCCTATAATTTCAGGATTCTAAATACTCATTCATTGCGTCTGCTGCAGTGTCACTTCTAGGGCCAGATAATACAGCAACTTTTGCATTAGCTGCGTCCAATGCGCTAGATAAACGTAACATTTCCTTTTGTTTCCTCAGTTTTTCTTGTCTTTTCTTTAACTCTTCTTCTTTTTGTTCAATGGAATGTTGTTCTTTAAGTGCAGCCAATTTAACCTTAAGCGCAGCGGACTCTGCTTCTGCGCGCCTCAAATCAGAAGAAGTGCGTGAAACCCTTGATCCTGCAGGACCTTTAGACGCCGCTATCCCCTGGGGTTATATTGTCCGTTTCGTGCTTAGCCAGCCACTTATCCATGCAATTCACGAATGCTTGCTGGGTTTCTCTTTTTGGTGCATACCACGCCTCGTGGTCTGTTTTACGCTCTTCTTCATTAAGTGCGTATTGATATTCGCTTTGAATAATCTCAAGTTTTTCCATTAACTCTCTGTATTTTTCATAGTAGTTTTAACAGTTTCAACATTTGATTCATCATGCAGCATTTTTTTGACAATGTTCATCCGACATGTTAACTGTCCCAATTGTATCCTTCTTCTGATGCGTAAATTACCCTCTGTTTAAGAAGCCTGCTCTATCGCCGCAAGTTCCTCCACATCAGTTAGCGATGCTGCATCAACATCCGAATCAGCCATGTTCTTTCAACTTAAATGTATCTTTGTGTAATTCTTGTCTTTATAGAGTCAAAGCGTTTTTTCCGTTCAAATAAACCTTGTGAAACTGAGAATTCATGAAAATAAAGCTGCGCGTAAAACTGCGCTTTTTCAATATCCTTTCTTCAAACTTGATTAAAACAAATTGGAAAGTTCATTCAATTGTCTCAAAAAACAGTCACAAATCAAACGAGCTTCTAATCAAACGAATGCATTCATTTCACTCCTTTCCATGAACGAGATCCAGCTCAAACAATTAATTAGATGCGTCCTACCGTCATTTTCAGGTGCACCTGTTTTTGGCGTTCCAATCCTTTGTTCTTCTCTGCGCTCCTGAGTCCAATACTCTGAGTAATCCACAAGTTCCAATATCCAGAGAAAAGCCTTTGTCTATTGTATTGACGAATTTTCCTGTTTAAAAGTCCATTTGTTTTGTCCCTTTGTTGGTGGTGACTGATACCTTATGACGCTTGTGTTTGCTTGACCAAAGTCCAAAATTCCAAGAAGACAGACAAGGTTGTAAGTTGATAGATTTTTGCCTTTAGTTTCTTAATTGATTTCAAAATACAAATAAAATAGGCTCCTGTAGCCGTAGAAAAATAAAGACAGAATGGGTAAATTAACATAGATGAGCACAAAGGTTTCAAGCAGCAGGTGAGTCAGCAGACAACGCAGGTCAAAGGCTCTGTGCTCCCAGTCAGGCACGCCTCCTCCAGGTAGCCTCCCAATTTATGGTGACCTTCGCCTGTAGGGGGCACATGCTCACAGAAATACAAGAATGCATGTATTTAGAAAAGGGCAAAGTAAATTAATTCAGGGAATGGCTCCTACAATGATACATACCTCACAACATAAAACATACCTAACATGAAACATACCTCACAACATAAACATACCCAAAACAGGACACATACCTCATAACATAACACATACCTCGCAACATGAAACATACCCACAACATGACACATACCTCACAGCATGACACGTACCTCACAACATGAAACATACCTGACAACATGAAACATACTTCACAATATGAAATGTACATCACAAAATTACACATACCTCACAACATGAAACACATATCACCAGAAACATATCTCACAACATGAAACATACCTCACAACATGAATGATGCCTCACAACATGAAAGGTACCTACCAAATGACACGTACCTCACAACGTGATACATACCTCATAACATGACACATTTCTCAGAACTAACACATACTTCACAACATGACACGTACCTCACAACATGAAACATACCTCACAACATGACACGTACGTCACAACATGAAACATACCCAAAACAGGACACACACCTCACAACATGAAACATACCTACCAACATGAAACATACCTCACAACAGGAACCATACCTAACAAAATGACACGTTCCTCACAACATGAAACATATCTAACAACATGAAAGATGCCTCACAACATGAAACATACCTCAGAACATGAAACATATCTCAGAACATGAAACCTCACAACATTAAACATACCTCACAACATGACACGTACGTCACAACATGAAACATACCTCACAACATGAAACATACCCAAAACAGGACACACACCTCACAACATGAAACATACCTAACAACATGAAACATACCTCACAACATGAAACACCTCACAACATGAACCATACCTAACAACATGACACGTTCCTCATAACATGAAACATATCTAACAACATGAAAGATGCCTCACAACATGAAACATACCTCACAACAAGAAACATACCTCACAATATGAAACATACCTAACAACATGACACGTTCCTCACAACATGAAACATACCTAAGAACATGAAAGATGCCTCACAACATGAAACATGTCTCAGAACAGGAAACATACCTCACAACATGAAACATACCTCACAACATGAAACATACCTCACAACCTGAAACATACCTAACAACATGAAACATACCTCACATCATGTAACATACCCAAAACAGGACACATACCTCACAACATAACATATACCTGGCAACATGAAACATACCCACAACATGACACATACCTCACAGCATGACACGTACCTCACAACATGAAACATACCTCACAACATGACACGTACGTCACAACATGAAACATACCTCACAACAGGAACAATACCTAACAACATGACACGTTCCTCACAGCATGAAACATATCTAACAACATGAAAGATGCCTCAGAACATGAAACATATCTCAGAACATTAAACATACATCACAACATGAAACATACCTCACAACATGACACGTACCTCACAACATGACACGTACCTCACAACATGAAACATACCTCACAACATGAAACATACCCAAAACAGGACACACACCTCACAACATGAAACACACCTCACAACAGGAACAATACCTAACAACATGACACGTTTCTCACAACATGAAACATATCTAACAACATGAAAGATGCCTCAGAACATGAAACATACCTCAGAACATGAAACATATCTCAGAACATGAAACATACATCACAACATGAAACATACCTCACAACATGACACGTACCTCACAACATGACACGTACCTCACAACATGAAACATACCTCACAACATGAAACATACCCAAAACAGGACACACACCTCACAATATGAAACACACCTCACAACATGAACCATACCTAACAACATGACACGTTCCTCACAACATGAAACATATCTAACAACATGAAAGATGCCTCAGAACATGAAACATACCTCACAACATGAAACATATCTCAGAACATGAAACATACATCACAACATGAAACATACCTCACAACATGACACGTACCTCACAACATGACACATACCTCACAACATGACACTTACCTCAAAACATGACACACACCTCACAACATGAACCATACCTAACAACATGACACGTTCCTCACAACATGAAACATACCTAACAACATGAAAGATGCCTCACAACATGAAACATACCTCACAACATGAAACATACCTCACGACATGAAACCCACTACACAACATGAAACATACCTAACAACATGACACGTTCCTCACAACATGAAACATACCTAAGAACATGAAAGATGCCTCACAACATGAAACATACCTCACAAAATGAAACATATCTCAGAACATGAAACATACCTCACAACATGAAACATACCTCACAACATGAAACACACCTCACAACATGAACCATACCTAACAACATGACACGTTCCTCACAACATGAAACATATCTATCAACATGAAAGATGCCTCAGAACATGAAACATACCTCACAACATGAAACATATCTCAGAACATGAAACATACATCACAACATTAAACATACCTCACAACATGACACGTACCTCACAACATGAAACACATCTCACCATCTGAAACATACCTCACAACATGAAACATACCTGACAACATGACAAATACCTCACAACATGAAACATACCTCACAACATGACACGTACGTCACAACATGAAACATACCTCACAACAGGAACAATACCTAACAACATGACACGTTCCTCACAGCATGAAACATATCTAACAACATGAAAGATGCCTCACAACATGAAACATACCTCAGAACATGAAACATATCTCAGAACATTAAACATACATCACAACATGAAACATACCTCACAACATGACACGTACCTCACAACATGACACGTACCTCACAACATGAAACATACCTCACAACATGAAACATACCCAAAACAGGACACACACCTCACAACATGAAACACACCTCACAACAGGAACAATACCTAACAACATGACACGTTCCTCACAACATGAAACATATCTAACAACATGAAAGATGCCTCAGAACATGAAACATACCTCAGAACATGAAACATATCTCAGAACATGAAACATACATCACAACATGAAACATACCTCACAACATGACACGTACCTCACAACATGACATGTACCTCACAACATGAAACATACCTCACAACATGAAACATACCCAAAACAGGACACACACCTCACAACATGAAACACACCTCACAACATGAACCATACCTAACAACATGACACGTTCCTCACAACATGAAACATATCTAACAACATGAAAGATGCCTCAGAACATGAAACATACCTCACAACATGAAACATATCTCAGAACATGAAACATACATCACAACATGAAACATACCTCACAACATGACACGTACCTCACAACATGACACGTACCTCACAACATGACACTTACCTCAAAACATGACACACACCTCACAACATGAACCATACCTAACAACATGACACGTTCCTCACAACATGAAACATACCTAACAACATGAAAGATGCCTCACAACATGAAACATACCTCACAACATGAAACATACCTCACGACATGAAACCCACTACACAACATGAAACATACCTAACAACATGACACGTTCCTCACAACATGAAACATACCTAAGAACATGAAAGATGCCTCACAACATGAAACATACCTCACAAAATGAAACATATCTCAGAACATGAAACATACCTCACAACATGAAACATACCTCACAACATGAAACACACCTCACAACATGAACCATACCTAACAACATGACACGTTCCTCACAACATGAAACATATCTATCAACATGAAAGATGCCTCAGAACATGAAACATACCTCACAACATGAAACATATCTCAGAACATGAAACATACATCACAACATTAAACATACCTCACAACATGACACGTACCTCACAACATGAAACACATCTCACCATCTGAAACATACCTCACAACATGAAACATACCTGACAACATGACAAATACCTCACAACATAACACATCCCTCACAACATGAAACATACCTCACAACATGAATAATGCCTCACAACATGAAAGATACCTACCAAATGACACGTACCTCACAATTTGATACATACTTCATAACATGACACGTACCTCACAACATGAAACATACCTCACAACATGACACGTACGTCACAACATGAAACATACCTCACAACAGGAACAATACCTAACAACATGACACGTTCCTCACAGCATGAAACATATCTAACAACATGAAAGATGCCTCACAACATGAAACATACCTCAGAACATGAAACATATCTCAGAACATTAAACATACATCACAACATGAAACATACCTCACAACATGACACGTACCTCACAACATGACACGTACCTCACAACATGAAACATACCTCACAACATGAAACATACCCAAAACAGGACACACACCTCACAACATGAAACACACCTCACAACAGGAACAATACCTAACAACATGACACGTTCCTCACAACATGAAACATATCTAACAACATGAAAGATGCCTCAGAACATGAAACATACCTCAGAACATGAAACATATCTCAGAACATGAAACATACATCACAACATGAAACATACCTCACAACATGACACGTACCTCACAACATGACATGTACCTCACAACATGAAACATACCTCACAACATGAAACATACCCAAAACAGGACACACACCTCACAACATGAAACACACCTCACAACATGAACCATACCTAACAACATGACACGTTCCTCACAACATGAAACATATCTAACAACATGAAAGATGCCTCAGAACATGAAACATACCTCACAACATGAAACATATCTCAGAACATGAAACATACATCACAACATGAAACATACCTCACAACATGACATGTACCTCACAACATGACACGTACCTCACAACATGACACTTACCTCAAAACATGACACACACCTCACAACATGAACCATACCTAACAACATGACACGTTCCTCACAACATGAAACATACCTAACAACATGAAAGATGCCTCACAACATGAAACATACCTCACAACATGAAACATACCTCACGACATGAAACCCACTACACAACACGAAACATACCTAACAACATGACACGTTCCTCACAACATGAAACATACCTAAGAACATGAAAGATGCCTCACAACATGAAACATACCTCACAAAATGAAACATATCTCAGAACATGAAACATACCTCACAACATGAAACATACCTCACAACATGAAACACACCTCACAACATGAACCATACCTAACAACATGACACGTTCCTCACAACATGAAACATATCTATCAACATGAAAGATGCCTCAGAACATGAAACATACCTCACAACATGAAACATATCTCAGAACATGAAACATACATCACAACATTAAACATACCTCACAACATGACACGTACCTCACAACATGAAACACATCTCACCATCTGAAACATACCTCACAACATGAAACATACCTGACAACATGACAAATACCTCACAACATAACACATCCCTCACAACATGAAACATACCTCACAACATGAATAATGCCTCACAACATGAAAGATACCTACCAAATGACACGTACCTCACAATTTGATACATACTTCATAACATGACACGTACCTCACAACATGAAACATACCTCACAACATGACACGTACGTCACAACATGAAACATACCTCACAACAGGAACAATACCTAACAACATGACACGTTCCTCACAACATGAAACATACCTCACAACATGAAACATACCCAAAACAGGACACACACCTCACAACATGAAACACACCTCACAACAGGAACAATACCTAACAACATGACACGTTCCTCACAACATGAAACATATCTAACAACATGAAAGATGCCTCAGAACATGAAACATACCTCAGAACATGAAACATATCTCAGAACATGAAACATACATCACAACATGAAACATACCTCACAACATGACACGTACCTCACAACATGACATGTACCTCACAACATGAAACATACCTCACAACATGAAACATACCCAAAACAGGACACACACCTCACAACATGAAACACACCTCACAACATGAACCATACCTCACAACATAACACATCCCTCACAACATGAAACATACCTCACAACATGAATAATGCCTCACAACATGAAAGATACCTACCAAATGACACGTACCTCACAATTTGATACATACTTCATAACATGACACGTACCTCACAACATGAAACATACCTCACAACATGACACGTACGTCACAACATGAAACATACCTCACAACATGACACGTACCTCACAACATGACACGTACCTCACAACATGAAACATACCTCACAACATGAAACATACCCAAAACAGGACACACACCTCACAACATGAAACACACCTCACAACAGGAACAATACCTAACAACATGACACGTTCCTCACAACATGAAACATATCTAACAACATGAAAGATGCCTCAGAACATGAAACATACCTCAGAACATGAAACATATCTCAGAACATGAAACATACATCACAACATGAAACATACCTCACAACATGACACGTACCTCACAACATGACATGTACCTCACAACATGAAACATACCTCACAACATGAAACATACCCAAAACAGGACACACACCTCACAACATGAAACACACCTCACAACATGAACCATACCTAACAACATGACACGTTCCTCACAACATGAAACATATCTAACAACATGAAAGATGCCTCAGAACATGAAACATACCTCACAACATGAAACATATCTCAGAACATGAAACATACATCACAACATGAAACATACCTCACAACATGACACGTACCTCACAACATGACACGTACCTCACAACATGACACTTACCTCAAAACATGACACACACCTCACAACATGAACCATACCTAACAACATGACACGTTCCTCACAACATGAAACATACCTAACAACATGAAAGATGCCTCACAACATGAAACATACCTCACAACATGAAACATACCTCACGACATGAAACCCACTACACAACATGAAACATACCTAACAACATGACACGTTCCTCACAACATGAAACATACCTAAGAACATGAAAGATGCCTCACAACATGAAACATACCTCACAAAATGAAACATATCTCAGAACATGAAACATACCTCACAACATGAAACATACCTCACAACATGAAACACACCTCACAACATGAACCATACCTAACAACATGACACGTTCCTCACAACATGAAACATATCTATCAACATGAAAGATGCCTCAGAACATGAAACATACCTCACAACATGAAACATATCTCAGAACATGAAACATACATCACAACATTAAACATACCTCACAACATGACACGTACCTCACAACATGAAACACATCTCACCATCTGAAACATACCTCACAACATGAAACATACCTGACAACATGACAAATACCTCACAACATAACACATCCCTCACAACATGAAACATACCTCACAACATGAATAATGCCTCACAACATGAAAGATACCTACCAAATGACACGTACCTCACAATTTGATACATACTTCATAACATGACACGTACGTCACAACATGAAACATACCTCACAACATGAAACATACCCAAAACAGGACACACACCTCGCAACATGAAACATACCTAACAACATGAAACATACCTCAGAACATGAAACACACCTCACAACATAAACCCTACCTAACAACATGACACGTTCCTCACAACATGAAACATATCTAACACCATGAAAGATGCCTCACAACAGGAAACATACCTCAGAACATGAAACATATGTCAGAACATGAAACATACATCACAACTTGAAACGTACCTCACAACATGAAACGTACCTCACAACATGACACATACCTCACAACATGAAACATACCTCACAACATGACACTTACCTCAAAACATTACATATACTTCAGAACATGAAACACACCTCACCACATGAAACATACCTAACAACATGAAACATACCTCACAACATGACACTTACTTCACAACATGACACATACCTCACAACATGAACCACACCTCACAACATGAAACACACCTCACAACATCACACGTACCTCACAACATGACACTTACCTCAAAACATGACACACACCTCACAACATGAAACACATCTCACCATCTGAAACATACCTCACAACATGAAACATACCTGACAACATGACAAATACCTAACAACATGAAACATACCTAACAAATGAAAGATACCTAACAACATGAAACATACCTCACAACATGAAACATACCTCACAACATGAAATATACCTAACAACATGAAAAATACCTCACAACATGAAACATACCCAAAACAGGACACACACCTCACAACATGAAACATACCTAACAACATGAAACATACCTCACAACATGAAACACACCTCACAACATGAACCATACCTAACAACATGACACGTTCCTCACAGCATGAAACATATCTAACAACATGAAAGATGCCTCACAACATGAAACATACCTCAGAACATGAAACATATCTAACAACATGAAAGATGCCTCAGAACATGAAACATACCTCACAACATGAAACATATCTTAGAACATGAAACATACATCACAACATGAAACATACCTCACAACATGACACGTACCTCACAACATGACACGTACCTCACAACATGACACTTACCTCAAAACATGACACACACCTCACAACATGAACCATACCTAACAACATGACACGTCCCTCATAACATGAAACATACATAACAAAATGAAAGATGCCTCACAACATGAAACATACCTCACAACATGAAACATACCTCACGACATGAAACATACTACACAACATGAAACATACTACACAACATGACACGTTCCTCACAACATGAAACATACCTAAGAACATGAAAGATGCCTCACAACATGAAACATACCTCACAAAATGAAACATATCTCAGAACATGAAACATACCTCACAACATGAAACACACCTCACAACATGAACCATACCTAACAACATGACACGTTCCTCACAACATGAAACATACCTAACAACATGAAAGATGCCTCACAACATGAAACATACCTCACAACATGAAACATACCTCACGACATGAAACATACTACACAACATGAAACATACCTAACAACATGACACGTTCCTCACAACATGAAACATACCTAAGAACATGAAAGATGCCTCACAACATGAAACATACCTCACAACATGAAACATATCTCAGAACATGAAACATACCTCACAACATGAAACATACCTCACAACATGAAACATACCCAAAACAGGACACACACCTCACAACATGAAACATACCTAACAACATGAAACATACCTCACAACATGAAACACACCTCACAACATGAACCATACCTAACAACATGACACGTTCCTCACAGCATGAAACATATCTAACAACATGAAAGATGCCTCACAACATGAAACATATCTCAGAACATGAAACATACCTCACAACATGAAACATACCTCACAACATGAAACATACCCAAAACAGGACACACACCTCACAACATGAAACATACCTAACAACATGAAACATACCTCACAACATGAAACACACCTCACAACATGAACCATACCTAACAACATGACACGTTCCTCACAACATGAAACATACCTAACAACATGAAAGATGCCTCACAACATGAAACATACCTCACAACATGAAACATACCTCACGACATGAAACATACTACACAACATGAAACATACCTAACAACATGACACGTTCCTCACAACATGAAACATACCTAAGAACATGAAAGATGCCTCACAACAGGAAACATACCTCAGAACATGAAACATATGTCAGAACATGAAACATACATCACAACTTGAAACGTACCTCACAACATGAAACGTACCTCACAACATGACACATACCTCACAACATGAAACATACCTCACAACATGACACTTACCTCAAAACATTACATATACTTCAGAACATGAAACACACCTCACCACATGAAACATACCTAACAACATGAAACATACCTCACAACATGACACTTACTTCACAACATGACACATACCTCACAACATGAACCACACCTCACAACATGAAACACACCTCACAACATCACACGTACCTCACAACATGACACTTACCTCAAAACATGACACACACCTCACAACATGAAACACATCTCACCATCTGAAACATACCTCACAACATGAAACATACCTGACAACATGACAAATACCTAACAACATGAAACATACCTAACAAATGAAAGATACCTAACAACATGAAACATACCTCACAACATGAAACATACCTCACAACATGAAATATACCTAACAACATGAAAAATACCTCACAACATGAAACATACCCAAAACAGGACACACACCTCACAACATGAAACATACCTAACAACATGAAACATACCTCACAACATGAAACACACCTCACAACATGAACCATACCTAACAACATGACACGTTCCTCACAGCATGAAACATATCTAACAACATGAAAGATGCCTCACAACATGAAACATACCTCAGAACATGAAACATATCTAACAACATGAAAGATGCCTCAGAACATGAAACATACCTCACAACATGAAACATATCTTAGAACATGAAACATACATCACAACATGAAACATACCTCACAACATGACACGTACCTCACAACATGACACGTACCTCACAACATGACACTTACCTCAAAACATGACACACACCTCACAACATGAACCATACCTAACAACATGACACGTCCCTCATAACATGAAACATACATAACAAAATGAAAGATGCCTCACAACATGAAACATACCTCACAACATGAAACATACCTCACGACATGAAACATACTACACAACATGAAACATACTACACAACATGACACGTTCCTCACAACATGAAACATACCTAAGAACATGAAAGATGCCTCACAACATGAAACATACCTCACAAAATGAAACATATCTCAGAACATGAAACATACCTCACAACATGAAACACACCTCACAACATGAACCATACCTAACAACATGACACGTTCCTCACAACATGAAACATACCTAACAACATGAAAGATGCCTCACAACATGAAACATACCTCACAACATGAAACATACCTCACGACATGAAACATACTACACAACATGAAACATACCTAACAACATGACACGTTCCTCACAACATGAAACATACCTAAGAACATGAAAGATGCCTCACAACATGAAACATACCTCACAACATGAAACATATCTCAGAACATGAAACATACCTCACAACATGAAACATACCTCACAACATGAAACATACCCAAAACAGGACACACACCTCACAACATGAAACATACCTAACAACATGAAACATACCTCACAACATGAAACACACCTCACAACATGAACCATACCTAACAACATGACACGTTCCTCACAGCATGAAACATATCTAACAACATGAAAGATGCCTCACAACATGAAACATATCTCAGAACATGAAACATACCTCACAACATGAAACATACCTCACAACATGAAACATACCCAAAACAGGACACACACCTCACAACATGAAACATACCTAACAACATGAAACATACCTCACAACATGAAACACACCTCACAACATGAACCATACCTAACAACATGACACGTTCCTCACAACATGAAACATACCTAACAACATGAAAGATGCCTCACAACATGAAACATACCTCACAACATGAAACATACCTCACGACATGAAACATACTACACAACATGAAACATACCTAACAACATGACACGTTCCTCACAACATGAAACATACCTAAGAACATGAAAGATGCCTCACAACATGAAACATACCTCACAACATGAAACATATCTCAGAACATGAAACATACCTCACAACATGAAACATACCTCACAACATGAAACATACCCAAAACAGGACACACACCTCACAACATGAAACATACCTAACAACATGAAACATACCTCACAACATGAAACACACCTCACAACATGAACCATACCTAACAACATGACACGTTCCTCACAGCATGAAACATATCTAACAACATGAAAGATGCCTCACAACATGAAACATACCTCAGAACATGAAACATATCTAACAACATGAAAGATGCCTCAGAACATGAAACATACCTCACAACATGAAACATATCTTAGAACATGAAACATACATCACAACATGAAACATACCTCACAACATGACACGTACCTCACAACATGACACGTACCTCACAACATGACACTTACCTCAAAACATGACACACACCTCACAACATGAACCATACCTAACAACATGACACGTCCCTCATAACATGAAACATACATAACAAAATGAAAGATGCCTCACAACATGAAACATACCTCACAACATGAAACATACCTCACAACATGAAACATACCTCACGACATGAAACATACTACACAACATGAAACATACTACACAACATGACACGTTCCTCACAACATGAAACATACCTAAGAACATGAAAGATGCCTCACAACATGAAACATACCTCACAAAATGAAACATATCTCAGAACATGAAACATACCTCACAACATGAAACACACCTCACAACATGAACCATACCTAACAACATGACACGTTCCTCACAACATGAAACATATCTAACAACATGAAAGATGCCTCAGAACATGAAACATACATCACAACATGAAACATACCTCACAACATGACACGTACCTCACAACATGACACGTACCTCACAACATGACACTTACCTCAAAACATGACACACACCTCACAACATGATCCATACCTAACAACATGACACGTTCCTCACAACATGAAACATACCTAACAACATGAAAGATGCCTCACAACATGAAACATACCTCACAACATGAAACATACCTCACGACATGAAACATACTACACAACATGAAACATACCTAACAACATGACACGTTCCTCACAACATGAAACATACCTAAGAACATGGAAGATGCCTCACAACATGAAACATACCTCACAACATGAAACATATCTCAGAACATGAAACATACCTCACAACATGAAACATACCTCACAACATGAAACATACCCAAAACAGGACACACACCTCACAACATGAAACATACCTAACAACATGAAACATACCTCACAACATGAAACACACCTCACAACATGAACCATACCTAACAACATGACACGTTCCTCACAGCATGAAACATATCTAACAACATGAAAGATGCCTCACAACATGAAACATATCTCAGAACATGAAACATACCTCACAACATGAAACATACCTCACAACATGAAACATACCCAAAACAGGACACACACCTCACAACATGAAACATACCTAACAACATGAAACATACCTCACAACATGAAACACACCTCACAACATGAACCATACCTAACAACATGACACGTTCCTCACAACATGAAACATACCTAACAACATGAAAGATGCCTCACAACATGAAACATACCTCACAACATGAAACATACCTCACGACATGAAACATACTACACAACATGAAACATACCTAACAACATGACACGTTCCTCACAACATGAAACATACCTAAGAACATGAAAGATGCCTCACAACATGAAACATACCTCACAACATGAAACATATCTCAGAACATGAAACATACCTCACAACATGAAACATACCTCACAACATGAAACATACCCAAAACAGGACACACACCTCACAACATGAAACATACCTAACAACATGAAACATACCTCACAACATGAAACACACCTCACAACATGAACCATACCTAACAACATGACACGTTCCTCACAGCATGAAACATATCTAACAACATGAAAGATGCCTCACAACATGAAACATACCTCAGAACATGAAACATATCTAACAACATGAAAGATGCCTCAGAACATGAAACATACCTCACAACATGAAACATATCTTAGAACATGAAACATACATCACAACATGAAACATACCTCACAACATGACACGTACCTCACAACATGACACGTACCTCACAACATGACACTTACCTCAAAACATGACACACACCTCACAACATGAACCATACCTAACAACATGACACGTCCCTCATAACATGAAACATACATAACAAAATGAAAGATGCCTCACAACATGAAACATACCTCACAACATGAAACATACCTCACGACATGAAACATACTACACAACATGAAACATACTACACAACATGACACGTTCCTCACAACATGAAACATACCTAAGAACATGAAAGATGCCTCACAACATGAAACATACCTCACAAAATGAAACATATCTCAGAACATGAAACATACCTCACAACATGAAACACACCTCACAACATGAACCATACCTAACAACATGACACGTTCCTCACAACATGAAACATATCTAACAACATGAAAGATGCCTCAGAACATGAAACATACCTCACAACATGAAACATATCTCAGAACATGAAACATACATCACAACATGAAACATACCTCACAACATGACACGTACCTCACAACATGACACGTACCTCACAACATGACACTTACCTCAAAACATGACACACACCTCACAACATGATCCATACCTAACAACATGACACGTTCCTCACAACATGAAACATACCTAACAACATGAAAGATGCCTCACAACATGAAACATACCTCACAACATGAAACATACCTCACGACATGAAACATACTACACAACATGAAACATACCTAACAACATGACACGTTCCTCACAACATGAAACATACCTAAGAACATGAAAGATGCCTCACAACATGAAACATACCTCACAACATGAAACATATCTCAGAACATGAAACATACCTCACAACATGAAACATACCTCACAACATGAAACATACCTCACAACCTGAAACATACATCTCCTTTTGGTGCATACCACGCCTCGTGGTCTGTTTTACGCTCTTCTTCATTAAGTGCGTATTGATATTCGCTTTGAATAATCTCAAGTTCTTCCATTAACTCTCTGTATTTTTGCATAGTAGTTTTAACAGTTTCAACATTTGATTCATCATGCAGCATTTTTTTAACAATGTTCATCCGACATGTTAACTGTCCCAATTTTATCCTTCTTCTGATGCGTAAATTACCCTCTGTTTGAGAAGCCTGCTCTATCGCCGCGAGTTCCTCCACATCAGTTAGCGATGCTGCATCAACATCCGAATCAGCCATGTTCTTTCAACTTAAATGTATCTTTGTGTAATTCTTGTCTTTATAGAGTCAAAGCGTTTTTTCCGTTCAAATAAACCTTGTGAAACTGAGAATTCATGAAAATAAAGCCGCGCGTAAAACTGCGCTTTTTCAATATCCTTTCTTCAAACTTGATTAAAACAAATTGGAAAGTTCATTCAATTGTCTCAAAAAACAGTCACAAATCAAACGAGCTTCTAATCAAACAAATGTATTCATTTTACTCCTTTCCATGAACGAGATCCAGCTCAAACAATTAATTAGATGCGTCCTACCGTCATTTTCAGGTGCACGTGTTTTTGGCGTTCCAATCCTTTGTTCTTCTCTGCGCTCCTGAGTCCAATACTCTGAGTAATCCACAAGTTCCAATATCCAGAGAAAAGCCTTTGACTATTGTATTGACAAATTTTCCTGTTTAAAAGTCCATTTGTTTTGTCCCTTTGTTGGTGGTGACTGATACCTTATGACGCTTGTGTTTGCTTGACCAAAGTCCAAAATTCCAAGAAGACAGACAAGGTTGTAAGTTGATAGATTTTTGCCTTTAGTTTCTTAATTGATTTCAAAATACAAATAAAATAGGCTCCTGTAGCCGTAGAAAAATAAAGACAGAATGGGTAAATTAACATAGATGAGCACAAAGGTTTCAAGCAGCAGGTGAGTCAGCAGACAACGCAGGTCAAAGGCTCTGTGCTCCCAGTCAGCCACGCCTCCTCCAGGTAGCCTCCCAATTTATGGCGACCTTCGCCTGTAGGGGGCACATGCTCACAGAAATACAAGAATGCATGTATTTAGAAAAGGGCAAAGTAAATTAATTCAGGGAATGGCTCCTACAATGATACATACCTCACAACATAAAACATACCTAACATGAAACATACCTCACAACATAAACATACCCAAAACAGGACACATACCTCATAACATAACACATACCTCGCAACATGAAACATACCCACAACATGACACATACCTCACAGCATGACACGTACCTCACAACATGAAACATACCTGACAACATGAAACATACTTCACAATATGAAATGTACATCACAAAATTACACATACCTCACAACATGAAACACATATCACCAGAAACATATCTCACAACATGAAACGTACCTCACAACATGAATGATGCCTCACAACATGAAAGGTACCTACCAAATGACACGTACCTCACAACGTGATACATACCTCATAACATGACACATTTCTCAGAACTAACACATACCTCACAACATGACACGTACCTCACAACATGAAACATACCTCACAACATGACACGTACGTCACAACATGAAACATACCCAAAACAGGACACACACCTCACAACATGAAACATACCCAAAACAGGACACACACCTCACAACATGAAACATACCTAACAACATGAAACATACCTCACAACAGGAACCATACCTAACAAAATGACACGTTCCTCACAACATGAAACATATCTAACAACATGAAAGATGCCTCACAACATGAAACATACCTCAGAACATGAAACATATCTCAGAACATGAAACCTCACAACATTAAACATACCTCACAACATGACACGTACGTCACAACATGAAACATACCTCACAACATGAAACATACCCAAAACAGGACACACACCTCACAACATGAAACATACCTAACAACATGAAACATACCTCACAACAGGAACCATACCTAACAAAATGACACGTTCCTCACAACATGAAACATATCTAACAACATGAAAGATGCCTCACAACATGAAACATACCTCAGAACATGAAACATATCTCAGAACATGAAACCTCACAACATTAAACATACCTCACAACATGACACGTACGTCACAACATGAAACATACCTCACAACATGAAACATACCCAAAACAGGACACACACCTCACAACATGAAACATACCTAACAACATGAAACATACCTCACAACATGAAACACCTCACAACATGAACCATACCTAACAACATGACACGTTCCTCACAACATGAAACATATCTAACAACATGAAAGATGCCTCACAACATGAAACATACCTCAGAACATGAAACATACCTCACAACATGAAACATACTTCACAATATGAAACATACCTAACAACATGACACGTTCCTCACAACATGAAACATACCTAAGAACATAAAAGATGCCTCACAACAGGAAACATGTCTCAGAACAGGAAACATACCTCACAACATGAAACATACCTCACAACATGAAACATACCTCACAACCTGAAACATA
Source organism: Eupleurogrammus muticus (assembly GCA_036785175.1). Classification (NCBI taxonomy): domain Eukaryota; kingdom Metazoa; phylum Chordata; class Actinopteri; order Scombriformes; family Trichiuridae; genus Eupleurogrammus; species Eupleurogrammus muticus. Next base: position 23,561,631 of record JAYKQN010000008.1, read on the forward strand.
CCTAACAACATGAAACATACCTCACATCATGTAACATACCCAAAACAGGACACATACCTCACAACATAACACATACCTGGCAACATGAAACATACCCACAACATGACACATACCTCACAGCATGACACGTACCTCACAACATGAAACATACCTGACAACATGAAACATACTTCACAATATGAAATGTACATCACAAAATTACACATACCTCACAACATAAAACACATATCACCAGAAACATATCTCACAACATGAAACATACCTCACAACATGAATGATGCCTCACAACATGAAAGGTACCTACCAAATGACACGTACCTCACAACGTGATACATACCTCATAACATGACACATTTCTCAGAACTAACACATACCTCACAACATGACACGTACCTCACAACATGAAACATACCTCACAACATGACACGTACGTCACAACATGAAACATACCCAAAACATGACACACACCTCACAACATGAAACATACCCAAAACAGGACACACACCTCACAACATGAAACATACCTAACAACATGAAACATACCTCACAACAGGAACCATACCTAACAAAATGACACGTTCCTCACAACATGAAACATATCTAACAACATGAAAGATGCCTCACAACATGAAACATACCTCAGAACATAAAACATATCTCAGAACATGAAACCTCACAACATTAAACATACCTCACAACATGACACGTACGTCACAACATGAAACATACCTCACAACATGAAACATACCCAAAACAGGACACACACCTCACAACATGAAACATACCTAACAACATGAAACATACCTCACAACAGGAACCATACCTAACAAAATGACACGTTCCTCACAACATGAAACATATCTAACAACATGAAAGATGCCTCACAACATGAAACATACCTCAGAACATGAAACATATCTCAGAACATGAAACCTCACAACATTAAACATACCTCACAACATGACACGTACATCACAACATGAAACATACCTCACAACATGAAACATACCCAAAACAGGACACACACCTCACAACATGAAACATACCTAACAACATGAAACATACCTCACAACATGAAACACCTCACAACATGAACCATACCTAACAACATGACACGTTCCTCACAACATGAAACATATCTAACAACATGAAAGATGCCTCACAACATGAAACATACCTCAGAACATGAAACATATCTCAGAACATGAAACCTCACAACATTAAACATACCTCACAACATGACACGTACGTCACAACATGAAACATACCTCACAACATGAAACATACCCAAAACAGGACACACACCTCACAACATGAAACATACCTAACAACATGAAACATACCTCACAACATGAAACACCTCACAACATGAACCATACCTAACAACATGACACGTTCCTCACAACATGAAACATATCTAACAACATGAAAGATGCCTCACAACATGAAACATACCTCACAACATGAAACATACCTCACAACATGAAACATACTTCACAATATGAAACATACCTAACAACATGACACGTTCCTCACAACATGAAACATACCTAAGAACATAAAAGATGCCTCACAACATGAAACATGTCTCAGAACAGGAAACATACCTCACAACATGAAACATACCTCACAACATGAAACATACCTCACAACCTGAAACATACCTAACAACATGAAACATACCTCACATCATGTAACATACCCAAAACAGGACACATACCTCACAACATAACACATACCTGGCAACATGAAACATACCCACAACATGACACATACCTCACAGCATGACACGTACCTCACAACATGAAACATACCGCACAACATGACACGTACGTCACAACATGAAACATACCTCACAACAGGACACGTACGTCACAACATGAAACATACCTCACAACAGGAACAATACCTAACAACATGACACGTTCCTCACAGCATGAAACATATCTAACAACATGAAAGATGCCTCACAACATGAAACATACCTCAGAACATGAAACATATCTCAGAACATGAAACATACATCACAACATGAAACATACCTCACAACATTGCACGTACCTCACAACATGACACGTACCTCACCACATGAAACATACCTCACAACATGAAACATACCCAAAACAGGACACACACCTCACAACATGAACCATACCTAACAACATGACACGTTCCTCACAACATGAAACATATCTAACAACATGAAAGATGCCTCACAACATGAAACATACCTCACAACATGAAACATACCTCACAACATGAAACATACTTCACAATATGAAACATACCTAACAACATGACACGTTCCTCACAACATGAAACATACCTAAGAACATGAAAGATGCCTCACAACATGAAACATGTCTCAGAACAGGAAACATACCTCACAACATGAAACATACCTCACAACATGAAACATACCTAACAACATGAAACATACCTCACATCATGTAACATACCCAAAACAGGACACATACCTCACAACATAACACATACCTGGCAACATGAAACATACCCACAACATGACACATACCTCACAGCATTACACGTACCTCACAACATGAAACATACCTCACAACATGACACGTACGTCACAACATAAAACATACCTCACAACAGGAACAATACCTAACAACATGACACGTTCCTCACAGCATGAAACATATCTAACAACATGAAAGATGCCTCACAACATGAAACATACCTCAGAACATGAAACATATCTCAGAACATGAAACATACATCACAACATGAAACATACCTCACAACATGACATGTACCTCACAACATGACACGTACCTCAGAACATGAAACATACCTCACAACATGAAACATACCCAAAACAGGACACACACCTCACAACATGAAAGACACCTCACAACATGAACCATACCTAACAACATGACACGTTTCTCACAACATGAAACATATCTAACAACATGAAAGATGCCTCAGAACATGAAACATACCTCACAACATGAAACATATCTCAGAACATGAAACATACATCACAACATGAACCATACCTAACAACATGACACGTTCCTCACAACATGAAACATACCTAACAACATGAAAGATGCCTCACAACATGAAACATACCTCACAACATGAAACATACCTCACGACATGAAACCCACTACACAACATGAAACATACCTAACAACATGACACGTTCCTCACAACATGAAACATACCTAAGAACATGAAAGATGCCTCACAACATGAAACATACCTCACAAAATGAAACATATCTCAGAACATGAAACATACCTCACAACATGAAACATACCTCACAACATGAAACACACCTCACAACATGAACCATACCTAACAACATGACACGTTCCTCACAACATGAAACATATCTAACAACATGAAAGATGCCTCAGAACATGAAACATACCTCACAACATGAAACATATCTCAGAACATAAAACATACATCACAACATTAAACATACCTCACAACATGACACGTACCTCACAACATGAAACACATCTCACCATCTGAAACATACCTCACAACATGAAACATACCTGACAGCATGACAAATACCTCACAACATGACATATCCCTCACAACATGAAACATACCTCACAACATGAATAATGCCTCACAACATGAAAGATACCTACCAAATGACACGTACCTCACAATTTGATACATACTTCATAACATGACACGTACGTCACAACATGAAACATACCTCACAACATGAAACATACCCAAAACAGGACACACACCTCGCAACATGAAACATACCTAACAACATGAAACATACCTCAGAACATGAAACACACCTCACAACATAAACCCTACCTAACAACATGACACGTTCCTCACAACATGAAACATATCTAACAACATGAAAGATGCCTCACAACAGGAAACATACCTCACAACATGAAACATACCTCACAACATGAAACATACTTCACAATATGAAACATACCTAACAACATGACACGTTCCTCACAACATGAAACATACCTAAGAACATGAAACATACCTCACAACATGACACTTACCTCAAAACATTACACATACCTCAGAACATGAAACACACCTCACCACATGAAACATACCTAACAACATGAAACATACCTCACAACATGACACTTACTTCACAACATGACACATACCTCACAACATGAAACACACCTCACAACATGAAACATACCTCACAACATGACACGTACCTCACAACATGACACTTACCTCAAAACATGACACACACCTCACAACATGAAACACATCTCACCATCTGAAACATACCTCACAACATGAAACATACCTGACAACATGACAAATACCTAACAACATGAAACATACCTAACAAATGAAAGATACCTAACAACATGAAACATACCTCACAACATGAAACATACCTCACAACATGAAATATACCTAACAACATGAAACATACCTCACAACATGAAACATACCCAATACAGGACACACACCTCACAACATGAAACATACCTAACAACATGAAACATACCTCACAACATGAAACACACCTCACAACATGAACCATACCTAACAACATGACATGTTCCTCACAGCATGAAACATATCTAACAACATGAAAGATGCCTCACAACATGAAACATACCTCAGAACATGAAACATATCTAACAACATGAAAGATGCCTCAGAACATGAAACATACCTCACAACATGAAACATATCTTAGAACATGAAACATACCTCACAACATGAAATATACCTAACAACATGAAACATACCTCACAACATGAAACATACCCAAAACAGGACACACACCTCACAACATGAAACATACCTAACAACATGAAACATACCTCACAACATGAAACACACCTCACAACATGAACCATACCTAACAACATGACACGTTCCTCACAGCATGAAACATATCTAACAACATGAAAGATGCCTCACAACATGAAACATACCTCAGAACATGAAACATATTTAACAACATGAAAGATGCCTCAGAACATGAAACATACCTCACAACATGAAACATATCTTAGAACATGAAACATACATCACAACATGAAACATACCTCACAACATGACACGTACCTCACAACATGACACGTACCTCACAACATGAAACATATCTCAGAACATGAAACATAGCTCAAAACATGACACGTATCTCACAACATGACACATACCTCACAACATGAAACACACCTCACAACATTAAACATACCTCACAACATGACACGTACCTCACAACATGACACTTACCTTAAAACATGACACAAACCTCACAACATGAAACACATCTCACCATCTGAAACATACCTCACAACATGAAACATATCTAACACCATGAAAGATGCCTCACAACAGGAAACATACCTCACAACATGAAACATACCTCACAACATGAAACATACTTCACAATATGAAACATACCTAACAACATGACACGTTCCTCACAACATGAAACATACCTAAGAACATGAAACATACCTCACAACATGACACTTACCTCAAAACATTACACATACCTCAGAACATGAAACACACCTCACCACATGAAACATACCTAACAACATGAAACATACCTCACAACATGACACTTACTTCACAACATGACACATACCTCACAACATGAAACACACCTCACAACATGAAACATACCTCACAACATGACACTTACCTCAAAACATGACACACACCTCACAACATGAAACACATCTCACCATCTGAAACATACCTCACAACATGAAACATACCTGACAACATGACAAATACCTAACAACATGAAACATACCTAACAAATGAAAGATACCTAACAACATGAAACATACCTCACAACATGAAACATACCTCACAACATGAAATATACCTAACAACATGAAACATACCTCACAACATGAAACATACCCAAAACAGGACACACACCTCACAACATGAAACATACCTAACAACATGAAACATACCTCACAACATGAAACACACCTCAGAACATGAAACATATCTAACAACATGAAAGATGCCTCAGAACATGAAACATACCTCACAACATGAAACATATCTTAGAACATGAAACATACATCACAACATGAAACATACCTCACAACATGACACGTACCTCACAACATGACACGTACCTCACAACATGAAACATATCTCAGAACATGAAACATAGCTCAAAACATGACACGTATCTCACAACATGACACATACCTCACAACATGAAACACACCTCACAACATTAAACATACCTCACAACATGACACGTACCTCACAACATGACACTTACCTCAAAACATGACACAAACCTCACAACATGAAACACATCTCACCATCTGAAACATACCTCACAACATGAAACATATCTAACTACATGAAAGATGCCTCACAACATGAAACACACCTCACAACATGAACCATACCTAACAACATGACACGTTCCTCACAACATGAAACATATCTAACAACATGAAAGATGCCTCAGAACATGAAACATACCTCACAACATGAAACATATCTCAGAACATGAAACATACATCACAACATGAAACATACCTCACAACATGACACGTACCTCACAACATGACACGTTCCTCACAACATGAAACATACCTAACAACATGAAAGATGCCTCACAACATGAAACATACCTCACAACATGAAACATACCTCACGACATGAAACATACTACACAACATGAAACATACCTAACAACATGACACGTTCCTCACAACATGAAACATACCTAAGAACATAAAAGATGCCTCACAACATGAAACATATCTCAGAACATGAAACATACCTCACAACATGAAACATACCTCACAACATGAAACATACCTCACAACCTGAAACATACCTAACAACATGAAACATACCTTACATCATGTAACATACCCAAAACAGGACACATACCTCACAACATAACACATTACTCACAACATGAAACACACCTCACAACATGAACCATACCTAACAACATGACACGTTCCTCACAACATGAAACATATCTAACAACATGAAAGATGCCTCAGAACATGAAACATACCTCACAACATGAAACATATCTCAGAACATGAAACATACATCACAACATTAAACATACCTCACAACATGACACGTACCTCACAACATGAAACACATCTCACCATCTGAAACATACCTCACAACATGAAACATACCTGACAACATGACAAATACCTCACAACATGACATATCCCTCACAACATGAAACATACCTCACAACATGAATAATGCCTCACAACATGAAAGATACCTACCAAATGACACGTACCTCACAATTTGATACATACTTCATAACATGACACGTACGTCACAACATGAAACATGCCTCACAACATGAAACATACCCAAAACAGGACACACACCTCGCAACATGAAACATACCTAACAACATGAAACATACCTCAGAACATGAAACACACCTCACAACATAAACCCTACCTAACAACATGACACGTTCCTCACAACATGAAACATATCTAACACCATGAAAGATGCCTCACAACAGGAAACATACCTCACAACATGAAACATACCTCACAACATGAAACATACTTCACAATATGAAACATACCTAACAACATGACACGTTCCTCACAACATGAAACATACCTAAGAACATGAAACATACCTCACAACATGACACTTACCTCAAAACATTACACATACCTCAGAACATGAAACACACCTCACCACATGAAACATACCTAACAACATGAAACATACCTCACAACATGACACTTACTTCACAACATGACACATACCTCACAACATGAAACACACCTCACAACATGAAACATACCTCACAACATGACACGTACCTCACAACATGACACTTACCTCAAAACATGACACACACCTCACAACATGAAACACATCTCACCATCTGAAACATACCTCACAACATGAAACATACCTGACAACATGACAAATACCTAACAACATGAAACATACCTAACAAATGAAAGATACCTAACAACATGAAACATACCTCACAACATGAAACATACCTCACAACATGAAATATACCTAACAACATGAAACATACCTCACAACATGAAACATACCCAAAACAGGACACACACCTCACAACATGAAACATACCTAACAACATGAAACATACCTCACAACATGAAACACACCTCACAACATGAACCATACCTAACAACATGACACGTTCCTCACAGCATGAAACATATCTAACAACATGAAAGATGCCTCACAACATGAAACATACCTCAGAACATGAAACATATCTAACAACATGAAAGATGCCTCAGAACATGAAACATACCTCACAACATGAAACATATCTTAGAACATGAAACATACCTCACAACATGAAATATACCTAACAACATGAAACATACCTCACAACATGAAACATATCTCAGAACATGAAACATACCTCACAACATGAAACATACCTCACAACATGAAACATACCTCACAACCTGAAACATACCTAACAACATGAAACATACCTTACATCATGTAACATACCCAAAACAGGACACATACCTCACAACATAACACATTACTCACAACATGAAACACACCTCACAACATGAACCATACCTAACAACATGACACGTTCCTCACAACATGAAACATATCTAACAACATGAAAGATGCCTCAGAACATGAAACATACCTCACAACATGAAACATATCTCAGAACATGAAACATACATCACAACATTAAACATACCTCACAACATGACACGTACCTCACAACATGAAACACATCTCACCATCTGAAACATACCTCACAACATGAAACATACCTGACAACATGACAAATACCTCACAACATGACATATCCCTCACAACATGAAACATACCTCACAACATGAATAATGCCTCACAACATGAAAGATACCTACCAAATGACACGTACCTCACAATTTGATACATACTTCATAACATGACACGTACGTCACAACATGAAACATACCTCACAACATGAAACATACCCAAAACAGGACACACACCTCGCAACATGAAACATACCTAACAACATGAAACATACCTCAGAACATGAAACACACCTCACAACATAAACCCTACCTAACAACATGACACGTTCCTCACAACATGAAACATATCTAACACCATGAAAGATGCCTCACAACAGGAAACATACCTCACAACATGAAACATACCTCACAACATGAAACATACTTCACAATATGAAACATACCTAACAACATGACACGTTCCTCACAACATGAAACATACCTAAGAACATGAAACATACCTCACAACATGACACTTACCTCAAAACATTACACATACCTCAGAACATGAAACACACCTCACCACATGAAACATACCTAACAACATGAAACATACCTCACAACATGACACTTACTTCACAACATGACACATACCTCACAACATGAAACACACCTCACAACATGAAACATACCTCACAACATGACACGTACCTCACAACATGACACTTACCTCAAAACATGACACACACCTCACAACATGAAACACATCTCACTATCTGAAACATACCTCACAACATGAAACATACCTGACAACATGACAAATACCTAACAACATGAAACATACCTAACAAATGAAAGATACCTAACAACATGAAACATACCTCACAACATGAAACATACCTCACAACATGAAATATACCTAACAACATGAAACATACCTCACAACATGAAACATACCCAAAACAGGACACACACCTCACAACATGAAACATACCTAACAACATGAAACATACCTCACAACATGAAACACACCTCACAACATGAACCATACCTAACAACATGACACGTTCCTCACAGCATGAAACATATCTAACAACATGAAAGATGCCTCACAACATGAAACATACCTCAGAACATGAAACATATCTAACAACATGAAAGATGCCTCAGAACATGAAACATACCTCACAACATGAAACATATCTTAGAACATGAAACATACCTCACAACATGAAATATACCTAACAACATGAAACATACCTCACAACATGAAACATACCCAAAACAGGACACACACCTCACAACATGAAACATACCTAACAACATGAAACATACCTCACAACATGAAACACACCTCACAACATGAACCATACCTAACAACATGACACGTTCCTCACAGCATGAAACATATCTAACAACATGAAAGATGCCTCACAACATGAAACATACCTCAGAACATGAAACATATTTAACAACATGAAAGATGCCTCAGAACATGAAACATACCTCACAACATGAAACATATCTTAGAACATGAAACATACATCACAACATGAAACATACCTCACAACATGACACGTACCTCACAACATGACACGTACCTCACAACATGAAACATATCTCAGAACATGAAACATAGCTCAAAACATGACACGTATCTCACAACATGACACATACCTCACAACATGAAACACACCTCACAACATTAAACATACCTCACAACATGACACGTACCTCACAACATGACACTTACCTTAAAACATGACACAAACCTCACAACATGAAACACATCTCACCATCTGAAACATACCTCACAACATGAAACATATCTAACACCATGAAAGATGCCTCACAATAGGAAACATACCTCACAACATGAAACATACCTCACAACATGAAACATACTTCACAATATGAAACATACCTAACAACATGACACGTTCCTCACAACATGAAACATACCTAAGAACATGAAACATACCTCACAACATGACACTTACCTCAAAACATTACACATACCTCAGAACATGAAACACACCTCACCACATGAAACATACCTAACAACATGAAACATACCTCACAACATGACACTTACTTCACAACATGACACATACCTCACAACATGAAACACACCTCACAACATGAAACATACCTCACAACATGACACTTACCTCAAAACATGACACACACCTCACAACATGAAACACATCTCACCATCTGAAACATACCTCACAACATGAAACATACCTGACAACATGACAAATACCTAACAACATGAAACATACCTAACAAATGAAAGATACCTAACAACATGAAACATACCTCACAACATGAAACATACCTCACAACATGAAATATACCTAACAACATGAAACATACCTCACAACATGAAACATACCCAAAACAGGACACACACCTCACAACATGAAACATACCTAACAACATGAAACATACCTCACAACATGAAACACACCTCAGAACATGAAACATATCTAACAACATGAAAGATGCCTCAGAACATGAAACATACCTCACAACATGAAACATATCTTAGAACATGAAACATACATCACAACATGAAACATACCTCACAACATGACACGTACCTCACAACATGACACGTACCTCACAACATGAAACATATCTCAGAACATGAAACATAGCTCAAAACATGACACGTATCTCACAACATGACACATACCTCACAACATGAAACACACCTCACAACATTAAACATACCTCACAACATGACACGTACCTCACAACATGACACTTACCTCAAAACATGACACAAACCTCACAACATGAAACACATCTCACCATCTGAAACATACCTCACAACATGAAACATATCTAACTACATGAAAGATGCCTCACAACATGAAACACACCTCACAACATGAACCATACCTAACAACATGACACGTTCCTCACAACATGAAACATATCTAACAACATGAAAGATGCCTCAGAACATGAAACATACCTCACAACATGAAACATATCTCAGAACATGAAACATACATCACAACATGAAACATACCTCACAACATGACACGTACCTCACAACATGACACGTTCCTCACAACATGAAACATACCTAACAACATGAAAGATGCCTCACAACATGAAACATACCTCACAACATGAAACATACCTCACGACATGAAACATACTACACAACATGAAACATACCTAACAACATGACACGTTCCTCACAACATGAAACATACCTAAGAACATGAAAGATACCTCACAACATGAAACATATCTCAGAACATGAAACATACCTCACAACATGAAACATACCTCACAACATGAAACATACCTCACAACCTGAAACATACCTAACAACATGAAACATACCTTACATCATGTAACATACCCAAAACAGGACACATACCTCACAACATAACACATACCTCACAACATGAAACACACCTCACAACATGAACCATACCTAACAACATGACACGTTCCTCACAACATGAAACATATCTAACAACATGAAAGATGCCTCAGAACATGAAACATACCTCACAACATGAAACATATCTCAGAACATGAAACATACATCACAACATTAAACATACCTCACAACATGACACGTACCTCACAACATGAAACACATCTCACCATCTGAAACATACCTCACAACATGAAACATACCTGACAACATGACAAATACCTCACAACATGACATATCCCTCACAACATGAAACATACCTCACAACATGAATAATGCCTCACAACATGAAAGATACCTACCAAATGACACGTACCTCACAATTTGATACATACTTCATAACATGACACGTACGTCACAACATGAAACATACCTCACAACATGAAACATACCCAAAACAGGACACACACCTCGCAACATGAAACATACCTAACAACATGAAACATACCTCAGAACATGAAACACACCTCACAACATAAACCCTACCTAACAACATGACACGTTCCTCACAACATGAAACATATCTAACACCATGAAAGATGCCTCACAACAGGAAACATACCTCACAACATGAAACATACCTCACAACATGAAACATACTTCACAATATGAAACATACCTAACAACATGACACGTTCCTCACAACATGAAACATACCTAAGAACATGAAACATACCTCACAACATGACACTTACCTCAAAACATTACACATACCTCAGAACATGAAACACACCTCACCACATGAAACATACCTAACAACATGAAACATACCTCACAACATGACACTTACTTCACAACATGACACATACCTCACAACATGAAACACACCTCACAACATGAAACATACCTCACAACATGACACGTACCTCACAACATGACACTTACCTCAAAACATGACACACACCTCACAACATGAAACACATCTCACCATCTGAAACATACCTCACAACATGAAACATACCTGACAACATGACAAATACCTAACAACATGAAACATACCTAACAAATGAAAGATACCTAACAACATGAAACATACCTCACAACATGAAACATACCTCACAACATGAAATATACCTAACAACATGAAACATACCTCACAACATGAAACATACCCAAAACAGGACACACACCTCACAACATGAAACATACCTAACAACATGAAACACACCTCACAACATGAAACACACCTCACAACATGAACCATACCTAACAACATGACACGTTCCTCACAGCATGAAACATATCTAACAACATGAAAGATGCCTCACAACATGAAACATACCTCAGAACATGAAACATATCTAACAACATGAAAGATGCCTCAGAACATGAAACATACCTAACAACATGAAACATATCTTAGAACATGAAACATACATCACAACATGAAACATACCTCACAACATGACACGTACCTCACAACATGACACGTACCTCACAACATGAAACATATCTCAGAACATGAAACATAGCTCAAAACATGACACGTATCTCACAACATGACACATACCTCACAACATGAAACACACCTCACAACATGAAACATACCTCACAACATGACACGTACCTCACAACATGACACTTACCTCAAAACATGACACAAACCTCACAACATGAAACACATCTCACCATCTGAAACATACCTCACAACATGAAACATATCTAACTACATGAAAGATGCCTCACAACATGAAACACACCTCACAACATGAACCATACCTAACAACATGACACGTTCCTCACAACATGAAACATATCTAACAACATGAAAGATGCCTCAGAACATGAAACATACCTCACAACATGAAACATATCTCAGAACATGAAACATACATCACAACATGAAACATACCTCACAACATGACCCGTACCTCACAACATGACACGTACCTCACAACATGACACTTACCTCAAAACATGACACACACCTCACAACATGAACCATACCTAACAACATGACACGTTCCTCACAACATGAAACATACCTAACAACATGAAAGATGCCTCACAACATTAAACATACCTCACAACATGAAACATACCTCACGACATGAAACATACTACACAACATGAAACATACCTCACAACATGAAACACACCTCACAACATGAACCATACCTAACAACATGACACGTTCCTCACAGCATGAAACATATCTAACAACATGAAAGATGCCTCACAACATGAAACATACCTCAGAACATGAAACATATCTAACAACATGAAAGATGCCTCAGAACATGAAACATACCTCACAACATGAAACATATCTTAGAACATGAAACATACATCACAACATGAAACATACCTCACAACATGACACGTACCTCACAACATGACACGTACCTCACAACATGAAACATATCTCAGAACATGAAACATAGCTCAAAACATGACACGTATCTCACAACATGACACATACCTCACAACATGAAACACACCTCACAACATGAAACATACCTCACAACATGACACGTACCTCACAACATGACACTTACCTCAAAACATGACACAAACCTCACAACATGAAACACATCTCACCATCTGAAACATACCTCACAACATGAAACATATCTAACTACATGAAAGATGCCTCACAACATGAAACACACCTCACAACATGAACCATACCTAACAACATGACACGTTCCTCACAACATGAAACATATCTAACAACATGAAAGATGCCTCAGAACATGAAACATACCTCACAACATGAAACATATCTCAGAACATGAAACATACATCACAACATGAAACATACCTCAAAACATGACACGTACCTCACAACATGACACGTACCTCACAACATGACACTTACCTCAAAACATGACACACACCTCACAACATGAACCATACCTAACAACATGACACGTTCCTCACAACATGAAACATACCTAACAACATGAAAGATGCCTCACAACATGAAACATACCTCACAACATGAAACATACCTCACGACATGAAACATACTACACAACATGAAACATACCTCACAACATGAAACACACCTCACAACATGAACCATACCTAACAACATGACACGTTCCTCACAGCATGAAACATATCTAACAACATGAAAGATGCCTCACAACATGAAACATACCTCAGAACATGAAACATATCTAACAACATGAAAGATGCCTCAGAACATGAAAGATGCCTCACAACATGAAACATACCTCACAACATGAAACATACCTCACGACATGAAACATACTACACAACATGAAACATACCTCACAACATGACACGTACCTCACAACATGACACTTACCTCAAAACATGACACAAACCTCACAACATGAAACACATCTCACCATCTGAAACATACCTCACAACATGAAACATATCTAACAACATGAAAGATGCCTCACAACATGAAACATACCTCAGAACATGAATCATATCTCAGAACATTAAAACATACATCGCAACATGAAACATAACTCACAACATGACACGTACCTGACAACATAACACATACCTGGCAACATGAAACATACCCACAACATGACACATACCTCACAGGATGACACGTACCTCACAACATGACACTTACCTCAAAACATGACACAAACCTCACAACATGAAACACATCTCACCATCTGAAACATACCTCACAACATGAAACATATCTAACTACATGAAAGATGCCTCACAACATGAAACACACCTCACAACATGAACCATACCTAACAACATGACACGTTCCTCACAACATGAAACATATCTAACAACATGAAAGATGCCTCAGAACATGAAACATACCTCACAACATGAAACATATCTCAGAACATGAAACATACATCACAACATGAAACATACCTCACAACATGACACGTACCTCACAACATGACACGTTCCTCACAACATGAAACATACCTAACAACATGAAAGATGCCTCACAACATGAAACATACCTCACAACATGAAACATACCTCACGACATGAAACATACTACACAACATGAAACATACCTAACAACATGACACGTTCCTCACAACATGAAACATACCTAAGAACATGAAAGATGCCTCACAACATGAAACATATCTCAGAACATGAAACATACCTCACAACATGAAACATACCTCACAACATGAAACATACCTCACAACCTGAAACATACCTAACAACATGAAACATACCTTACATCATGTAACATACCCAAAACAGGACACATACCTCACAACATAACACATACCTCACAACATGAAACACACCTCACAACATGAACCATACCTAACAACATGACACGTTCCTCACAACATGAAACATATCTAACAACATGAAAGATGCCTCAGAACATGAAACATACCTCACAACATGAAACATATCTCAGAACATGAAACATACATCACAACATTAAACATACCTCACAACATGACACGTACCTCACAACATGAAACACATCTCACCATCTGAAACATACCTCACAACATGAAACATACCTGACAACATGACAAATACCTCACAACATGACATATCCCTCACAACATGAAACATACCTCACAACATGAATAATGCCTCACAACATGAAAGATACCTACCAAATGACACGTACCTCACAATTTGATACATACTTCATAACATGACACGTACGTCACAACATGAAAAATACCTCACAACATGAAACATACCCAAAACAGGACACACACCTCGCAACATGAAACATACCTAACAACATGAAACATACCTCAGAACATGAAACACACCTCACAACATAAACCCTACCTAACAACATGACACGTTCCTCACAACATGAAACATATCTAACACCATGAAAGATGCCTCACAACAGGAAACATACCTCACAACATGAAACATACCTCACAACATGAAACATACTTCACAATATGAAACATACCTAACAACATGACACGTTCCTCACAACATGAAACATACCTAAGAACATGAAACATACCTCACAACATGACACTTACCTCAAAACATTACACATACCTCAGAACATGAAACACACCTCACCACATGAAACATACCTAACAACATGAAACATACCTCACAACATGACACTTACTTCACAACATGACACATACCTCACAACATGAAACACACCTCACAACATGAAACATACCTCACAACATGACACGTACCTCACAACATGACACTTACCTCAAAACATGACACACACCTCACAACATGAAACACATCTCACCATCTGAAACATACCTCACAACATGAAACATACCTGACAACATGACAAATACCTAACAACATGAAACATACCTAACAAATGAAAGATACCTAACAACATGAAACATACCTCACAACATGAAACATACCTCACAACATGAAATATACCTAACAACATGAAACATACCTCACAACATGAAACATACCCAAAACAGGACACACACCTCACAACATGAAACATACCTAACAACATGAAACACACCTCACAACATGAAACACACCTCACAACATGAACCATACCTAACAACATGACACGTTCCTCACAGCATGAAACATATCTAACAACATGAAAGATGCCTCACAACATGAAACATACCTCAGAACATGAAACATATCTAACAACATGAAAGATGCCTCAGAACATGAAACATACCTAACAACATGAAACATATCTTAGAACATGAAACATACATCACAACATGAAACATACCTCACAACATGACACGTACCTCACAACATGACACGTACCTCACAACATGAAACATATCTCAGAACATGAAACATAGCTCAAAACATGACACGTATCTCACAACATGACACATACCTCACAACATGAAACACATCTCACCATCTGAAACATACCTCACAACATGAAACATATCTAACTACATGAAAGATGCCTCACAACATGACACAAACCTCACAACATGAAACACATCTCACCATCTGAAACATACCTCACAACATGAAACATATCTAACTACATGAAAGATGCCTCACAACATGAAACACACCTCACAACATGAACCATACCTAACAACATGACACGTTCCTCACAACATGAAACATATCTAACAACATGAAAGATGCCTCAGAACATGAAACATACCTCACAACATGAAACATATCTCAGAACATGAAACATACATCACAACATGAAACATACCTCACAACATGACCCGTACCTCACAACATGACACGTACCTCACAACATGACACTTACCTCAAAACATGACACACACCTCACAACATGAACCATACCTAACAACATGACACGTTCCTCACAACATGAAACATACCTAACAACATGAAAGATGCCTCACAACATTAAACATACCTCACAACATGAAACATACCTCACGACATGAAACATACTACACAACATGAAACATACCTCACAACATGAAACACACCTCACAACATGAACCATACCTAACAACATGACACGTTCCTCACAGCATGAAACATATCTAACAACATGAAAGATGCCTCACAACATGAAACATACCTCAGAACATGAAACATATCTAACAACATGAAAGATGCCTCAGAACATGAAACATACCTCACAACATGAAACATATCTTAGAACATGAAACATACATCACAACATGAAACATACCTCACAACATGACACGTACCTCACAACATGACACGTACCTCACAACATGAAACATATCTCAGAACATGAAACATAGCTCAAAACATGACACGTATCTCACAACATGACACATACCTCACAACATGAAACACACCTCACAACATGAAACATACCTCACAACATGACACGTACCTCACAACATGACACTTACCTCAAAACATGACACAAACCTCACAACATGAAACACATCTCACCATCTGAAACATACCTCACAACATGAAACATATCTAACTACATGAAAGATGCCTCACAACATGAAACACACCTCACAACATGAACCATACCTAACAACATGACACGTTCCTCACAACATGAAACATATCTAACAACATGAAAGATGCCTCAGAACATGAAACATACCTCACAACATGAAACATATCTCAGAACATGAAACATACATCACAACATGAAACATACCTCAAAACATGACACGTACCTCACAACATGACACGTACCTCACAACATGACACTTACCTCAAAACATGACACACACCTCACAACATGAACCATACCTAACAACATGACACGTTCCTCACAACATGAAACATACCTAACAACATGAAAGATGCCTCACAACATGAAACATACCTCACAACATGAAACATACCTCACGACATGAAACATACTACACAACATGAAACATACCTCACAACATGAAACACACCTCACAACATGAACCATACCTAACAACATGACACGTTCCTCACAGCATGAAACATATCTAACAACATGAAAGATGCCTCACAACATGAAACATACCTCAGAACATGAAACATATCTAACAACATGAAAGATGCCTCAGAACATGAAAGATGCCTCACAACATGAAACATACCTCACAACATGAAACATACCTCACGACATGAAACATACTACACAACATGAAACATACCTAACAACATGACACGTTCCTCACAACATGAAACATACCTAAGAACATGAAAGATGCCTCACAACATGAAACATACCTCACAACATGAAACATATCTCAGAACATGAAACATACCTCACAACATGAAACATACCTCACAACATGACACGTACCTCACAACATGACACTTACCTCAAAACATGACACAAACCTCACAACATGAAACACATCTCACCATCTGAAACATACCTCACAACATGAAACATATCTAACAACATGAAAGATGCCTCACAACATGAAACATACCTCAGAACATGAATCATATCTCAGAACATTAAAACATACATCGCAACATGAAACATAACTCACAACATGACACGTACCTGACAACATAACACATACCTGGCAACATGAAACATACCCACAACATGACACATACCTCACAGGATGACACGTACCTCATAACATGAAACATACCTGACAACATGAAACATACTTCACAACATGAAATGTACATCACAAAATTACACATTACTCACAACATGAAACATACCTAACAACATGAAACATACCTCACAACATGTCACGTACCTCACTACATGAAACATACCTCACACGACACATAACTCACAACATGAAACATATCTAACAACATGAAACATACCTCACAACATGTCACGTACCTCACTACATGAAACATACCTCACAACATGACACATAACTCACAACATGAAACATATCTAACAACATGAAAGATGCCTCACAACGTGAAACATAACCAACCAGGCAGCAACACACCCGACTCCACCAACGAAGGTGCAGAGTAGCAGTAATTAGTAGAATCAGGTGCGCTCACCGTCCAGCCGGAACAAGGACCTGCAGCCACACCGGCCCCCCGGGACCGGAACCGCCCACCCCAGATGTAGATGTTTTAGCTGGTGGAGTGTCATAGTGTTCCTAGGGACCCCTTCCGCATCCTCAGCAGGCATCTCAGGGTCCCAGGTGTTTCGGCCCTTAACCTGTACACCTCTTCTGAATGGGGCAGCAAGGGCTGAGTTAGCCTTCACCTGCGGAAGGGGTCCAGCTGTGATTTCTTGACAGCCACAACCACCTGGAACTGCTTTCGGCTACTATGGCTATCTCCCTGGTAGCCTTCTGTACTTGTTTGGCATCAAGCCCGATCTTCTGCAGGAAACTGCGAATAGATGTGCAGGGAAACCACGAGCCCCAACCTCAATTGGGTAGAGGGTGGCATGCCATCCAGCAAGGGTCGCCTCATCTACTATGTCCTGATACTTATCTTTCTTTGCCTGATGAGATATGGCTAGCCTGTCTTCCCAGGGAACAGTGAGTTTGGCTAGAATGATGGACTTCGAGCTCCTAGAAAGAAGGATCATATCCAGTCGGAGGGTAGTTGCCACCACCTCCTGAGGAAAGACCAGCTTCTTCTTGAGATCCACCTGCAGCTCCCAATCTGATGCGCAGTGAAGCATTGATGGTAGGCGGTCAGGTCTTTTTCCCTTAGGGACTTTACTGCCCTCTCGCTGGAAGCTTGTGGGCCTTGGTGGTACTGGTGGCTGTTTGTTGGTGTGGCTTCTCTGTAGTTCGACCCACTTAGCGACCTCGGTGAGGACTTTGTCGTGTCTCCACCTATAGCGCCCGTCTGCCAGAGCTTTTTGGCACCTGGTCAGAATGTGGTTCAGTGTGCAGAGGCTGGCGCCGCACTGACTACAGGATGCCTCTTTCTCCTTGCCCCAGATCTTCAGATTACTTGGTGTGGGTAGGAGATCAGCCACAGCGCGCAGCAGAAAGTTCAGCTTGCCTTGGTCAGTGCCCCAGGGTCCTTCCAAGACAATGGTCTCTCGAGCGCCCCCTCCCACTGCATCCAGCGCGCCTGGGAGCCCAGCCCTGCTGCTTTGATTCGACGGTCTTCTTCAGCTGCCTCCCTCACCCTTTGCACCACCCAGTCCCTTCTGTATCGCATGTTGCTCTTCAACCAGCTCTTGACACCGTAGTTTCCAAGCCCTAGCCGTCCGCGACACACAGTGCCCACGATTTCCTGATGCCTCCAGTAGGCTTCCGCTTCCTTCACCGCCTCGAGGGGTTTCCACTTCCTGCCGCAGTTAATAGCAGAACTTGCATACCTGACTTTTGCGTCCCTAGAGACTGAGAGCGTGCATGCTGCCCTTGCCTTGGTGGCCTTGAATTCTTCTATGACAGAGGAGCATGGTAACCGGAGTACTGATAACCTGCTGTAGAGGTTGACTGCGCTGAAAGCTGGAGGAACACCCAGCCATTTACGAATAAACCTGCTACAGACTCTCTCCATTGCTTCAACTCTTGTCATGGGGAAGTCGTAGAGCAGAAATGGCCACTGGAGCCTTGGTATGATGCCATGCTGAAAGCACCACACCTTGAACCTACCTAGCAGCAAACTCCTGTCTATTCTCCTCAGCCACTCCTTTAGTTGGGCTGCGG
This sequence comes from Eupleurogrammus muticus, assembly GCA_036785175.1. Classification (NCBI taxonomy): domain Eukaryota; kingdom Metazoa; phylum Chordata; class Actinopteri; order Scombriformes; family Trichiuridae; genus Eupleurogrammus; species Eupleurogrammus muticus. The sequence continues at coordinate 23,583,785 of JAYKQN010000008.1, forward strand.
TGTCTTCGAGGTTTAGTCTGTCCTTCAGAGTGCTGTCATAGTTTTTCCCCAGGCATCGGATTCGCTCCTCCTGAATGGTTGGAATCTCTGACCCCTGGATGCTGATGCTGTTATTCGACAGATTTCCCTTCAGGATGCACAAGCTTCTTTTACACTGAGACTCTCCTGCTTTCAGCAGTAGGTTCATAGCTGCCACAAACAGGGAGACTGATATGGTGCAGCCAGCCATGATCCCTTTTTCCAGCCACTTGGTGGTAAAATCCTGTGCACTGAACCTCATCTGTAAAGAACCCATATGAGCCATCACCAACTTAATGACCTCTGATGGTACTTGGTAATGATCCAATGCCTTGCAGATAAGCTGGTGTGGAACATTTGGGTAAGCCTTGGCGAGGTCTAGCCAGACCACCGAGAGAGATTTCTTGTTGCTCTTCGCCTCCTTAATTATCTGGCTAATTACCGCCGTGTGCTCCAGGAATCCAGAGTAACCCGGTACTCCTCCTTTCTGGACACTTTTATCGATGTAGCCATTGACAAGTAAGTATGATGTCAACCTTCGGGCGATGATTGCCCAGAAGACCTTCCCCTGAACGTCCAGTAGGGAAATCTCTCTAAACTGGTCAAGGCTTGATGAATTCAGCTCCTTAGGAATGAAGCAGCCCTCTGCAAGCGTCCACAGCCAGGGTTCCTGCTTCTTCTTCCACAGTGTGCGCAGGAGTGTGGCCAGTCTCCTTAGCAGCTGTGGGCAGTTCTTATAAATCTTATAAGATGTCCCTGATGGACCAAGAGCGGATCCCGCTCGAGCCCGTCTCACCACTGACCTCACTTCTTCAAAAGTGAAGTCTGCCATGTTGAAAGGGGTGCTTGGATTGAGCTTTGGGATAGGGAAGGGGCACTCTCCCAATGGTAGGTCCCTGCTGGGGTCGCTATGTGCTGCCTTTACAGCATCCTCCACTTCTTCCTTGGAACATGCCAGTCTCCCACTCTTGGGCTGGCCAAGGAGGTCAGATGTGTAGCGGAACGGATCGTTGAAGAAAGAAGAGAAAACATACCTCACAACATGAAACATATCTCAGAACATGAAACATACCTCACAACATGACACCTATCTCACAACATGACACATACCTCACAACCTGAAACATACCTAACAACATGAAATGTACATTGCAAAATTACACATACCTCACAACATGAAACATACCTAACAACATGAAACATACCTCACAACATGAAACATACCCAAAACAGTACACACCTCACAACATGAAACACATCTCACCATCTGAAACATACCTCACAACATGAAACATACCTCACAACATGACAAATACCTAACAACATGAAACATACCTAACAAATGAAAGATACCTCACAACATGAAACATACCTCACAACATGACACGTACCTCACAACATGAAACATACCTAACATGAAACATACCTCACAACATGAAACATACCCACAACATGACACATACCTCACAACATGACACTTACCTCAAAACATGACACATACCTGACAACATGAAACACACCTCATCATATGAAACATACCTAACAACATGAAACATACCTCACAACATGAAAAACACCTCACAACATGTACCATACCTAACAACATGACACGTTCCTCACAACATGAAACATACCTAACAACATGAAAGATGCCTCACAACATGAACATACCTCACAAAATGAAACATACCTCACAACGTGAAACATATCTCAGAACATGAAACATACCTCAAAACATGACACGTATCTCACAACATGACACATACCTTACAACATGAAACATACCTCATAACCTGAAACATACCTAACAACATGACACGTAAGGCAAGGCAAGGCAAGTTTATTTGTAGAGCACAATTCATACACAGGGCAATTCAAAGTGCTTTACAGTTACACAAAATCACAAAAGGAGAGCAAAACATACATAAAATCACAAAAGGAAAATCATAAAACATAGAATTCATCATTAATTTAAAAAAGAGTGAAGAGTGTAGATAAGATACTTTCAGTTTTCATATGCACGGTTAAACAGAACTGTTTTCAGCCTGGTCCTAAACATTGTAAGCGTTGAGGCCTGTCTCACATTCTCTGGAAGACTGTTCCAGATTTTAGCTGCAGAAAACTGGAATGTAGCTTCACCATGTTTAGTCCTGACTCTGGGCACCTGCAGGAGACCAGTCCCTGAGGTTCTCAGGGTCCTAGATGGCTCGTATGGCTCTAACATGTCATAGATGTATTTTGATGCTAGACCATGAAAAGACTTGTACACAAGTAAAGCTGTTTTAAAGTCTATTCTCTGAGTGACAGGAAGCCAGTGCAGCGACATGAGCACTGGACTAATATGGTCATATTTTCTGGTTCTAGTCAGGACTCGAGCTGCAGCGTTCTGAATGTTCTGTAGTTGTTTAACAGCTCGTTTAGAGAGACCAGTGAGCAGGCCATTGCAGTAGTCTACCCTGCTGGAGACAAATGCATGGATCAGTCTCTCCAAGTCTGGTTTAGACACTATATTTTTGATTTTGGCAATGTTTTTTAGATGGTAAAAGGCTGTTGATATTGTTGACTTTATGTGGCTGTGAAAGTTCAGGTCTGAGTCCATTAGCACCCCTAGATTTCTAACCTGTGTTTTTGGTTTTAGAGAACGAGACTGAAGGTGACTGATTACACGTTCTCTTTGCTTCAGTGGCCCAAAGACGATTATTTCATTTTTTTCTGAGTTTAGCTGGAGAAAGTTGTTTTGCATCCACGCAGTGATTTGTTCAATACAGTGACAGAGTGAATCCACAGGCCCATGTTCACCTGCTGTCAGAGACACATAGATCTGAGTGTCGTCTGCATAGTTGTGGTAAGACACATTGTTGCTGCGTATTAGTTGGCCTAACGGAAGCATGTACAAATTGAACAGGAGTGGCTCCAGGATCGAGCCCTGGGGAACACCACAGGTCACAGACATTTTGTCTGAAATGCAATTTCCAATTTCAACAAAGTAAGTTCTGTCCTCAAGATACGACTTAAACCAGTTTAGAGCAGGACCAGAGATTCCCAGCCAGTTCTCCAACCTCTGTAAAAGAATATCATGGTCCACAGTGTCAAAGGCAGTGCTCAGGTCCAGCAGAACTAAGACTGAGACTCTGCCTGCATCTGTGTTCAGGCGGATGTCATTTATCACCTTGATCAGAGCTGTCTCAGTGCTATGGTGAGGTCAAAAACCAGACTGGAAAGTATCAAAAGCGTTGTGAGATAGGAGAAAGTTACCTAGCTGCTGATAAACAACTTTTTCGAGGACTTTACCTAAGAATGGCAGGTTTGATATGGGACGGTAGTTGTTTAAAACTGTGGCATCAAGACTGCTCTTCTTTAGGAGAGGCTTAATAACCGCAGTTTTCAGGGCTTTTGGAAATGTTCCTGTCTCCAATGAGATGTTAACTAGATTACTAACTTCTAATAATAAGCTGTTCAACACAGACTTTAGAAATCCAGTGGGTAACTCATCAAGGCAGCATGTGGATGAACTCAGACCTGAGATGATCTCTTCGACTGTTCTGTCAGTAACAGGAGTGAAATGTGTCAGCTCGAGGTGTTTAGGTGGATGAAGGGTTATTATCTGTGTGGAGGAAATGATTGCATTCTTAATACTCTGAACTTTATCACTAAAGAATTTCGCAAACTCATTGCACTTTGATGTAGAAATTAGTTCTAAGGGCAGTGAAACTGGAAGGTTTGTTAATCTGTTTACTGTAGCAAACAGAACTCGAGCATTACCATTGCAGTTGGTGATGATTTCAGAGAAATATCTCTCCCTTGATTTTTTCAAAGTCTGGTTAAACATGCATAACTTCTTTTTATAGATCTCTAGATCAACCTGGAGTTTTGATTTGCGCCATTTCCGTTCGGCTCCCCGGCACTCTCTCTTTTGTGCCCTGACTGAGTCATCATTTCTCCATGGTGCCTTTTGCCTGTTTTTAACCTCTCTAACCTTGAAAGGGGCAACGGTGTCCAAGACATTTAAAACACTCAATGTATAGGAGTTCCACAGATCATCAACATTAGAACCAGTGGTATTTTCAAAAGCAATCATTTCCATAAACTGTGCCCTTGTTTTGTCATTTATGAGTCTTCTTCGTACTTTTTTTGGCCCAGCTGCCGGCTTTGGTCTAACAGACAGGTCAAAGAACAAACAAAAATGATCAGATAATGCGACATCCATGACATTAACATTTGAGGCAGTAACCCCTTTAGTAATGAGCACATCCAGTGTGTGCCCTCTGCTGTGAGTGGGCTCGGTCACATGCTGAGTTAGACCAAACATTTCAAGGACAGCATTGAGTTCTTTAGCTTGTCTGTCGCTGGCTACATCCACATGTACATTTAAATCACCTGTTACAACAAAATGGTCAAATTCAGTGCACAAAACTGAAAGTAGTTCTGAAAAATCATCAATAAAACAATTCTGAGGTGGCTTGTAGATAGTGACATAAACTATGGACGCTTGTTTTAGCTCCATTTTGACAGACACATACTCAAATGAAGAAAACAACCCAAATGACAATTTGTGGGTGACTATATTCTCCCTGAAAATGCTACAAACGCCCCCACCTCTTTGGTTTTGTCGTGTTTCAAACTCAAAGGTATAGTGAGGTGGAGTAGACTCAATCAGGACTGCGTTACCTGTACTATTATCAAGCCATGTCTCGGTTAAGAACTTAAGAACATAAAATCAAGATCATTAGAAGAAATAAAATTATTAATTAAGAAAGATTTGTTATTTAAAGATCTGACATTGAGTACAGCATGTTTGAGACTGATCTGAGTTTCCTGGGCTGGGTTGGGCTCTAACTTCTTACATGGAATATGGATTAGAATTCTCTGCTCAGACACTCTGACTGTCCCTCTCTGTTTTAGTCTACATGATGTGACAGTACAGATTGGTTTTGCAGAGATCACTTCCTCCCTGGACCTCCAGTTGGGTTTAAAGTGAGTGGTAGCAACGCAGAGGCCCTTTACATCCTAGACAGCAGCAGTGACGCTGTTGGAGATAACAGCTCGGGTCGGTGATTGAGGCCGAGCTGGGGGGGCTCTGCTTCTTGGAGCAGGGTTAGGAGCGGGAGGAGCATGATAGTTCTTTGGGGATTTAAACCTTGATCTAAGGTTAAACCTTGATCTAACCATGTCTGGAGTAAGAGGAACTATTTTAGTGCCTGATTTGATCAAGCTTTCACAATGATTTGGAAATCTCAAAGGTGTCTATGGAGATGGAAATGAAAATGAAGAGTCACTAGAGGGTGTAGATGTAACAGGTGGGGACTGTGGTGAGGGCGAAGGTAAAGGTGATGTAGTCTCTGCTCCAGCTAAACCCTTAGCAGGAGATGCACATGTTGTTGAGTCCTTTGCCGGAGATAAAGATGTTACTGTAGCAGCAGCTGCAGCAGCTGACTCCTTTGCCGGAGATGCAGATGTTTCTGTGGCAGTAGCTGCAGCGCCTGAGTCCACTTCCGGAGAGGCAGGTGTTGTTGTTGCAACGGCTGCAGTGGCTGAGTCCTTAGTTGGAGATACTGGTGCTGTAGCTGAAGCAGTTGATTCCTTTTCCATGGATGCAGATTTTGTTGTTGCTGGTGCTGGGTTGGTCAAACTCTTGGCTGGGTCCTTGGGTGGGGCAGAGGGAGCTCTTTTCTTCCTCCTCTTTTCTCTCGGTGGCCGCACAGAGGCCTGTTTCTGCTCAGGCCTGCTTTGACGCCTCAGAGCGTGGAGGAGGTTCTCCGTCAGAACCCTCACTCCACCTCCGTTCAGGTGCGGGCCTTTTCCTCTGAAAAGGTCACCTCGAAGCCAAAACAGGTTAAAGTTGTCAATAAAATGCAATCCTCTGGACTCACAGATGTTGGATAGCCATGTGTTCAGCTGAAGCAACCGGCTCAACTTGTTTACCTTCCTGTCGATGGTTGGGAGAGGTCCACTAATAAACGTGGGTAATGTCAACTTTCAAAGAGTGTGATGAAATCTTTTTTTAAGATTTCAGACTGTCCATTTCTGATGTCCACTGCACCCACATGCAAGATCAGCTGTTTCACACCTTGATGCTTAGCTAGTTCCTTTGGTAGTGCCTCTGTGATGTCAGAAACTGTGGCACTCGGATAGCTGCTTGTTATCATTTTCCCCATGTTTATGTTAGATATGGCTCCATCTCCTAGCAGCAAAGTGTCCTTGACGCTTGACACAGTTTTTTGGTCCTGGTGCTGCTCTGTCCTGAGTCTCTCATTGTTAGAATCAGACCCATTTGTATCCGACAGTGGTAAAAATCTGTTTGTTAATTTAATTCCAGGTGATGTTATGGCATCGATACCGACATTTTGCCGTCGTTTTGGTTTAGGACCAAGGCGATTATAGTCAAGTCTTGGAAAAGACACGGTATCATTTAACTTTAAGTTGTGAGTAGCAGTCTTTTCACCCCTTCCTTTCGTAGTAAAAGTCTTACCACTGCAGTTCACTGGGAGTGTATCATGAAGTCCTTTCTCAGCTTCCAGGGCAAAAATGCGTTCCTGTAGCACACAAATTTCCTGCTTGTATATCCGACAGTTTTCACAGGGAGAGGTTGTTTGAGTTACTCCTTCGGTCATGTTGAGAAACTCGTAGTCGCTGACTCTTCAGATACGTTGAAAAAAGGCGTTAGAATGATTAAAAAGTCTTGGTTTCCTTAAAAGAAGCAGACAAAATTATATCCAAGACTTGTGGAAAAAGATAAAATGATTAAAAGACAAAAAAGCATAAGCAGCAGGAGGAAGCAAAGACACGTCTACACTCTTCGGAAGCAGGAATAGCCTACGTACCTCATAACATGAAACGTACCTCACAACATGACATTTACCTCACAACATGAAACATACCTAACAAATGAAAGATACCTCACAACATGAAACATACCTAACAAATGAAAGATACCTCACAACATGAAACATACCTCACAACATGACACGTACCTCACAACATGAAACATACCTAACATGAAACATACCTCACAACATGAAACATACCCACAACATGACACATACCTCACAGCATGACACGTACCTCACAACATGAAACATACCTGACAAAATGAAACATACTTCACAACATGAAATGTACATCACAAAATACACGTACCTCATACAACATGAATAATGCCTTACAACATGAAAGATACCTACCAAATGACACGTACCTCACAACTTGATACATACCTCATAACATGACACGTACGTCACAACATGAAACATACCTAACAACATGAAACATACCTCACAACATGAAACACACCTCACAACATAAACCCTACCTAACAACATGACAAGTTCCTCACAACATGAAACATATCTAAGAACATGAAAGATGCCTCACAACAGGAAACATACCTCAGAACACGAAACATATGTCAGAACATGAAACATACATCACAACTTGAAACGTACCTCACAACATGACACGTACCTCACAACATGACGCATACCTCACAACATGAAACATACCTCACAACATGACACTTACCTCAAAACATGACACATACCTCACAACATGAAACAAACCTCACCACATGAAACATACCTAACAACATGAAACATACCTCACAACATGACACATACCTAACAACATGAAACATACCTCACAACATGAACCATACCTAACAACCTGAAACATTCCTCACAACATGAAACATACCTAACAACATGAAACATACCTCACAACATGAAACATACCTCACAACATGAAACATACCTAACAACATAAAACATACCTCACAACATGAAACATACCCAAAACAGGACACACACCTCACAACATGAAACACATTTCACCATCTGAAACATACCTCACAACATGAAACATACATCACAACATGACAAATACCTAACAACATGAAACATACCTAACAAATGAAAGATACCTCACAACATGAAACATACCTCACAACATGACACGTACCTCACAACATGAAACAAACCTAACATGAAACATACCTGACAACATGAAACATACCCACAACATGACACATACCTCACAGCATGACACGTACCTCACAACATGAAACATACCTGACAACATGAACCATACATCACAACATGAAACATACCTCACAACATGACACATACCTCACAACATGAAACATACCTGACAACATGAAACATACATCACAACATGAAACATACCTCACAACATGACACGTACCTCACAACATGACACATACCTCACAACATGAAACATACCTCACAACATGACACTTACCTCAAAACATGACACATACCTCACAACATGACACTTACCTCAAAACATGACACATACCTCACAACATGAAACACACCTTACCACATGAAACATACCTCACAACATGAATAATGCCTCACAACATGAAAGATACCTACCAAATGACACGTACCTCACAACTTGATACATACCTCATAACATGACATGTACGTCACAACATGAAACATACCTCACAACATGAAACATACCCAAAACAGGACACAAACCTGACAACATGAAACATACCTCACAACATGACACGTATCTCACAACATGACACATACCTCACAACATGAAACATACCTCACAACATGAAACATACCTAACAACATGAAACATACCTCACAATATGAAACACACCTCACAACATGTACCATACCTAACAACATGACACGTTCCTCACAACATGAAACATACATTTTTGAACATTTTTTTTTTAATTTTTCTTTTCCTTTTTAAATTTTTAAAAACATTTTTGTAACTTTTCTAACTGCTGCTGTAGCACTGTAAATTTCCCCACTGTGGGACAATAAAGGAGCTATCTATCTATCTATCTATCTATCTATCTATCTATCTATCTATCTATCTATCTATCTATCTATCTATACCTAACAAAATGAAACATACCCAAAACAGGACACAAACCTCACAACATGAAACATACCTCACAACATGACACGTATCTCACAACATGACACATACCTCACAACATGAAACATACCTCACAGCATGACACGTACCTCACAACATGAAACATACCTGACAACATGAAAAAGGACGCACACACACACAACTTAATACAGAACAACGAATAGAAAAGTAGAAATTAGTAAAACATGGGATGATCTTATACACATCATTCTAACATTTTCCTCCTGTTTATCACATGTTTGCTCAAATTCTCACATCACTGTACAGTTTCTTCACTAAGATTTTTAACTGACAGGTCATTTTCATGAGTACAAACATACTTACACCCAGAAATCATGTTTAACTATCTGTTTCAGAATCCTCACTGTCATTGTCATGATAAAGATCACCAGCGAGTAAAGGATACATTTGGGCCACATGGTCTTCCACTGGAGTAATAGCTGTTGTAATCAAACGGTTAACAAGAGAACGCAGGCATGGTATACAACAACATCCACACAATGTCAGGATCGCAGCAAAAACTGCAATTGATACTAGGATGGAGGCCACTAAGGCCTTACACCTACCAAACACATTCATCCAAGTGTCCCACATGGATGTGTCGACCCCAGAGTGTTCCTCCATCTTGCTATTGAGAGTTTTAAGTCCCTCTATAGCTTGGGTGAGGCTTCCATCAGCAGCTGTATTATTAGGGATAAAAGTACAACACTTTTCCCCAAACATTGCACACACCCCTCCCTTCTCTGCCAACAGCATGTCCACGGCTATTCTATTCTGGAACGCCATAAGGGAGGTTGCTGATAATTGATTGTGAACTGCCTCAAATCCACTCTGTGTCCAATTTCCCAATCTTTGTACATTGTAGTGGATGTAGTTGATTCTGTCTACGTTCTTGTTAATCGTACACCACCAACAAATTGTTGATTCAAATCCAGCTGTTACTTGATCAGCTAATTTATACTCATCTGGAACACCATGTGGTACCCCAATTGCATCTATGTAAGTCGGGTCAGGGCCTGTAATGGAGCGTTTTTGTTTATGTAAGATCGGAAAATCAGCTAATTCCACCAATTCAGTGATACTGTCAGCTGACATTTGATATATTGATACTGGCAATAGTAATGTAACCAGAGCACAAACTCCAGTAACATCATTAGGCAATCTATCATATAACCTATCGTCACCACACCACCACCACACATCAGCCCTGGCTATCGGACTGAATTTATCAGGTGCTGTAACCATGTCTTTACACAAAGTTTGAAAAAGATTTCCTAGTTTTTGTCCAGTTCCTGTCAGGTATACGCAGGTAAAATTACCTGGTGCGACTCTATTAGAAAATAATGGTTTCTTTATATTCCCAGTAGTGACTGGAAAAACTCTGTCCCATTCGTTGCAGTTCATGCTAGGATTTGTTTTTCTCATTACTTCCATCAAACAATCTTTAGGAATTATTGCAGGAATCACTTGTAGTATGGGTCTTGGTCCCATACACAAAACACAATCGCTTTTTGTCATATTAGCAGCCTGCTCGGTCATTAACAGCCAATTATTAATCATCCCGGATATTCCAGTCAATAGAATAATTTGTTGCTCCATGGTCATATTCTGTGGTGTATAAATTCGTGCTCCGTTCTTTTTGGCGAACATCCCCACAGACATTTCAGTTGCTTGTGGTTTTGTTTTCCGAAGCAGTGTGGTGGCATTTTTGTACGCTTTACAAAGGGTCAGAGTGAATGGTGGGTCTTTCCCTACAACATATGGATACAAATGCATGGTCCAACAGTCATCCGCCCAGCACCCTGTAAAGTTTTCATTCATCTTTAAAAGTAATCCTAACCTTTAGGCCATTAAGATTATACGTTGACAATTTGAATGCTTTTGAGTGGAATTTTGCCATATCTGTGGCAGGCCGGGGCTTCCAATCATCCCCTGTATATGCCACTACTGTTCCCCATGATGGAGAATCAAAATAATCTTCAGCTAAATACCACTCATGCCATCTGTAGTAATTCCCATCATAGCTACTTTCCAGACTCTCTAGAGCAGAGAATGGAATTTTAAATAGATAGTCTGAACTATGACCAAAACAAAACTTAATTTTGGGAACTAGATCAGAGCTACTGCAATGATCAATTTCTGCCAGTTTCGCTCTGTTTAGTGCGCATTGCTCCTGAAAGTCAATTTGTCTTTTATACCTGTGTGTTAGAGATACATCAGCGGTGGGTTGCACCACCTCGGAGCCATTACCTAAAGTATAATCTTGTCGTTGCTTAGGTAACTCCCACAAGTACCACACAAATAGGAAAGTCGCTACTAGAAAGAGAGTCACTGCCCAACATTTTATAGCATCTTTTAACCATTTGCGGGTCATTTTGGTTGAAATTTATCCTCTACTTGTCATGGTGTCTTGTAAGAACTTTGCTGACTTTTGGATCTCACCAGTCTCTAAATGTCTGGATCCACCCTATTATCAGTCTTAGGCTCACCACTCCTGTCGGACCTTTCAACCGAAATTAGCCTTTTACAGTGTGTCAAGTGTACCCAAGTTGATCTCTCTGCTATTTTCACAGCAGTGGGGGTTGTTAGCAGTACCTGATACGGTCCTTCCCACTTAGGTGAATACCAGTGCTTCTTCTTTACACTTCATATCAACACCCAATCTCCAGGCTCAACTAATTGGACTTCCTGCTGGGAGACAAAAGGATTTTCATCAGTTTGTTTTTGTTTTTGTTTTTCTAGTACCATTCTTATGTAATCAGCTAAGTTAGCTTCATCATCTGGTTCCCATTGATTTTTAAATTGAGGTAATCTATAGGGTCTGCCAAATAATGTTTCATAAGGTGTTAAGCCCGATGTACATGTAATAATGTGTAATAAAATGTACCAAATCAACGCACTGTGTCCATGGTCTTCCCGTTTCTGCAATACACTTTTTCAATCTATTTTTTATTGTTCCATTCATTTTTTCCACTAACCCAGCACTTTGAGGGTGGTATGCACAGTGATTTTTTAGATCAATGTGAAACATTACTCCAATCTTTTTTATAATTTGGTTTACAAAATGGGCACCATTATCACTGTATATTTTCTCTGGAATTCCATATCTAGGAATAATGTCTTTACAAAGCGCTTTTGCCACCGTCAATGCATCTGGATGTTTAGTAGGAAAGAGTTCAATCCATTTTGAAAATGCATCTATTATGACCAAACAATACTTCTTACCTTCACTTTGGTTTAATTCTATAAAATCCATATGGATAACTTGAAATGGATATTTAGGTGTAGGGAATCTTCCCCTACGAGGTCTCAAATTACCTTGTGGATTATGTCTAGCACATGTTAAACACGCTCTACAAAAATGTTTTGCATAAGAGTTAAATCCATATGTTGTATATTGTTGGTGTACCTGTCCTACCATCCCTCCTGTTGAGACATGTGTAACACCATGGCTCAATATTGCAGCCCATTTATATAGGTTTTTTGGTAGGATAGGTTTATTGTTGGGTCATACATAGATGTCATTTTTTAATTTTGCACTGTTTTTCTTCCAAATATCTTTTTCAGATTCCGAGCTTTGTTGCTGCATTTCTTTTAGGGTTAGATCATCTAGGTCTGATTTTTCTTCTACAGTTAACACATGTATCTCTCTTGCTGCTGCCGCTTTAGCTGTTTTGTCTGCGAACGCATTACCCAGGGACACACTGTCCGTCCCTGTTGTATGTGCTGCACATTTACAAATGGCTAAAGTTTTTGGCAATTGTACTGCTTTTAGAAGGTCAGATAAGAGCTCTGCATGTGTAACTGGTTTACCTGTGGAAGTTATCATGCCTCTATTTTTCCAATATTGTGCAAATGTGTGTACTGTAGCAAAGGTGTATTGACTGTCAGTATAAATTGTTACATCTTTATTTTTCATTACTTTGCATGCTTCAGTTAATGCTACTAATTCAGCTGCTTGAGCTGAATAGTTAGATGGTAAGGATTCAGCCTTTACTACGGTTTTATGTGTGACAACTGCATAACCTGTTTGTGTTTTACCTAGTTCATTCTTTTTAGATGAACCATCTACAAATAAAACTTCCCCTTTTTCAAGTGGCTGATCCTTTAAATCACTTCTGCTTTTTGCTGATTTCTCTGCCACTTCCTGACAGTCAAGTTCAGTGCCATCTTTGGGAAGTGGTAGGAGTGTGGCTGGATTTAGTGTTGTACATCTTTCAATAGATAAATGAGGTTGTGAAAGGAGAGTCGCCATACAGGATAGATGCCTTGCAGGTGATAGAAATGTCAGATCCGTTGCAGCAAAAGAGCAGAGACAGCATGGGGGACTCTTAAGATCAATGGATGGAATAAGACTATAGTGGCACTTATTTCTACAGCCATTGATGCTGCAATGACTGCTTTAACACAGTGTGGTAATGCACATGCTACGCTATCTAATTTAGATGAAAAATATGCTATAGGTTTCATTTTATCCCCATGCTGCTGAGTCAAAACTGAGGTCATGAAATAACCTTTGCAATCAACCATTTGAATAAAGGGTTTGCTGTAGTCTGGTAACGCTAATGCAGTGCTAGATACTAAAGTCTGTTTTATTTTACAGAAAGCATCTTCTGCTTCTGCCGTCCATTTTAAAGGTGATGTCATCTTCAGGTCTTCACTATACATCATTTTACTCAAAGGTGAGGTTATTTCTGCATAATTTGGTACCCAACTTCTACAATAGTTAGTTAAGCCTAAAAATGACATCATCTGTTTTTTGGTTACTGGTTTAGGTGCTTGAAGAATTGCAGTTTTCCTGTCCTCCACTATTGTTCTTCCTCCTGCACTCAAATTGTGTCCCAGATACTTTACTTGCTGTTTACACATTTGTAATTTATTTTTACTCACTTTGTGACCTTCTTCAGCCAAATGTTTTAACAAGGCTAATGAGTCCCTTTTACAGGTCTCCATGTCTGGAGATGCTAACAACACGTCATCAACATAAATCAGGATTTGACTATTCCCTGGAGGTTGGAATTTTGCCATGCTGGCACTCATTATTTGGGAATAGATAGTTGGGCTTTCGCAATAACCCTGGGGTAGTCGAGTATAAGTGTACCTCTGACCCCCAAAAGTGAAAGCAAACCAAAATTGACTGTTTTTATCAATTGGTATGGAGAAAAATGCATTACTGATATCAACTACAGTAAATACTTGAGCATCAGGTCTTAGTGCATTGAGCAGAGTGTAAGGATCGGGGACACAAGGAGCTCTTTGTATAACTGCATAATTTACTGCTTGCAGATCTTGCACCATGCGCCATCCTACAGATGGTGCTTGCTTTCTTACTGGGAATATTGGAGTATTACATGGTGAATCATTACATGGTATTATCACTCCTGCTGTGATTAAATCATCAATTACTGGTTTTATGCCTTCATATGCATCCTGTTTCAGCGGATATTGTCTTACACATGGTCTATGCTCAGTTTTAGGCCGAATCTGCACAGGTAGGGTTCCTTTTATTAATCCAACATCAGTGGAACCACTTGACCATAATTTTACTGGTACTTCTTTTAACCACTCTTCTTCTTCCTTAGTAAGAACATAGACTCATGGATATTTCTGCTGATCTTCAGGATGCAGATGAATACCTTTTTGCACTTGGATTGTCCAGAACAATGATTTTCTTGTCAATCCAGTAGAGGCGCTAGTAGCCTCAGTATCTGAAGTTTGTATCCAATCACAAGCATTTTCCCCTCTCATTACCATGTTTCCTAATTCTTTCCACTGTTGTTCTGGGCTTTTACACAACGAAATGTGCGGTACTGTCCACATCTTGAACAGCTTTACCAATTCTGTTGTAAGTAATTTTATTGCTGCAGCACAATTATTTTCTTTGTCTGAATAGATATAAGTTACAGTCACTCTAGCTGGGGTGGCTTTAGTCAATGCCGCTTCATAATATTTGTCAGGGCCTGATGATGTTTTGAACCAGAGTGTAACATGTAGATTTTCTTCTGACATTTCATCCTGCTGTTTGGTTATCATTTTTTTTCCTTCAGCCATTAAGGCTGTTGCTGTCTGATGAGGCATTTTATTTGGAACATCAAGGCTGTAACAATAGAATGGTTCACCTTGTCCATAAAGAATAAAAATATCTCCATTTTGCAATTCCGCTTTTCTTTTAACAGCAATGTTCCCTTTGGAATTTGGGACTAAAGCTAGTTCTAACAATAGCAATCCATCTCGGCCTAAAAGATTTACAGGACAGTCAGAGAACATCAAAATAGATAACTGACATGACTGTCCTTGAGGATCTCTCAACCGGTTCAACAGGTTGAAAACAGGTTCAGATTGTGCAACAGCGGACATTTTGCCATTAGCAGATCTCACCATTACACTCTGGTTGCTTATTCTTGAGTTTGGAATAATTTCTTTGCATGTTGTTCGACATGCCCCGGTGTCGCACAGAAAAGTCACAGGTTTTCCATTTACCAATAAGGTTATTTCTGGTTTTACTCCATCCATTAATAACAAATCCTGAAGGTTTAATACCTCTTCTATCTCAAATTCTATTGCATCTCCTTCCTCACTTTCTGCGACTCCCTGCTTCACTTCCTTTTCCTTCTCACAGGTTAGTCATTTACGGTCTGTTCCTTTCCTATCAGGACAATCCCTAGCTATGTGTCCTTCCTTTCCACAAGCCCAACATACTGGCATATTTGATCTAAATCCATCTCTTCTCTGTCCTCTGCCTCCAAAACCTCTCCCTCTAGAGTTTCCTCTTCCTCTAAAACCACCTCTGCCTCTGAAACCTCCCTGATAAAATATTTCTTCCTTTTCTTCTTGATAGAATACACTTATAGGCTTCCTGTTCTTTTCTTTTACTACCTTCTCTGCATGTAGGGCATGATTAACATATTCTTCCAAAGTCCCTGTGGACATTCCTATATAATGTTTATTAACCCATGCACGGATGGCATCTTTTGAGCCTGCATGGAGGGCATTTTTAAATTGTTGTTGGAATGGACCATTAACATTTGTATCTTCCTCCAGCCCACTATGAATTTTGAAGATTGTTGACATTCTAATTTTATACTCTTCAAATGGTTCTTCATCATTTTGTTTGCATCGTCCAATTTCAGTATAATTTGCTCTATGCCTAAAACGCATTCTTGCTCTGCTTGCCAGAGCAGTCACTCTAACATCCAATTCATTTGCATTGTGGGCTAGGGGTAGACCAGCCTGTACTGGACTCCAATCTCCTCTTACACTATGCCAATTTGATCCCATGGCTGCCATCCACACCTGCTGAACCTCATTTCCATTCAAATTGTAAGACCGTCTCAGATTTTGAATGTCATCAATAAATTGGTTTATGTCTACTTTATGGGAAGTCAGTCCTTCTACAGCTTTTTTAACATCGTCCATAGTCCAAGTCCTGTAAACTAAAATAGTCTGATCAGCATTAGGATTGTTAGGATCAAAGTGTGGATTAGCCACTTGATTCATTGGAAATGAATCCGCTGGGTCACAGAGCGGTTCATCTTCATCAGTCTCAGATGAACCGGTGGAAAGTACTTTCCCCATTGATTTTGACCACTTAAGTTTACATTGTGAATTTGACCTAGTTTTTAACTGTTTTGGTCTGTCATCCTGAGAAGGTTCTACCTCATAGGCGGGTGGTTGTGGAAAATCTCCAAAATTGGAATATATTGATGGCACTGATGTCAGTGGGTCTAAATCTTCATCCTAATCTTCATCTCTCTGTCCAACACCAACTCCACCTACAGCTCCTTGAAGATCTTCATTTCTATTTATTTGCCTTGCTACTGCTCCTGTTTCATCATCTTCCTTATTATGAAACAATAACTGTTTCTGCTTTTCTTCACCCCTTTTTGTCGTGAGCTCCCTCTCCCTCTGCCTGGTAGGAGCACTAATTATCTGCTGATTACTCTCACCTGTCTCTGCTGCCACTCCCTCGTTAACCAGCCAGCTGCTCCTCATTTCCTGCTAACCATGCCATGTATAAAGAGTCCTGTTTCCCAGCACACATTGTCAGATCGTCTGCTAAGCCCGCGCCTTTCCTGCCTGCTACCTGCTACTACTCTGACTCCTACCTGCGATCCCGGACCTGCCCGACCACCCTCTGCTCTACAATCCCGGACTTCCAGCCCCTTTCGGCGAGAGAGCCTGGACCCTCAACCCCCGTCTACACTCTACGCCTCTCAGCCGCTGGGACACACACACACAAAGACTCACGCCCATTCCCCAACCCCTTCAATAAACTATTGAAACTTATTGCTCGTGTGGTCCTCGTCTGTCCAGATCCCTGACAGTACGATCTGACCAACATCATGGACCCAGCGAACGTTTCACAAAACATGGACTTAGAACCCCCCACCGCCATGCAGCGCCTGGGAAACGCTGAGAGGGACATCCATCGGATGACGGTTGACGTCTCCTCTTTGCTACAGCTTGGCAACCAGCAGCAACAGCAGCTGCAGCAAACACAGCAGTTGATACAACAGCAACAACACCGGATTCACGAACAGCAAGATCACCTCGTTCAGATAACCCGACTGCTTGCCCAACTCATTCCTCAGTCCCAGCCCGCCGCTCCAGCCACCACCAGCCTGCCTGCCACTCCAGCCACAGCCGGTCTGCCTTCCGGTCTAGCCCGAGCCAGCCCACCCGCCAGCACCGCTCCAGGGTCACCCACCCAGGCCACTGCTGCTGGAGCTCCGGAACCTAGAATCGGCAACCCAGAACGATTCAACGGTGACCCAAAGCAAGTGCGCCCGTTCCTGACCAGCTGCAGCCTTCAGTTCTCTCTGCAACCCAGAACCTTTGCCACAGAAGGGGCTAAGGTCGGGTACACAATCACTCACCTGACAGGCCGAGCTCGACTCTGGGGAACAGCGGAGTTTGAGCGTCAGACCCCGGCGTGCACATCTTTTGAACTGTTTGCTGAGGAGATGCTCAAGGTTTTTGATCTGGGCTCATCCTCTGAAGAGGCTCCCAGGATCTTCTGAGTATTCGGCAGGGTCGACGGACGGTTGCAGATTACTCTATCGATTTCCGGACTTTGGCAAGGCGCAGCCCCTGGAACATGGCAGCATTGGTGGACGTGTTCTTCGCCAGCCTGGCCGACTACATCAAGGATGAGTTGGTCTCTCATGAACGGCCCTCCACCCTTGATGACGCCATCGCCCTGGCTGTGCGCATAGATCGACGGATCCAGACCCACCGCCGAGATAGGGGGCGCCAAAATCCCCTAGCCACCAGCTCTCGTCACGTCCCGACTGTCCAGCCGTCTTCCCCAACTACTCCTCCAAACCAACCGGACCCGTCTGAACCCATGGAGATTGGCCGGGCTTCTCTTTCTCCTGCTGAGCGTCGGCGCCGTATCTCCTCCAATCTATGTCTGTATTGCGGAGGAGAAGGACACCGTGTTGCCAACTGCCCTTTTAAAAGCCCAAGCTCACCAGACATAGGAGGAGTCCGGCTGAGCTCAATGACCACCCAGTCCTCCAACCACAAACCGTTGGTGCAGGCCCGTCTTCATCTTCCCGACTCCACCCACACACTGGCTGCCCTGGTGGACTCAGGTGCCGAAGCCAACATAATGGACACTGAACTCGCTCACCAGCTGGGACTGGAGACCCTCCGTCTGACACCCCCCGTCCCTGCTCGGGCACTAGATGGTCACCCTCTTGGCACAGTCACGCAGGTCACCACCCCTGTTAAAATGATGCTGTCTGGCAACCACACTGAAACCATTCAGTTCCACCTGCTCCACTCCCCGGGCCAACCTCTCATCCTGGGCTACCCATGGCTCCGACGGCACAACCCTCACCTTGATTGGGCAACTGGAAACGTCCGAGAGTGGGGAAAGGACTGCCACCAGACCTGTTTGCTTGCGGCCATGCCACCCTCTCACCCGGTACCCCCCGGCTCAGCCCCAGACATCTCCAATGTCCCGGAATGCTACCACGGTCTCAGGGAGGTCTTCAACAAAGTCAAAGCCACGTCTCTGCCCCCACATCGACCCTACGACTGCGCCATTGACCTCCTCCCTGGTTCTGTTCCCCCCAAAGGGAGTCTTTATTCCCTGTCTGCTCCTGAACGAAGGTCCATGGAGACGTACATCAGCGACTCTCTTGCTGCTGGATTCATCTGCCCGTCCTCTTCCCCTGCTGGCGCCGGATTCTTCTTCGTGGGGAAAAAAGATGGAACCCTTCGCCCCTGCATCACAGTAAAGAACCGGTATCCTCTGCCTCTGCTCAACTCTGCCTTCGAGCTACTCCAGGGGGCCACCATCTTTACAAAGTTGGACCTTAGGAACGCCTACCACCTAGTGCGGATCCGGGAGGGCGACGAATGGAAGACGGCATTCAATACCCCAACCGGCCACTATGAGTACCTTGTGATGCCGTTCGGCCTCACCAACGCGTTCCAGCGGTTTTCCAGGCCCTAGTGAATGATGTACTGCGGGACTTCCTAAACAAGTTCGTCTTCGTTTACCTAGACGATATCCTGATCTTCTCCAAAACCCAGCCTGAACACACACTTCATGTCCAGCAAGTCCTTCACCGCCTCCTGCAGAACTCGCTCTACGTCAAGGCAGAGAAGTGTGAATTTCATACCAAGACTGTGGCTTTCCTTGGATACATTGTGGCAGAGGGAGAGATCCAGATGGACCCAGCCAAGGTCTCAGCAGTCACCTCCTGGCCGGTTCCTGTAAACCGCAAGAAGCTACAGCAGTTCTTGGGCTTTGCGAACTTCTATCGACGGTTCATCCGCAATTACAGCTCCGTAGCTGCCCCTCTCACCGCCCTGACCAGCAATAAACAGCCCTTCACCTGGACCCCAGCAGCTGACAAGGCATTCAGTATCCTCAAGGCTCGGTTCTCCAGGGCCCCCATCCTCCAGATGCCAGATGCAGATCGACAATTCACTGTGGAAGTGGACGCTTCTGATGTGGGAGTGGGGGCCGTGCTCTCACAACGAGCTGCAGAGGACAACAAACTCCACCCGTGTGCATTCTTCTCCCGTCGCTTATCCCCATCAGAATACAACTACGACATAGGAAACCGTGAGCTGCTCGCTGTCAAGCTGGCCTTGGAGGAATGGCGTCACTGGCTGGAGGGGTCCACTGTCCCGTTCTTGGTTTAGACGGATCACAAGAACCTGGAGTATATCCGCTCTGCCAAACGTCTGAACCCGAAACAGTCCCGCTGGGCCCTATTCTTCACCAGATTCAATTTCACCCTGTCATACCGTCCAGGATCACGTAACATCAAACCAGACTCACTCTCCCGCCAGTTCCAGAAGGAGGATGCCCCTTCCCAGAATCCTGCACCCATTCTGCCCAGTCCCTGCGTCGTAGGTGTCCTGACTTGGGAGATTGAGAGACAAGTGCGGGATGCTCTCCATGACCAACCTGGCCCCAGTGCTTGCCCTGCTGACCGTCTCTTCGTTCCTGAACACCTGAGGTCTAAGGTCATATAATGGGGACACGACTCCCGTCTGGCTTGCCACCCTGGATCCACTCGCACCTGCCATCTGCTTTCTCAGCGATTCTGGTGGCCATCACTGAGGAGGGATGTGCGAGACTTTGTCCTTGCCTGTCCGACCTGTAATCAACACAAGTCATCTAACCAGCCACCTGCCGGATTACTCCAACCTCTGCCCGTACCAACACGGCCCTGGTCCCACATTTCCATGGATTTTGTCACAGGACTGCCCCAGTCCAATGGCATGACTGTAATCCTCACCATTGTGGACCGTTTTAGCAAGATGGCACACTTTGTTCCCCTTCCAAAGCTGCCATCTGCCAAGGAAACTGCCCAGGTGGTCTTGGAGCATGTTTTTAGAATACATGGACTACCCAGAGATGTCGTCTCAGACCGGGGCCCGCAGTTCACCTCCACTTTCTGGAAGGAATTCTGCCATCTGCTGGGGGCCACGGTCAGTCTAAGTTCTGGTTTCCACCCCCAGTCCAACGGCCAGTCAGAGAGAGCAAATCAGGAGCTGGAGAAGGCACTCCGATGCATGGCATCTCGTAATCCTCCCACCTGGTCCCAGCAACTGCTATGGGTGGAATATGCCCACAATTCCTTGACCTGCTCTGCCACCGGTATGTCACCCTTCCAGTGTGTCTACGGCTACCAACCACCCCTATTCAACAGCCAGGAAGGAGAACTCACTTGTCCATCTGCCCTTGCCTACTCCCGCCGATGCCGCCGCACCTGGGCCCAGGCCCGTGCCACACTCCTCAAGTCCATCTCCAGCTACACCACTGGAGCCAACCGTCACAGGACTCCTGCACCCGCTTACCGTGTTGGACAAAAGGTATGGCTGTCGACAAAGGATCTACCACTGCGGGTGGAATCACGAAAGCTGGCACCTCGCTTCCTCGGCCCATTCCCCATTCAGAGGGTAATCAGCCCAACTGCTGTTCGGCTCCTTCTGCCCAGGTCCATGAGGGTCCATCCCACGTTCCATGTCTCAAAGATTAAACCGGTTCATGAGAGCCTGCTAGTTCCAGCCATACCCCCCCCGCCTCCTCCACGCCTCATTGAGGGTGGCCCAGTCTACACTGTCCGGCGTCTGCTCCGATCCAGACGTAGAGGTAGAGGCATCCAATACCTTGTCGACTGGGAAGGGTATGGTCCTGAGGAGAGAACCTGGGTGCCTGCCAGCCGGATCTTGGATCGGACCCTCATCGCTGACTTCCACCGGCAGCATCCAGACCAACCAGCCATTCGTCGGGGTCGTCCTAAAGGACCCCGTCGTTCCACCCACCCAGTTTCTGACCCTGCACCTGGCCTGGCCCCTGTCCCGGGACCCGTCCTGACCCCTGCTGGGGGGCTCTCTAAGGATGAGGCCATGGACTCTGACTGCTCTGAGGAGTTCTGACCCTCCGCCGGCTCCCCCTCCGCCCTCCCAGTCTTGGCGGTGTTTCTTTGGGACTTCTGGGGCCGTCCCTTGAGGGGGGGGGTTCTCGTGAGCTCCCTCTCCCTCTGCCTGGTAGGAGCACTAATTATCTGCTGATTACTCTCACCTGTCTTTGCTGCCACTCCCTCGTTAACCAGCCAGCTGCTCCTCATTTCCTGCTAACCATGCCATGTATAAAGAGTCCTGTTTCCCAGCACACATGGTCAGATCGTCTGCTAAGCCCACGCCTTTTCTGCCTGCTACCTGCTACTACTCTGACTCCTACCTGCGATCCCGGACCTGCCCGACCACCCTCTGCTCTACAATCCCGGACTTCCAGCCCCTTTCGCCGAGAGAGCCTGGACCCTCAACCCCCGTCTACACTCTACGCCTCTCAGCCGCTGGGACACACACACACAAAGACTCACGCCCATTCCCCAACCCCTTCAATAAACTATTGAATCGTATTGCTCGTGTGGTCCTCGTCTGTCCAGATCCCTGACACTTTTTTTCCTTCCTTCAATTTCTCTCTGTCGACGCTTCCTCTCTCCTTCTTCTCTCCTGCTTGCTACTCTAATCCAATATTCAGTGTCATCATAACCATGTTTTTTCATTTTCTTTGAATCATTTTTGTTTTTTTGAACAATTAAGTCTTGTAAGACAGTAATTTTTTGTGTGTTTAGTTGGCCTCCAAAGCCATTTTCAATTATCCATCTATCTAAATTTTTAACTTTTTTAGCATCCTGTTTTTCAATGATTTTCCAATCCTTACACTGCAGTGTATCTCTAGGTTTCAATTTACTCGATCCTTTCCCCATTTTGAAAAATGTATCCAGTTTAACACCTAGGGTGTTCTAAAAACTGGTTTTGTATCAGTAGGGCAGTAATTAAATTTTCTGTTTTGGTAACTCTCCTTTCGACTCTCTAATGCACTCTGATTGAGAGCGGAGAATTCTTGCCTATGCACCCACAACAGTTTACTGCTTACACTCCTACTGTTTTGGTATGAACCAAAACACACTCTCACTCTCTCACTTTCAAGGCCTATCACTCATACACGGAATTTAAGTGTACACAGGACTCCGCCATCCAATTTAACACGGAAATTCCGGCTTTCCGTCACCAACCAAATTTAATTTTTCCTATTTTTACCTGCCATTGACTAGTATTCACAGGGCTTTATTTCTTCTCTGCGCAATCAACCACGGAATTTAAGCTTATTTTAGCAGGACTCCCCCATCCTTATCACTCTGCGCATATATTCACGGAATTTAAGCCTATTTTGCAGGACTCCGGCATCCTATCACTCTCATTCTTTTTTCTTTTAACCAAAATTTTACTCACCACTGTTGTCTATATCTCCTCTCTCAGATTCCCGTCAACCATTGGATCCCAGCGGGTGAGTTGAAGTCCGGTCCTTGAAAGGATCTAAAAAGGCAGCTCCTAGGCTAGCCTGCCGTGGCCACGGGCTTTTCCGGTATTCCTCTCACCTGCTGGAATCCTCAGGTCTATTGGAATCTGGCTCGAAGGACCAAAGAAAATGTCAGGTTCAAACAACCTAACATATTAAATACACAAACACAAAGAGGAGAGAAGACAACAGAATTAAGTTTTACTTGCAAGGAGAGCAGATGGAGATGTGCACAGGTACAATTCTCCTACCTACTCTGATTCCATCTCCTGCTCTCTTGCTATTTATTAAGGGCTTCCCTAATGACAAAGGGTTGTTGCTTCTAAGGGGAGGGTGAAAGGTCAGCAACAACCTAAACTATCGTAAATACCTAACTAACACATGGTCTTATCTAGAGTGTAATTATGTCAGCTACTTTCCCAAGTTAGGTATTTTCTCACAACAGTTTTACAACTCTCCTATCTTTACGACAGGAACTTCGTAAAATCATTGAACAATTTGAAGGAAGTTCAGATCTTGGTCAAGTCAACAGCTGCAACATCTCCATTGTCCACCTAGAAGATAACTCAGAAAAGGACGCACACACACACAACTTATTACAGAACAACGAATAGAAAAGTAGAAATTAGTAAAACATGGGATAATCTTATACACATCATTCTAACAAAACATACCTCAAAACATGACACGTATCTCACAACATGACACATACCTTACAACATGAAACATACCTCATTACCTGAAACATACCTAACAACATGACACATACCTCATAACATGAAACGTACCTCACGACATGACATGTACCCCCACAACATGAAACATACCTAACAAATGAAAGATACCTCACAACATGAAACATACCTCACAACATGACACGTACCTCACAACATGAAACATACCTCACAACATGAAACATACCTGACAAAATGAAACATACCTCACAACATGACACATACCTCACAACATGAAACTTACCTCACAACATGAATAATGCCTCACAACATGAAAGATACCTACCAAATGACACGTACCTCACAACTTGATACATACCTCATAACATGACACGTACGTCACAACATGAAACATACCTCACAACATGAAACATACCCAAAACAGGACACACACCTCACAACATGACACGTACCTCACAACATGAAACATACCTCACAACATGAAACACACCTCACAACATAAACCCTACCTAACAACATGACAAGTTCCTCACAACATGAAACATATCTAAGAACATGAAAGATGCCTCACAACAGGAAACATACCTCAGAACATGAAACATATGTCAGAACATGAAACATACATCACAACTTGAAACGTACCTCACAACATGACACGTACCTCACAAAATGACGCATACCTCACAACATGAAACATACCTCACAACATGACACTTACCTCAAAACATGACACATACCTCACAACATGAAACACACCTCACCACATGAAACATACCTAACAACATTAAACATACCTCACAACATGACACTTACTTCACAACATGACACATACCTCACAACATGAAACACACCTCACAACATGAACCATACCTAACAACCTGACACGTTCCTCACAAAATGAAACATACCTAACAACATGAAACATACCTGTCGTGTTACATGTATATTTCTGATACTTATTCAGTTGATGACAGGGCACAGCCAGCATTATGAAGATAATCCATTGGCAAAGTTTTTTCTTATTGCATTGATGACATAAACCCCAATCATGATCTAATCCCCCCTTTGATAATCTATGACTCTGGAGGCTTTGAAGTGAGCTGTGACAGCTCCAGTCTGTTAAAGCCGAATGAATAGAGTTGTGTTAATGAAGAAGGTTGTATAAGCTCACAGTGGAGCAGTGATGGTTCCTGTGACCCAGACCTGACCACAGCAGCAGAGAGGAAACATCATAGGACAGATCAAATCAAAGAGGAGGAGGATGGCTGCATAAACGCTCACTCTTTTGTCAACTCAATTCAAATTTTATTCTAACAGCATTATGCCGAATCAAAGCTTAATGTTTCCATTTTAACTTCATAATATCGTGAATGTCTAGGTAAAACTAGGGTACCGACAACTAGTCTTTTTTGGTACTGGTTACTTATTTGGTCAATACTTGCATATTTAACTATTTTAAGTGGCTAACATTAGCTGCGTGAATCATACCAATGTTACATTGTTTTCTACCAACATAAAACAGATATGAGGAATGTCGGGATGGAAGGAGGAATCATGGCCTGTTTAAGAATGATGTGATGTCATGCTTACTATCTAGGATTGTTAAGAGCAAAGGTTCTGAGAGCATAATGTCTTCTGTTTGTTAATGATGAATCCACCACACATACATGTTAAAAACAGATTTCCACAAGGTTTTGGGCCTGGGACATTGGGATGTTTATTTTTATGCAGATGATTCCCAACTATCACCTGTATCATCTACATAAAAATGAACATCACTAGAGTGTTTCCTAGCTATAATTAACTCGTTAACTAATTCACTCTCAGGTTCTAACCTACATCCTGTTGACTCTGTTTCTTATGCAAACATGTTCAATGCCAACACATTTGTTTAACTGTTGTTAGGGACCTACAATATATATACAAACACCTCTCACATCACCATAAATCTGCAGTCAAACATAGATTGAGTAATTTTCTTGTGTTTTGGTTTGTTTTAGATTTCTATTTTTCCATTGTGTGTGTGTGTGTGTGTGTGTGTGTATGTGTTTATCACTTTTACTTCATGTTTTCCCACCTTTGTTAATTGCCTCATGTGTTTCATCTATGTCTTGTTCAGCTCTCTTTTGTTAATACTTAGCTCTTTGTGCATTTAAGTCCTGTTTTCTGTTCAGTGTGTCTTGGATTCTTTGCTTTATTCATCTATGGTTTGGGTATTCTGCACCTATGATATTTTGATAATACTGCCTAAAAA
Source organism: Eupleurogrammus muticus (assembly GCA_036785175.1). Taxonomy (NCBI): domain Eukaryota; kingdom Metazoa; phylum Chordata; class Actinopteri; order Scombriformes; family Trichiuridae; genus Eupleurogrammus; species Eupleurogrammus muticus. Next base: position 23,610,012 of record JAYKQN010000008.1, read on the forward strand.
CTAAAATATTCGAGTGAGAGAAAAAAAATTCTGCAGTCTAGGAGAGTTTAATAACATCTGAGGATGAATGTATCAATAAGTTCAGCTGCTCTGATGTGAAAATGCATTTAATTACAAACATTAAATATCTAAAAATAACATGAAAATGTTCTAAAGGAATATATATATATATATGTGTATATGTATATCTAAATGTATATATACATTTAAAATGTGTATATACATTTTTAAAATAAAAAAAAATGATTCTGGATATTTATATTAGAACAATGGCATTTATAGTATTTTGGTTTAAAATATCTCCATCATTAAAAACCTATTAAATACAAAATATTTCATATATCAATTAAGTTACAAAATGTATTTTAGATGATTAAAGAGCATGTTAATACCATTGCAGCTGCTTCCTTTGTTTTTTTTCTTTCTTTACAGTTTTTGCCATCCCATGCATTAAGGGGAGAGAGAGAAGAGATATTTAAAAATGAATATGACAAATATAAAGCAGTGGGATATTTGGGATATTTTGACATAATTTTATATCTCCCAAAAGAACAAATGCATATCCTTTGTAAAGTCCACTTTTAAAGAGACATCTGAAGAAATTTAAATAGAAGAAGACGTGGTAATTATATGTAAAGAATGTAATTTGATAAGCAATTAACCTCGGCAGTGAGATCACAGGAGGAGGTGCGTTTACAGCTGATTATCTGAGGTCACTTGACTATCAGGAGGAAGGTAGTGATTAAAGGACGTGTCTGCAGAAGTTCAGCCCCCCACAGCTGCAGCCCGCCGGTTATTGTACAGCGAATACCGCTGTGTCAAACACTCAACACTGTCACAATGAAAGCACTTACAAAGCCGAACATCTCCCTAAATCCCATAATTATTCTGGGATACATTATTACCTGGGCTCCAGCTGTCTGATCGCCACAGTGAGGGGATTGCACCTTTACAATCAGCTTACAGCAGACAGATTCTGATGATTGGCTAATATCAGTGTGTAAGTCCTGTGCTTAAGCGGTGTGAAACAGATGAAGAAGAATAAATGTGAAATCATTTGCAAGATTCCTCCTCCTCCCCTTCCTCCCCCTCAGGCTGCTGTTATTCTACATTTTATTTACCTTGCTGATTTCATTTCCCAGACAACAAAAGAAAGAGAAATGCTGAATTTTTATTCCCCCCCCCTCCCACACACACACACACACACACACACACACACTGCTGCTATCACCTTCCTGGTCATTCATTTAGTGTCAAGGTTTCAGGTTTTCAGTTTTCTGGGTTTTCCTTAAGTCTGCCCCCTTTTATGTCTTATCGCAGTGGTCCCCTGAATGCACGATTACTGAGCTCTGCAGCAACTTCTGTTGTTCTGTGGCCCCTCTCCCCACCCTGCCCCCACACTCCCATCACTCCCCCACTCATCCTAATCTCCTCACTGCAGTATCACTTTGAAATTAAGCTGTGAGGAAGTCGGTGTCTTACTAACCTCTGTGCTCAATATCGGGCCTCAATCAGCCTCATTCTTCCACACGTCTGAGTCAACACGTCTGAGCTGACAGAAGCTTTAAAGGCAGCAAGACTCTGAGAGCAGCTGACTGCACAAAGCACAGACCCAGCATACATGGCCCCTGAATATTTACTTTGTATGAAGATCAAGCCAGAGGATTTGTCTGTGTTTGTTGTTGTATGTTTCACAGCAGCAGAACCAAACCGGTTGTTTTTGCCTCTTTATATATTTTAATAAAAACTGTATGGAGATAATTCTTAAACACCTAACCTGTTTAAAATGTTATTAGGATTTAAAGTTATGCATAATTAAAGGTGTAGGCTAAAATGACTCCAGTCAAAATTCTGAACTGAAGGTTTCAACCAAAGAGAATGTAGAGACAATGAAGAAGACAATGAAGGTGAATATAACTATTTTAATTGGTGTAATTACCCTTATTTGTCATTTAAATGCTCAAAAATACACACAATTTCATGTAACAATGAAGATATGAACTGAATTTGAATCATGGAAATCTACTTATTACTTATAATAAGTAATAAGTAGTTATATTATTCTATAATTTGTTTCAGCAGCTGCTAGAAATATTGAAGTTTCTGACAGTGAACTGAAACCTGTTTATGGAAGCTTCTTTGAGAAAGAATCAAGTCTTCAGATAAAATGTATTCAGTGTTGACACATCAGTGTTATTCCTGCAGCTCCTCCAGAATTCAGACGTATGATTCTGTCTTTCTTCCAATATATTTCTTCTTCAGACCTCTACAAGGCGGAAAATGCTGCTGATTGTCCCCTGTGTCCTGTAAGCTGCACAGAAACAGAAGCTCATCCTCCATCTCTGCTAATTCAATTTAACGTCTCTGTGTCTTTATTCCTCCTCCTTGTCTCTCCTGACTGAGGATCAGTGCAACATTCTCAATGTTTTGTGTTCAAGCATCGTGCACAAAGAAGGACAGCGTTTATCCGACCTATTCTCTCAACTAAGATACACACACACACACACACACACACACACACACACACACACACACACACACACACACACACACACACACACAGCAGTTCTTAAAGTCATGTCCCCCTGCTCTTTGTGTTTCTGTGAGTCTCTCTGTGCTCTGACAGCAATGACAGCGTATTTAAACTGATCAGCTGAGTCCTGCCTGTGTGACATACATGTGTAAGCAGGAACATACATGTTAAAGTGGGAACATACGTGTGTAAGCAGGAATGTCGATGCTCCGGATTAAACGACAATAGAAGCAATGAGAACAGAACAGTCGTCTTTTAACCTGCATCCGAAACATGAAGGATCTTAAAGCAGCAGCACAACAGTTGGTCTTCACGTCCACTGTCCAGCTCCATGTCTAGTTTTTAAATCGAAAAAAAAAAAACTCTAGTGCTGTAGTTAAGGTGAGATTATGGTTGTGCATTTAAACATCAGTAAAACACTGACGTGAGAGGGGAAAAATGGGGGACAAAAAAGTCTAATCTCAATTTAAAGTAAAAATTATTAATATAGCACTAGTATAAATCACAAAGTCCTCTACAAACAATAAGAAGAAAAATAGAGCAGTGAAACAAAAAACAGAAGCATAGTATAAGGGAATGAAGGATTGTGAGCATTGTCAATCTTGGTCAGAAGAGAGGCACATACAAGAAATAAGTAAATGGTGGTTTAAACAAGACAGCTTTAAGCTTTAAGTCCAGAGAAGCTGCAGCCCTAATCTTACCAACCCTCCTCCTGCGGAGAGAAGAGGAACTGTAGAGGAACTGAAGAGGAACGTCGCGTGAACTACGTCACCATGTCTGAAATGTCTACCGTATCTGAAACATTGTCAACATTTCCCTCTGAGACTGAGCTGCTGATTATGTATCTGTCATTGAGGTCCTTGGCTGGAGCCTAGAGATCAGGGTTTGATTCCCAGTCAGGGTGAGTGAGGGTCCCTAGGCAAGACCCTTAACACTCAACAAAGACGTCTGCATCAAGGAACCAGGCTGATCTTATGAGAAATGAGCGGCTGCAACAGGTTTAATATTGTATGTGGATGTTTTGTAACCTACATTTCAGGTTAAAGCTGCTTCCCACTGTTCCAATGTCTATAGCTGGTACTCTCACCACTAGAAATCAATGCCAGGTTCTACCAGGCTAGATCAGATGATCTAGAGATAATCCAGAGACATCCAGCACATAGTAGCAGGAACAGAACATCTGCATCCAGGATGGACAAACCAGCAAAGGTGGTTGAACGACAGGATTAAGGTGCTATGAGACTGACAGACAGCTGCTGCACAAGCATCTGGACCCAGACTGGGTGCTGGATAGAGTGTAGAAAACGGCAGTGGTGACAGATGTGGCTGGAACAAATGTGGAGGGAGAAAGCCTCCAGGAACGAGATCTGAACAACAGCTAAGAAACTGGAGAATCCGCAAGGTAGAAGCACGGAGTGAGAATCTTTCAGGGCTCAAGAGATAATATATTAACAGTTTAAATGTTTAGATTTTTTCTTTGCATCAAAAGTACAGAAGAAATGTGTAAGTGTTGTTATTTATATATGAATTTTTACTGGTCTATCTTATTTTAGATCAAAATGTGCTGAACGTGGCCTATAAACTAAATAACTGTGACTTTGGTTTGGACAGTTGTCTAAAAATTGTGAAATTTGTCTTCCGAATTGTTAAAAAAATACAAAATATTTATATTATTAACATCAACAATCTGTGCTTTTATTTCAGGATTCTGCAGCAGGAGAATTTCTACATATAAGCGAAGACACCTTGTATGTATAGAATTTTCATGGGTTTATATTACAAAAAATATATTTAAAAATGCTCTAATTTGGGGCACTTGGTCAATAGATGGTGCTGTATAAGCATCATCACCTTTGTCTGATGTAAAAACATCAGCTACTGGATCTGTTTTCCTTCTTTATATAAAAAGTGTATATTCTTTTTTCGTTCAACTGAAATGCTCCTGTAATTAGACCTCTGATGGGTGTTTTGTGTTAAAAATGTGTTTGTGGTTTTGTGGTTGAGCTGCAGCAGCAGAACAGTCTGCGTCACATTTGTCCTCTAAGGCTCCTGTTTGTTGTAAAGTTTCCTCTCAGCCAAGCTCAGCGTGTTGAGCAGGAATCATCAGCACCGATGGAGACTGTGTGAAGCACCTGCACTAAAAATATTCAGCACATGTGAGCATCTGCATAGGAAGTAAATCCCCTCCATTGTCCCTGTGAGCTGTCTTAAGAACAGTGAATATCTTAGCTGTAACCGACCTGCCTTTGGGAAGGAAGGCAATTACAGCGGGATTTCATGTACACCACAGCTCAGGATTACAAAAGCCTTGTATCTGAGATGGTGCGACCCCACCCTCCATTGTGGCTCTATCCTGCTGGGATGAGAAACTCCAGACCTGGGAGGTAAATTTAATTTGAAAGATCACAGGCCTGGATGATAATCACTCCATTCCAGCAGTGGACTGTGAGATATTTCAAGCAACAGGATTACCAGAGTGACTCAATTTCCAAAAAAGGGAAAAGATTAATTTAGGGGTTGTAGTACATGAGAAACTGGAGCAGAGAAAACAATGACTATGCTAATTCTCCTCACCCCTATCTGCAGCGATGACCCCATCCTCCACCATCCTCCATCTTTATAAAATGTGCTGCACGAAATGCTCCCATATATTCCAGCTAAAGCTTCTCCGTTGCCGAGGCCTGGAGAGTTGGATCCTTGAGTACTGAGCATCCGGACTAATGTGGAGCCTTGGAAAATTCACATCAACAAGCGTCACGGCCGCATGTTAATGCAGCTGTGAGCAGGTTCCTGACACAGCCGCAGGGTCGAGGACGAACTGTGAGCAGCATCATAATCATCCTGTTGTGTTATAGAACACAAGTACCAGAACACAGCTCATGAACATTAAAGAGAAGAAAACTATACTGAAACAAAAATATCATCATTGCAGTTTATAAATATTGTGAAGCATTTTATGTACAAACCATTTTATTTATTTTATTTAGACAGACGAGGTAAAGATATGAACCCATTTAAAGCCCTTTTTTTTCAGGATTTCGAGATTTCAGGCATATGAGTCACAAAGTTGTCTCTTGCACAAGTAAAGCCCATAAACAAAAAAAAATATCCCAGGTACCACATTCTTTTTTGGGGATTATTCTAGACACTTGAAGTAATAAATAGATATATATATGTCAGCGATGAAGATCAATTATTTTTAATTATTATCATTATTTAAATAAAATGACTCTTTCTGGGAGAGTTCTCTTCTTCATGATCTCTGGAGGAAGGGGCAGGAAGTCAATGACTTCTCGTGACAAAAAGTACTTTGGAAATTTAGTTTTTTGATTCAAACTTTTGTCAAAGTTGTTTATTATCATGCCATTAAAACTGAACTGTTAATGACATGATATTATGCTTTCTACTCAGCATAATATTATGCTGAGTAGAAAGTCATAAACTTTAACAATTATTTTTGCTGGTTAAACATCATGGTTGACATTACTCAACAAAACTAGCCTGGCTAGCACCAGACCTCATCAAAGTGTAGCTTGGGATGAGGTCTGGGAACCATCTGTTCATGTGTTCATATCGGAGGCATAGTTTATGTTTATTGGGCTCTATGAATATCTTTCAAACACATCTGTACATACCTTATAGAGAATCATATCAAACATACCCAATGACAATGATATAGTTTAGCACTAAACATTTTTCAAAATAAACGTGTGGTCTAAATAACTTAGAACACTTTCTAAGGCTGAATCAAAAGGTAAATTAACGTCTGCTGCCATGTTGGATCTATATCTCCTGCTCTGTGATTGGCTAAATCAGAGAACGAAAGACAATATACCAAACAGTCATAAAATAAACTAACAAAAACCAATATGAAAGAATAACTTTTGATTTGTGTCGCCATGATCAACAACAAACACAAAGGTGCTGTTAATGTTACAGCATCAGAAACTGGTCCTCAGTCCTCAAGCTGCTGCTGCTGCCAGATGCCGTGCTGGTGTGTTTGTGGCATATGGAGGATCATTAGTGCACATGCGTGTGGTGAGAATTGAAAGTGTTGAGGTGTAAAGTTCCGTAGCTTCCTGCTTTCTCCAGCAAGATGCAGACTTTCTATATGTTTATGGATCTTTGTGCACATGGGTCAAAACGTTACCATCTGCATGAAAATAAAAACCAAGTCACAGAAAGAGTTTGAGGAGTGATGTTGTCTAATGAAGCCTCAGTGATGCCAGCAGATAAAACTCCTGGATGATGACAACAACACTTGTCAAGAAGATGAATTTTATTATTTGGGGTTTGTTTCTGCCAAAACTGTCATGTGGTATAACCCTAAATACTTGGTACCAGATCATTGAAGTCTAATGAATGGTTTAAAAAAAAAAATAAAAACACATGCTATTAACTTGTTTTTTATATTCTAGGTTGATTAAATATATACAATTGATCATCCTTTTTAGTTACACTATTTAATATTTTGTGTCAAAAGTCACACAAAATCATGTTTTTTGTAAAAACAAATAAATGGAATTTTAAATGACAAGAAATCAACATTACCACACATAATGTTTTGAAAGAGTGATCAGGTCATCAAATGTGTGAACATAGTGACAAGCGAGAGAAACTAACTAACTAACTGTTACTGTAGGTGTTGTGAGTTTTAAGAAGCAAATTAAAGGAAACTTCAAGAATCTTGTTGGTGACGTCACAGAGCTACAGCTTTTCTCTTTCTGGACTCTAGACACCACCATATCAGATCAATAACCTTATACTGAAGGAAGAAAATATGCCATCATCAGACCAGAGAACACCTTCAAGTACCTGGTTCAGAGCTGCAATGATTAGAATCAAATAATTGCCAACTATTTTTATAACCGATTAATTGGTTGATTTGAGGCATTAAAATAAAATGTCCAAATTCTCAGGTTACAGCTACTCAAAAGTGACTGTTTTGTAGTTTCTTTAGTCTTCTATAAACTGATGATATTTCAGTTGTGTGGACTAGACTAAAACAATTCTTCAGCTTTGGGGAAACAGTGATCAAAATTGTATGAATCAAACAATTTATTTATTAATTATTTTATTAATGAATATGTTAATCAGCGACCAGAATAGTCGTTCCACATCACTGAGGGCCTGATCTCTGACCTCTGAAGTGGGGTCTTCATGCTAACTTAGAGGTGAAGCAGCGACTGCTTCACCTTAGACACTTAAGCAAATTCTATACTGAGGAATTTCTCAGGAGCATTAGGAGAATCCTGAGGAGGATCATCACTTCAGCAAATTCCATATACTGATCATCACTAATACTGAGGAATTTCTCAGGAGCATCAGGAGAATCCTGAGGAGGATCTTGACTGGCCTGGCCACACACACACACACACACACACACACATACATATACAACTGCTGCTGCAGTGATGGAGCTGTGTCTGTTTTGAGTCGGGGACATTGCTGTTGTCTGTAGATTTGAGTGGATCCAGGTCGGCTGTGACCTGACTCACAGAAACTCTTCATCACTCACAGGCTTCCATAAGTCACCGTGAATGAAAGCTGTGGGGTTGAGTTTGTGGTTTAAGCCTTGTGTTGCTACGGCGTCCACAGTCGTCTCCCCAGAAGTATCAGAATCAGGCTTCAGGTTTCACACAGACATGAGTCAGACTTGGGGAGGGGGGGGGGCACTTTCCCAGGGTTCTGCAACAGCTGAGACCCCCCTCAACACCCAACACCATCACTGCTCCCACACTGAGTGTGTGTGTGTTTGTGTGTGTGTGTGTTTGTGATGTTGTGCCAGTGAGAATGGTTGTGTAATGAGAAAGAGAGGGAATTGAAAGAGGAATAATTTTTTTCTTCCCATCAGCACTGAGATGATGAGAGTAGAACAGCAGCTGTGCTCTCTCTCTCTCTCTCTCTCTCTTCTCAACAAGCTTCTCATGAAGCTTGTTGATTGAAAAATAAGTTTTTCAAATTCATTCTCTTTTTGAGATGGTCATAAAATGTGTTTTTGAAGAGGAGAAATCTGCTAATGTCTAAATCTAGTGAGACTCAGAAAGGGCTGAGTCACAAATCTCCAATAGGTTTCATCACATGTTGGTAGCATTTGATTTGAAATCTTTGAAAGGTATATATTTTTTATTTCAGTAATTTGTCATTTGGATCTCTCTTCATCTCTTATCTGCAGCTGGTAATGTGGGACACTTGATTTTGATTATTTGTATGTCCACCAAATGTGAAGTAATTAACAGAAGCTGACTTTTACTTTAAATTCCCTAGATTCCGACGCTCCAGCAGTGATCCTGAACGCCTTTTACGGGCGACCAGACAGCGACACCCAGTGGCAGAACTATGAACCGCAGCTGCACGTTTAAACAATCCCAAACCATGTTTTCCTACAAATAAACAAATAAACACTCTTTAATGAACCATGCACTGACAGATCAGGAACTGCAGCAGGAATTTACTATAATTTTATGCAGCAACTAATACAAGCAGCAACTAATACTAATATATGCAATCATTCATTGACAAATGGAAAAGAGAAGAGCATCAAGTAAAATGGTCAAAAGGAGTGCTCATATAGATATTTTTTCTTACTGTTTTATATTGCTTAATTGTTTTTAACAATTAAGTCTTAAGAAAGACTATATTCTTTTACACATTTTTTTATATTATGACATTGTAAGTATGGGGCAGAACTTCCTTTTTTTCTTTCTACTCCTCAAACTTTTATTGTAAGATTTAATAACTGTTTTTGATTTCATGAAAGTGGAAATCTAATGTTGCTGCTACTTACACTTTGTTTTTTATTGTTTAAATTGTTTATGCTTAAGCTGCTTGAGATAAAAACTAAATAATTACACTTGATGAAATTATGTTCCTTCACAGTCCAAAAACATGCTGAGGTTGATTGGATATACTTAATTACCTATAGGTGTGAGTATGTGAGTGAATAGTGCGTGTCCTCTATGACAGGCTGGTGACCTGTCTGGAGTGTATCCTGTCTCTCACCTGTATTGTGTTGGGATTGGCCCTAGCAGACCCCTGCAACCCTAATAAGGAATAAGCAGATATAGAAAATGACTGACTCACAATATTTAAGGAAAACTCAGGAGATGGTAAATTTGTTTTAAGGTAAAATGTATTCAAAGAGAATTGGACAAAAGATAAGCAAACAAACAAACAACAAAACAAACTATGACCATATAAAATGCATTTAGAAGAAATTCCTGACATTTTTTCCTTAAGCCAATATGGCTGCAATCAGTGGCTGAGCTGCAACGCTGCATCTGGCCAATAAGGAAACAGACATCATGAGCATGTTCGATGCTGCCAGTGATGTTTTCTTGCGAAAAGCTAAACCTGCTGCCAGAAAAGAGCTGGACAGCATCTGAAGCTCTGCAGCCATGGAGCTGCGGCATTGATTTGTGAACTGCTGAGGACAGTAAAAAGAGATCAGTTGTTGTGCTGGTTCCAACTGATCAACTGATCTCTTTACAAACTGGATCCAAGTTCTGGGATAATGGCTTAAATACTCTCACACACAAACACACTTGCTCTCTCTCTCTCCCTATCTTTTTCTCTCTCTTTCTCTCCCTCTCTCTCTCTCTTACAGAAACAAACACACACACACACACACACACACACTCATATGGTGGATAAATAGTTTTAAATGACTAGCTCTGCTGTCAGTTTGATCTGTTATCTCTGACTGACTTAATATAATAAATCATTTTTAGTAGGTCTAACAATACTATATACTTTTTATATTAGAGATATGATTATATAGGTGGATTCTAGAAGAGCCAAAAAATAATTTAGTTTGAACTTACAGTCAGGTTTTATAGGTTTGTATCCCTGTAAAAACCAAAAAGGGGCCAGTTACACCGGAAGTAACAAACCGGAAGTTCGATGTAACAGAAACGGAAGCCGAGAGGCGGAGAAACCGAGGAAAGATGGAGAATTACCATGAGTAAACATGTTGCTGGTGCCAGAAAAAGGTAATTTTTTGGAGTTTGTTTGTGTTTGCTTCCGTTCCCGCGAGGCTGCTGCTGCTGCAGCTTCTGCTGAAAGTCAGAGTAGCAAAGAAGAAGAAAACAAAGACTAACGTAACTAACATGGATATGACTATCACATAGAAATGTATCCAGGAGTTATCCGGTATCATTGACGCCAAACACGCAGCTGCACGTGATCACCGCGCCATGTTTTCTACTGAGAAAGAAATGGAGGCGGTTCAGAGGTACAGTATTATTATTTTACCATTATTAATATTACAACTATAATAATGACTATCATTAAGCTCATATTAATACATCAATACAGATAAATATCATGTGACTCTCACATGCCTGACAAACAGTTTAAAGGCTTTATCTGTAACTTCCACATATTCACATGTCCTAAAATAACTTGTTTTTTCTTTCATTATTACGTTTCCCACAGATTTGTATTTATTTATTTCCCATTTATAATAACAATGTTATTTGGGTCTTTTCCTTTTTCCTTTCCAATACATCTGCGATTATTATGGTTAAAGGGCAGAAAATATAAAACCTAAATCAACTCTAACTCAAACTCTATGTGATGCATCTTCCTTATAATACCAACATAATTGAAGGCAGAAGTCCTCAAAATCTACCGAAGTTGGATTGTGACATATGTATACTTGTATGTTTCGTTGGTAAATATATAAAAAATTATTATTCACTTTTAGCTGTAAAATGGCTTGATATCAGGATCTGAAAATGAGGCAGCTGAATGTATCTAAGCTTTTCCCACTGTGGCAAACCAAAATGGTGAACTTCTTCTCTGAGGACTTGTTTTGACCTGCATTGTAAAGATCTCCAATGCTGTGACGGAATGTTGCCATTTCTAATCAGGATTTTCCCCTCACTCTTGTCCTTCTGTGTCCTCAGTGGGACGGGTGTGTTCTACCAGGCGGTACCTGCTGTTGGAGCCTTTGGAAAGAACATTATGAAGCTGATTCCTATGCAGATGGTCAATGGGAAATTTTTCCATACTGTAGTAAGAAAACCAAGAGCAGAACCTAAACCTCAATCTGGGAAAGCTTCATCTCCACCATTGTACTCTTCAGCCAGCCAGCAGGTTGCCACGCAGCAGGTTGCCACGCAGCAGGTTTCTCTCAGGAACACATCGCCTAATCCAGTAACACAACCATGTTTGGAGTTTGGTAATTCTTTGACGAGGTTTCCACAAAATAAAGAACCTTTGATTGCGTCACTTGCCACAGACTGTAGGACATCAGTAAGACTTCCAGTCAATATAAAATCCCCGGTGCTTCCAAAAGGACAGTACCTTCAGATTCCCTCTGATGCACAAGTCCGAACAGTCCCAGCGTCCCAACTTCCCCCAGCTGTCAAGAAACATATTTTTACTTCAGCATCCAGCTCCTCTTCCAGCTTACCCAGTGTGGTCTACGTGTCACCTGTGTCGACAGTTCATCAGAGCAGCTCAGCAACTGAGGTCCTCTCAAAGGCCTCACATATCACATCACCTCCATCAGGAGGATCCAAACCATGTTTGAGGTTAGTTCCAAAGGTTTCGCAGAGGCCCAACAGCCCTATAAAGTGGGTGATCGAGGAAGAAGATGACGGCTTGAAGCCATTGCCTCCTAAACCGCTCATCCCTTGGGCCATTACGTCAGAGATCCTCCGAGCTGTTGCAGAGAGAGAAGTCGCCAACAAGCACTGTAAAACCCCGACAAAAGATACACTAGTTTCTCCATCTAATAAAAAAGAATGTGAGGATGCTCTAGTGATGTGCAATGGGAGAGTTTTCTTTGTGGCCAACAAGAAGAAACAACTGTTAAATTCCAGGTGCGAAGATATTGATCCACCTGCAGCAACAAGTTACCTAGGCAAAAAAAGCAGTAAATCGTTACTCAGTCAAAACACCATCATTATCCCTAATGAGTCAGATGAAGTCATTGACCTTAGCAATGACGATCACTCCAATGATTTATCAGGTCATAAGTCAACAGTGACTCAACTGGATGAAGACAATGTGATATTTGTATCTTATATTCCACCCAAATCTGAGTCTGGGACAAAGCATCTAATATACAAAGCAGCTGAGAAGCAAATGGACGATTCAAGCAGCTCAGTGATGAAACTAAAGAGCTGGGATACTGGGAGTAGTTCAGTCAGTAATATCTCCGTTGACAGTCCTGCTTTTAGAGACCATAGTGATGTCACAGATGGAAGCGGTTCTCTGGTAGGAGGAGAAACTGGACAAAGCTTGTTATTAACAAATGTCTGTGGTACAGCATTGATGGACATACATGATGATAACTTAACCTCAAACACTCAGCAGAGCTCCTCCCCACAACAGTTAAACAAATCTTCCCCCCAACAGCTGCAGAGCTCCTCCCCCCAACAGCTGCAGAGCTTGGATATAGATCTAGAAAGAGAGAGCTCAGCAGCTCACAGCTGTTTTGACAGTATCAGTGGAATCTTCTCTCAAACAGAGGGTACCTGCAGATCAGAGGTAAGAAGGAGGGGACACTGATTCAGAGGTGTTTCCAAAGTTCTTTTTCCTGTTTGGAGAGATCAATGGCATCCACACACACACACACATATATATATACATATATATATACAGTGGGGAAAATAAGTATTTGAACAGCTATGCTGCTATTTTGCTATTTCTCCCACTTAGAAATCATGGAGGGGTCTGAAATTGTTATTGTAGGTGCATGTCCACTGTGAGAGAGATGAACTAAAAAAAAATCCAGAAATCACAATGCATGATTTTTTAATGATTTATTTGTGTGAAATAGCGGCAAATAAGTATTTGAACACCTGAGAAAATGAACGTTAATATTTGGTACAGTAGCCTTTGTTTGCTATTACAGAGGTCAAACGTTTCCTGTAGTTTTTCACCAGGTTTGCACATACTGCAGCAGGGATCCTGGCCCACTCCTCCACACAGATCTTCTCTAGATCAGTCAGGTTTCTGGGCTGTCGCTGAGAAACACGGAGTTTGAGCTCCCTCCAAAGATTTTCGATTGTGTTCAGGTCTGGAGACTGGCTGGGCCATGCTAGAACCTTGATATGCTTCTTACGGAGCCAGTCCTTGGTTTTCCTGGCTCTGTGCTTTGGGTCGTTGTCGTGTTGGAAGACCCAGCCACGACCCATCTTCAATGCTCTGACTGAGGGAAGGAGGTTGTTCCCCAAAATCTCACAATACACGGCCCCAGTCATCCTCTCTTTAATGCAGTGCACTCGTCCTGTCCCATGTGCAGAAAAACACCCCCAAAGCATGATGCTACCACCCCCATGCTTCACATTAGGGATGGTGTTCTTCGGATTGTACTCTTCATTCTTCTTCCTCCAAACACGCTTAGTGGAATTATGACCAAAAAGTTCTATTTTGGTCTCATCTGACCACAAAACTTTCTCCCATGACTCCTCTGTATCATCTAAATGGTCATATGCAAACTTAAGACAGGCCTTGACATGTGCTGATTTAAGCAGGGGAACCTTTCGTGCCATGCATGATTTCAAATCATGACGTCTTAGTGTATTACCTACAGTAACCTTGGAAACGATGGTCCCAGTTCTTTTCAGGTCATTGACCAACTCCTGTCGTGTAGTTCTGGGCTGATTCCTGACCTTTCTTAGAATCATTGAGACCCCACGAGGTGATTTCTTGCATGGGGCTCCACTCCGATTGAGATTGACCGTCATGTTTAGCTTCTTCCATTTTCTAATGATTACTCCAACAGTGGACCTTTTTTCACCAAGCTGCTTGGCAATTGCTCCGTAGCCCTTTCCAGCCTTGTGGAGGTGTACAATTTTCTCTCTCGTGTCGTTTGACAGCTCTTTGGTCTTCGCCATGTTACAAGTTAAAGTCTTGCTGATTGTATGGGGTGGACAGGTGTCTTTAAGCAGCTAACGACTTCAAACAGGTGCATCTGATTAAGGATGATACATGGAGTGCAGGTGGACTTCTAATGGGCGGACTAACAGGTCCTTCAGGGTCAGAATTCTAGATGACACACAGGTGTTCAAATACTTATTTGCAGCTGTATCACTCAAATAAATTGTTAAAAAATCATGCATTGTGATTTCTGGATTTTTCTTTTTAGTTTATCTCTCTCACAGTGGACATGCACCTACGATGAAAATTTCAGACCCCTACATGATTTCTAAGTGGGAGAAATAGCAAAATAGCAGCATAGCTGTTCAAATACTTATTTTCCCCACTATATATATATATATAGTATCCACAGCAACTGACTATCTGCTGTTTGCCATCTATTATTATCTATCACGAGCGATGTTGCTTCCCTTCAATTTCTTCTTCTTCACTACAGTTGGTTGTCTTTAGATGCAGCACCCTTCCTATAAGAAAAAGCAGAATTAGAAGAAGGTGCAGCTCATTTTCATGAAATGAAAGGAGCACACAAACTGAACCCGGGTTTAGCATGAGCTGCTCCTTTTTCTATTTTCTAACAGTTTTAAACAATTGTTTTCTACATTATAAATTGCCTTTATCAAATTAGATTTAGGCTAAAATTCTTTTGTGTGGGCTTTAAACAAATATATTTTACTTAATAATATATTCATATTTAGAATCTAGTGACAGTCTACATCTAAAAGTCAAAAAATAGTTTAAAGGATTAAATTTAGAATGGTCTGAGAAACTTTTGAATTTTATTACAAAAATCTGCAATATATGAACAATAAAAAAAAAATAATTGCATCAGGTCCTCCTTTACCACAAAATCTTCTGACTGATGGTTTTGTCTTGCTTGCAGAGCTCTACAGATGGGACATCTTCACCAGCACCAAAACCCTTTCACATGGCCGACCACCTGCTGAGGCAGATATTCGGGATTGCAGCAGACGTGAGAGTTTGCCTGCAGAGGATTGATGAGGTGTTAGCTGGGTTTGTACCTGAAGAGGCTCTGCAGAATCAGTCCAAATGGGAAACAAATGATTTTTTACACAACTTCTACCATAAACAAGAGACGGACCGGGCCGGCGGTCTCATTAGAGTCAGATGTTCGCTATTCAAGCAGACAACGAATGCTCTCACTACTTTAAAGGGGAAGTACCCTTCAGGTCAAAGGTCACACAAAAGAATTTTGATTGATATTGAAAGTGAGCCAGTGATTGGCTATGTGGAACCAATTGATGATGATGATGATCTCTCTAGTACAGATGACTCAACTCAACATGACTCCAAAGACTCTCAGGTGTGTGTGAATTCTAACACAAGGAGACTGGGTCGGGCAAGGAAGCGCACAATGTGTCCGTGTTGTGTCCCTGGATCTCTGAATCCTGCTGGGAAATCCAGGTTAGAAAAAGCAGGGAGTTGGGCATGGAGTAGTAAGAAAGGAGGAAGAACATAGACAAAGTCTCAAGGGTTCCAGCTTCCAGCTCGTCTGCAATAATAAAAGGACTATGATGGTCTAAAATGAGTTCAGCTCAACAATCCAAAGTCTCTAAATAATATGTATAAAGTGGAAATGCTAGATTTCAATTGTTTTCGATCACTACAAACTTGACAAACACATTAAACATTGCTGTGTTTCCTGGTGGCTGTTTTTTTAATGTGCACTAACTTATTCCAAAATGTTAGCTCAGCATAAATAAAACTAGGGCTTACAAAAAAAGCTTCAATTGTTGCCATAGTAATTAATTGTAAATTCTGTAATTAAAGAAAAATGAAATTGAAGTCAATATGTTGAAGATTTTGAGTGTCTGTAACAATATTACCTGAAGGGAATGACAATGACAGAATTGCATGCATTTGTGACCCTTGAACGTCATTCCCCTCCCCCACCTTGCACCTTACTGGACAAACTCAGGATGTTTTTTATTTTATTGAAATAGATTCTAGAGCTCATGATATTAACACTGTTGGATCAGCTAGTTCTCCCATTCCTCCATCCAGGAATCTGCCGTGTTTTGATCGTGGCCTGTGCTGTTTTCTGATTGGCTGAAGAAAAACAGACACCTCCTCTAGAGCTTCTAAAGCAGCTCTTTCTGAGTCAATAAATTTGTCTTTTTAGACTTTAGGTTGCTATGTGAATCACCCATTCACACTGCTGCAATGTTCATAATGGGAACACATCAGACGACTCAGAGTTTCTGCAGAGAACAAAGGTTCAACAGCAGGATTGCAGTTTAGACTGAGAATCCCAAAATGGTTTGTCAGATCTGGGCTACTGTAGAAATGAGGCAGTGCAACATGGCTTCCTCATAGAGGGAGACCTCCTCATGTAAGTCAAAACAGTTCAATTTAAAAACACAATAATTATTATTGCGTTCCATTTCTGCCAAAAATGCTGCTATATCTTACACAAAAGTTGTGTGATGTGATGGTTTTGCAAATGTGATGATAAAGGCTGCTGCTATGATGTGTGATTTTAACCGTAATGGTCAGCTATTTGTGATATTGTTGGATTCATTTATATTCTGTTATTACTATTTTATGTTTTTTTTTTTTTGTTTTTTTTTTATATTTTTGTTGAATTAACCTGGACTTATGAACACCAAACTTTTATATTATTACAGTAAATCACTACACATGCTGATCACAGGTCAATCTCTTCTGTTCTTTGTTCTCATAGCAAACTGCTCTCACTGATGGGGAGAAGACAAATACAAATTTACATGTGTTGTTTTTGCAGCATGTTTCTGTCACTTTAAAACATGGAAGTTACATCAAATATAGAAAAAACTACATGGCAGTTGATGCTACTTTAACTTTGAATACTTACGAATAACCATATATGCTTCAGAAACATTCAGTAACAAGAAAATACTTGACTTGAAAATTTATAATTATAAACGAAACTATAGATTAAGATTAACTAAATCCTCTTCATCAACCTTGCATATTGAGTAAACCACTTTCCTTCGTATGGTTTATATTATTTAATATGAATAATTGTGAATAATTGTTGGTACTTTTACCGCCACTCGCTGGACTATGTGGAGCACGGAAGTGAAATAGTAAAAGAAGTACTATATACTAAGCTAAACGAATCCTACAAAAACCTGTCGGACCTTTACTTTGTAAACGTCCACCCAGCACATTTCCGATCATGAGACTAGTTTTCTTAGCGCATGCCGGGAAATGTAGTCTGAAATGGCCAGAACCGTTCATTTGCTCAATGCAACACCCAGCAGAGAAGACATCATCTCCCAGAAACCCCCGCGGCAGTGTCTCTCGTTAACAGATACACAGATGACAGATTTGTTTCGTTTGTAGCAGCAGCCGGCTAAAGTGTAGTCTGTTGCTAATGCTAATGCTAATATAACGACAGCCGCTGCTAACTACTTGCAGCCGGGCACAGATGATGTTCCCCGGCTGTGAGGCTCAACAGCGCTGCTAATGAACCGGGAAGCTAACGTTAGCTAACAGCTAGCAGAAGATGGAAGCTAGGGAACCCTCCATCAAATCTACCGAAGCTAATGAGAGCTAACTGGAACAAACAGCCACTAACTAAACTGATTCTGCTAGCTAACATATCAGCAGAGAAACTTCACGATGGAGGAAGTGGACAGAATCTTAATTCACGCACTCAAACAAGTCGGCACGTAAGTGTGTGTGTGTGTGTGTGTGTGTGTGTGTGTGTGTGTGTGTGTGTGTGCGCGCGCGCGCTTGAGAGAGAGCCTGGGAGACAGTAACCATCGAAATGACTCGTTTGCTAAAACTTCGTGATGTTAGCAACATTTACGTAGCTTAACTTTAGTAGTTAAACAGCTGTGACAGCAGCAGTCAGCTGACTAGATGCGTCGTGTGGTCAGTGAGTGGGGAACAGCTGTTCTGGTGCTTTAACATGTGTATTTTATTATGTCTGTGTGTTTATTGTGTGCGTTCCTACAGAGAGGTGAGTGAAGATGTAAGCAGCGTGAAGCAGTTCACCAGTGAGTTGATCGTGGAGGCGGTGGTCAGATGTATTCGGGTGATGGATCCAGGTCTGGGCGGTGCCCTGCCGACCTCCCTCCCGCCCGGCATGTCGGCCCGCTTCAGAGTGGGCATGAGTGTGGCTCAGGCATGTCAGGTGAGACGCCACAGACCCCCACTGGAGCCCACAGGGTCCACAGTTGAGCTTTTAACCACGCTTCACCTCCTCCTTTTTAAGAGGAATCGGATTCACTGCTTTTAACATGTCAAACTGTTGCTTACAGGATGTGGGTTATAAAGGAGAGATCGGCTACCAGACCTTTCTGTACAGCAATGAACCAGAGATTCGCTCCCTGCTCATGTTCCTGGTGGAGAAGCTTCCCAGAGAGAGTGCTGAGACCTCAGACCAGCCGACAGGTAGAGGGCTCTTAAAACCCTCCATGAAGCTTCACACTGCTGCTGTATGTGAAGCTTCATGGAGGCTTCACATACAGCTGCTGTATGTGAAGCTGTATGTGAAGCCTCCATGAAGCTTCACATACAGCAGCAGTGTTCACTTAGCAAACCATGTTATTGGATGCTCTCATACCTATTATGGTGTGTTAAGTATACTAGGAGCTGTGTAATTACATGTTAGTAGTCACATGGGAAGCTGGACTGTTGTCACTGTAGAGAAACTTGGTGCTGAAAGAGTGCAGCAGGAACAGATGAAGAAATGAGGAAGTGCTCAGTTTCAGCTATTTTTTAAGATGACATTGGCAATGATGACATGTTTATGATGAGTCATCCAAAGCTGTCCTCTCTTCCTGTAGGTAAATCTGCAGTTCTCCAGAGAGCCATCGCTGCTGCCATCAAAGCCCAGCTGGCTGTGCCTTGGCTGCCTCCAAACTGCAGACTGCCACTGCACGGTGAAACACAAGTAAACTCTTTAAAGATGCACTTTAGTGTCTGGGAAAAAAGCTTTAGGGAATGGGTTGTTCTTTGTAATTAAAAAAACATTATAATACAGGGCCAGGGGAAGAGGATGAAAAACTCCTGAGGTTAAAAACATAAATTTACAGTAAAAAAAAAACTCAGAGGAGATTAAAACTAATGTGAGGTGAAACATGTTTTAAGCTCCTTTTAAGCTCAGATCTTTTCACTTCATTTATAACTTTCAATAATTGTATATTATTTTGGAAAAAGTTTTTATGTTTAGGGCAAATGTCCCAACTCTGAATAAAAAAACAACTTTATATCCTCAAGGGTGCAGCAGGAAGTGAGACATTTCTTGTCTGGTTATGACTGATTGTGACCTGTGTGTCAACCTTCTGGATACAGCATGCTTGTTGTGATATGTAGCAAAGAATGACTGGTGCAAAAAGGAAAGTGATGTGAAACTTGATTCCTCACAACTCAATGTTTTCCATGATTAGGGTCCAGCAGCATTGCACAGCTTCCACGTCCAGCCCCTCAGCTTACCACACTGCACTAAAGGTCCAGGGAAGACACAGCTGAAAGGTATAGTCACATATAACCAGAGTCATTTTCACGCTCACTACCAGCTCCTTTAACACTGAAGGAAACAGATGCTGGAATTACAGTCGCAGCGAAAGAACAAGCATGTCACATGATATTCAACTAGGGTAATTTCAGAATATCAACAGAATGCACCCTACAGGATGTGGAATTAAATATGTATGTTTGTTCATGTCGGAATTTCAGAGGTGACAGACTACCAGAGGGACATTCTTCCTCCTGTGACGGCCCAGCCCTCCCATCAAGCCTCTGTGGCGGCGTCCATATTGGAGCAGCACATGGCTGAGCTGAGTGCCGCTCAGGAGTGGGACAATGAGTGGAACAGTCAGGGACTCGTGTCTCGCCTCACACCTCAGGCAAGTCCACTCACTGCGGCTGTGTTTTCCCCTCTGATTTTACATCTGAAACGGTTTCTTCTCAAGGGACTTATATACAGGTCCTTTTCCAAAAATCAGCATATTGTGATAAAGTTAATTTTTTTCTGTAATGTACTGATAAACATTAGAATATATATATCATTATAAACATCTAATATATTTTAGATTCACTTCACACAACTGAAGTAGTTCAAGCCTTTTATTGTTTTATTTTTTATTTCATCTGACCAATAAAAGAAACGTGTTTTAATACAAAAAGGCAACCTTCGAATAATTATATCCGGTTATGCATTCGATACTTAATCAGGAATCCTTTTGGAGAAATGACTGCTTCAATGCAGCAGGGCATGGAAGCAATCAGTCTGTGGCACTGCTGAGGTGTTATGGAGGCCCAGGATGCTTCAATAGTGGCCTTAAGCTCATCCACAGTCGTGGGTCTGGCGTCTCTCAACTTTCTCTTCACAATATTCCACAGAATCTTTATGGGGTTCAGGTCAGGAGAGTTGGCAGGCCAATTGAGCACAGTATGGTCAGTAAACCATTTACCAGTGGTTTTGGCACTGTGAGCAGGTGCCAGGTCAAGCTGAAAAATGAAATCTTCATCTCCATAAAGCTTTTCAGAAGAAGGAAGCTTGAAGTGCTCCAAAATTTCCTGATAGCTAGCTGCATTGAGCCTGCCCTTGATAAGTAGTAGTAGTAGACCAACATCAACAGCTGCTCCAGACTCAGTCCACTGCTTCTGCAGGTCCCCCAAAGTCTGGAATTGGCCCTTCTCCACAATCTTGCTCAGGGTCCGGTCACCTCTTCTCGTTGTGCAGCGCTTTCTGACACACTTTTTCCTTCCCACAGACTTCCCACTTAGGTACCTTGGTACAGCACTCTGGGAACAGACTATTCGTTCAGAAATTTCTTTCTGTGTTTTACCCTCTTGCCTGAGGGTGTCAGTGATGGCCTTTTGGACAGCAGTCAGGTTGGAAGTCTTACCCATGATTCTGGTTTTGAGTAATGAACCAGGCTGGGAGTTTTTATTGGCCTCAGAAATCTTTTGCAGGTGTTCAGTGTTAACTGGTTGATTCAGATGATTAGGTTCATAGCTCATTTAGAGCACCTTTTTATGATATGCTATTTTTTTGAGATAGGAATTTGGGGTTTTCATGAGCTGTATGCCAAAATAATCAGTATTACACAATAAAAGACCTGAAAAATTTCAGTTGGTGTGTAATGAATTTAAAATATATCAAAATTTAATTTTCATCATTACAATTATGGAAGAGAATTAACTATCACAATATCCACATTTTTTGGCAAGGACCTGTACTGTTATACTGTTGCTGAGCAAAAGCACCTCTCTTTACACAGCTGTTGTGTTGGTGAGATTGGTTTGAGCCTCATTTCACAATAACTCCATCTTACAACTTTTTTTTCCTGAAACACTCGTCTTACATTTTGCAAACCAGAACACATACATGTGATTGTGTGGTGCTGGATGTGATTTAAAAGGTTCAACATCTTCACATATGCTGTTTTTTTTATTTAGTTGTGATGTCACTATCAAGATACATTTAATTCATATATAAATCATCTGTTTAGTTTCACACCTTCTCTTCTAGAGAGAACAGGGCTTTTGTGTCTGTGATTAATTTTAATGACCCTCTCCTCTGATTGGCTGATCTGAATGGGGGTGATAACTATATAGTTGTGAACATCCGTTCTACAATTTAGGAACCTCAATAAATATATTCAGCTTCAGCTTTATCTTTTGTCTTAGGAAGCTCGCTAAATTCCAAATAGATAGAAGCCTTTTAAAAATGTTTAATTGTACTTTTATTGAATCAATTTTTTCCTTATGCGTAATATGTTGGTACGGTTACCTTGCTATCAAAGACAAAGAATCATGCATGTTGCAAATTCAATTGGTAGACTAATTTTCACCCTTTTAATTGAGAAGATTAAGAGGGAGACAGCTGCAACAAATACACTGCACATAAATTCTGATTGTGTGTCTCTCCATCTGTGGCTTAAATGCTACAGAAAGGAGGTAATTACTTTTTTTTTTAAACAAAAGGGTTTATGCAATTTGTAGTCTGTAGAGTTTGAAGCACCTTTTCTGCTCAATGAATATCTAAGAAAGTGAATCTGAACCTTTATAAAGCATATAGACAGTTGTCTGGGGGGGAGGAAAAATTTTTTTTTCTCCTGTATGTTTTTTTTTTCCCTTTGTGTTACCGTAGTTGAATTAGTTTGATATTGCATATTTGACACAATTGTCCAGTGCCCATAGAAAGTGTTGAAGAAAGTAGATAGATTGGATGAAGGGGATTTTTTTTCATGTCCCACACAATGCTCTGCTAACCACAGTATGTGTAATAAATAGTGGGATGATAATAATGTACCCACATAAAACAAAAGGTTCAGGCTCAGGATTTTTTTTTTTGCTTTAATCTCTATGTTAACCTTTCCACAGACACATTTCTACACTTCTTCTGTTTGTATGTTGTGAGACTAGATGGGTAGCAAAAAGTGTTTTAATTTTCCATTCTCCTATAAGCTGAATGATGTTGTCTGTGTGAAAAGGAGTACCGGTCCAGGAAACTGACCCGACTGCGAAAACGTGCCGAGGAGCAGCTGCGCTCTGCCGCTCTGCCCTCTTCTGAAAGTGCCTTCAGTGGTCCTCGCTCCACCTCCGACCTGTCTGTGCTACTGCAGGCCTTCAGAGGCTCCACCCCCTCCGACCACCTCACAAAGGGGTCTCACTTCACACACACACAGAAGTTCTCCTTCACACAGGTCAGCAGCACTTCAGGCACACAAACACCTTTGTGTCTCCAGTAAGTGTTCAGCACAATATACCCCTAACTATGTGTGTGTCAGGACGCAGCAGCATTAAGCCCCTCCCTCCCCACCGGGCATCAATCGGAGGGTGATGTGCAGCTTCAGCAGCAGGAGGAGCTGTCTTCTCTGCAACAGCAGTTCCAGCAGATCTGCAGTGAAGTGGACCAGCTGACAGCAGATATGAAGCACATGGGTGTCACTAATGCACAGGTAACACACACACACACACACACACACACAGACACACACACTGTGTGTATGTGTGTTTAAGCCCATTGGGGAGAATCTGTGATTTGATAAGATAAGATAGGACTATTGATCCCACAATGGGAAAATTTGCTTGTTACTGCAGCTAAGCATAGGTGTGAGAGAATACAGAGTACAGAGTAAAGAAAAAGAAAATAAAAGCTAAAGAAAATAAAAGCTATAAAAAATACAACACTATATACAAAATTCATTGAACCCTGTTGAGCAGCATACACCGTATGCATTATGGACATATTTAGAATGGGGGAGAAAAAAAACTTAATTTAAAATTTGTTATTTTGGGCTATACAAAAAAAATTCACTGAATGGTTTAAAAGCAGCAGAACCCTATAAGGCGTGCTGTGTATCCTGCAGGTGTTGGATGAGTTGAAGCAGAGAAGTGTGGGAAACTCTGAAGAAGAGGAGAGGATGCAGGTGAAGAAGAAAACCATTGACCTGTTGCCAGATGCCGACAACAATCTGGTGAAGCTTCAGGTAGGAAAGAGCAGTGAGATCTGTGGCTTCCTTCTGTCCTGCAGCAGCGTCTACATCCTCTGTTCTCCCTGCAGGCTTTGGTGGAGGCCAGCGCCAAGCGGGTGCTGCACCTGGCGTCTCAGTGGGAGAAACATCGAGCGCCGCTCATCGACGAGCACCGCACACTCAAAGAAATCTGCAGCAATCAGGACGTAAGCAGTCATTACAGATCACCGCTTCATGTATTACAACAAAACATGATTTGAACCTCATGAATCCTGTTTCTCCATTAGCTGGAATCTTCCAGGAAGCTGTCTGAAATCAAGTCTCTGCATGATAAAATCCGCGTGTCCACAGAGGAGGCCAAGAAGAAGGAGGAGATCTACAAACAGCTGGTATGAGAGCCTGATCTTTAGTGGCAAAGGTCCTCGGTTAGTCTGCCACAGTTAAGTTTATATCTTGACACTTCAGCTCTTTAGATGTGTGTGGATGATACAGTCCTATATGTCTTGTAAACTGTGGAGTTTTCCATTTATTGTTCCTGTTCTCCTCCCACACAGGTAAACGAGTTAGAAAATCTCCCCCAGGACGCGTCTAGGTCAGCTTACACACAGAGGATCCTAGAGATTGTCAGCAACATCAAGAAACAGAAGGAGGAGATTACAAAGGTAGGTTAAATAAAGAACTTCATACTAATATCAGATATTCAAAACAAAATTTTCAAACAATTTATCCAAAGAGGAGCCATCTTAAATAGATGCAACAATGTCTGTGGAGCAGGGCTTTAAACATCAGTCTTCAGATGAATCTGTGTTAAATTTTAAAAAACTGAAGTCAGGTTTTTTGAAGTAAGTGTGTGTGTGTGTGTGTGTGTGTGTGTGTGTGAGACTAGAAATAGACTTTTATAAATCTCACATTATGTCTGTACAAGAGGCAAAGACATCGACATAAGGTGACAAATGTTTACATGTGTCCATGAGGAGGTGGAGGTTAGATCACATAGATGCAAGAAAATGAAATGTTACAGCAGTGACCACATTTTGGCAATTAAACTGTCACATCAGGACATTTAACTTCACCCTCCAGGTGATTTCATGTGTATCCAGATACATCAGTCAGATCAGATATAAAGATTATACAGATTCATTCCAACACCCAGGAGGTAAAAGATTCTGTGTGATCTCATTCTGCTCTTTATTCCACTCATTTATTTCATGCTGTGTGTTTTGACTTCAAATGATGACTCATTAGTAGAAGTAACAAAAGTGAGTCCAGAACCACAAATCATCACCTCTGTGGTGTCTCTGTAGATCCTATCGGACACTAAGGAGCTGCAGAAAGAGATCAACAGCCTGACGGGAAAATTGGACCGAACCTTCGCAGTGACTGATGAGCTGGTCTTCAAGGTCACAAACTCTCCCACGCATTCTGCTCATGTAGTCAAAAATAATAACTTACGACTGTAGAAAATTAGAATCATCTTGTTTGATAGATCAGCTTTGATTTCAGTGAATTCAATTATTCAGACTAAAAAACTGTACAAAATAAATAGTTTTCAACAAACATATTGTTGTGAAATATTGTGTGTAAATATAACGATATTGGATTTATATTGAAAATTGTCCAAGCCTGCAGAGTCTGACACATATTTATTGTGTTATAGTGTTTCATGTTTTCATTCTTTAATTATTTGTAGGACGCCAAAAGAGATGAGTCTGTCCGCAAATCCTACAAGTACCTGGCCGCCCTGCATGAAGTACGTTCCTACACTCTCTGTGAACATCTATTCTGACATGAGGTGGTTCTGTTCACCAATCTCAAAGGTCTGCTTTCTCCTTTAGAACTGCAACCACCTGATTCAGACCATCGAGGACACTGGCACCATCCTGAGAGAGATTCGAGACCTGGAGGAACAGGTAACCTCACCATCACCAGTTTAAACGTGTTGTAGCAGCTTGTTGCTATTTTATTCTTCAGTACAGGAGACTGTACTGAAGAGTAAATAACAGCTGTACGGCTGATCTCAATCTATTAGATCTATATATTATAGATATGTACATATATTAAGGATCTATTTCTTTAAATTTTCATGATAAATCTCTGATATGAGTTTCGCTTTTGCATTTGAATTACTGAAATAAACTTTTTAATGATATTTTAATTTATTAAGATCAGTTGTTAGTACAGTTTTAAAGGTATTCTTTTTTCAATGTGCTGCTACTTTTTACTTCACTCCTCTTCATTTCAGAGGAGACAATATGATGATCTACCCTAATCACATCAGTATGTTGAACATTGGTCAAATCTAGTCTGATTTTTTTTTTGGGGTGACATCTACTTTTAAACCATCCACAGATTGAGATGGAATATGGGAACAAAACCGTAGCGAACCTGGAGAGGATCCTGGATGACTACAAGGCCATCCGACAGGAGAACTCTGCCCTCGCCGCCAAAGTCCGAGAAGGCTGAAGGCAGCGAAACATGAGCCTGGAGCTGCAGCCGCCCTCCACACAACCCGAACAATGTTCGGTCTTTAGACTGAAGCTGCTGATTAACACCACATTCTGTTGCCATGGAGATTCTTTACCATGGAAACTAACCCAACATTAACGCAATATGGAGGACACGACTTCGCTCTTCATTTCAAATGTTTCATGTGTCTTTGGGGGCTCTTTGAGAGTCTCTGGGGGCCTTGTATTCATATTGATGTGTGAAACATCATATCTGGATTAAAATTTAATCTGTGATTTTGAATTTTTAATACAGGAAATATTTTCAGACTTCTGTCATTGTTCAATCAATTGATCGATCTTTATTTGTCATGTGATCAATGTTTCAGGTCACATCCAGACTAAATCTGAGTGAATGGCATTTGAATGTAGTCCATTAATGATGTTCTCCAGGCCATCAGCGAGTATTGTTGTATATATACGATCTTAAATAAAGACACCTTACAAACTTGAAGATGTGATTGGTTCATTTATCTAAAATATGACAGAAAATTCCCTAAAAAAAATTATGTAAAGTATTACAGTAAAGTACAATGTATTATTGTGATTTATACTTTGTGTGCACTTTGTGTAGATTCTGCTTTAAGTGTGTTTAGAAAATGATCCACATATATTTAGAACCGAAGAAATTCTTAGTTGATCATTTGACTTGTTTTTGAATAATTATTTAGTTGCTTACATCAACAAACCTGTAAAATTAGTTTTCCTCATGAATGAAGCAGAGTATTTCTTTAAGTGTAGAATTTACAGAAAGTAGCTCTGAATGTTAAGGGATGGAAATAATTCGACAACAAAGTGCATTCAGATTAACTAATCAACTGATTAATCAAGGGGGGGGGGGTATTTGTATTATGATGCAGTGCTATATATACTTTAAGTATTTAGAAATGGCTCCACACTGATAAACTAAAACATTAACATTTACATACGTGTTTAGTGATTAAAACGAGTATTGTAATATAATATAAATATGTTGAGTATGGTAGATGACAGTATATCTACTTTATGCAGTAAGGTATCCGAGTACTTGTCCTGGGGTTTGGTTGGGTGATTCTTGTCGAGCTAACGACAACCGGCAGATGGCGGAAACAGCTGTGAACATTCCCTAAAACCAAAGCGAGGAAGAGGAGCTGAGGAGCTGTTCTCCCAAACATGTTATTGATCAGCAGGTCGATGTAGACGCTCCACAGAACCACCAGAACCTGCGTGTTCCGACAGGACCATTCACGATGGCGGGAGAGGAGGAGAGGGGCGTGGTCCGAGTCAAAGTGAAGGTAGGACAAGCCGCGAGCCGCAAACAGGAGGCTAGCGTTAGCCCGGGGGCTAACCGCTAGCATTCCGCTCTCTGTTTATTAGCTAGTCAGTCCTAGCTAGCTGCCTGACACACACACACACACATAAACACACACACACGCGCGCGCGCACGCACACTCACTCACTCACTCAGTCGCTCGACAGATAACGTTACACGTAGACAGAGTGTGTGTGAGCTTCTACCTGAGCACCGGTCCATTATGTTTCTTTACAGTTCACCAATGGTTGTGGTCGCTCACTATTATTTTAGACAGCATCAAGTGTAAGTAAACAGCTACTAGGATCAATAAATCAATACATCGCATTGATCAGCTGGTGTGTGTGTGTGTGTGTGTGTGTGTGTGTGTGTGTGTGTGTGTGTGTGTGTGTGTGTGTGTGTGTGTGTGTGTGTGTGTGTAGCTGATGCTGCAGAAGAGACATGTTTGTTTACATGTTGACATCATGTACTGTGGTGTTAGTGTTTTTTGAAGGTGGTGGTGGTGTGAAGTAACATTTACCCCACTACTGTTCTTAAATATAATTTTGAAGTACTTGATCTTATCTTCAATATGTCCATGTGCTGCTCACCTTCCATCCACTACATGTATATGCAGCTTTAGTTCTTTCAGATGCAGGTTTGACTGTGATAATATTAAAAGATTTAAAATCCACAAAAAACACAGTTAAAGATAAACCAGTGAACCTTTAAATCTTTGACCTCAACAACAGCAGTGTAGTCGCCTGACATTTCACACGTCAGTTGTTAACAGCTCCAACTTATAGAGATTTTATCAACCCTGGGTTTCATCTCAATAATTGTTAAAATTATCCAATATTTCACCAAAAATCAAACATTAGAGAAAAAATAAAACTGATCAGGAAAAAGAAACTTTAATTAACTTACTTATTCATTAACCATTTCCATTAACCATCTCAGGACCATTTATCTGCTTTGGAGGGGCCTGACCTTGGGTAAGAAACAACTGGACTGAACTAGTTAATGATATAAAAAGTATAACACTTTCAATTTAATGGTAAACATGACATGACATTTTGCTGACAATTCTTATGTATGTTTTCATACAGGACTTTCACTTGTTATGAGTCAGGTCAAGTCAAGTAGGTTTTTATTGTCATTTCAGCCATATACACAGTACATAGTGAGACGAGAAAACGTTTCACCAGGAACAATTGGTGATACACGTAACTGTTAAAACATAGTATGGACAAGAGAGAAAGACAAGATACGTAATAGTGCCTACATACACTATTGAGGGACTACACAGATTCACTCACACACACACGCACTCACACACACACAACTACGCACGCACGCATGCATGTTGTACACATATGTATATAGAGTACAAACCACAATTATAGACAATGGCTAGACGGGGCATGTTTTTTAGCAGAGCACTGTGGCTAGTGTGTTTTGTAAACAGAAGACTATTCTACATAAATAAATATAAATACTAGCAGCAAGTCTAGTGGTGTGATTTGTAACAAAGAATATTCAGCATAATTATAAGTAATGAATGTTTTTAATACTTTTACCTACATAAATGATGTGGTACAACTTCTATCTCTGTCTCTGTCTTACTTAAAGATGGATGAATTATTATACTAGATTTTGTTTTCTAGATATTTGAAACCAACATCTCAGAGCTCTGCAGACAGTCTGGAACTGAGCTTTCCTTCCATGATGCTTTTATATGCATTAATGTTTTGATCTGTTTCAGAAATGTGACGGCGTGCTTCCTGTGGAGTTCCGTTCCTTTGCTGTTGACCCTCAAATCACTTCACTGGAGGTGCTGCAGCACATCCTGATCAGAGCCTTTGATCTGAACGGGTAAGAAGGATCAGCTGATGTTTACAGTTGGTTCTAAACGAAGATAAAATGTGTGTCCCAATATTTTGTGTGAATTTTCCTTCTCAACCTAGGAGGCGGAGTTTCGGGATCAGTTACTTATCTCGAGATCGGAGTGGAGCTGAACAGTATCTGTCTCTGTTGTCTGACTGGGATTTAGATGTTGCATTTGTCAGTGCAGCCAAACCATATCTACAGCTGAAGATGGATGTGAAACCATCAGAAGACAGTAAGAACACAACCTTGACCTTAAAGACAAATCTGTAGTGTGATGTTACAGAGCATGTGTGAAATGCGGAGAAGGTGGTGATTTCTTTTTAACAGCAGTGCAGTTCAGAACGGGCCCATTGTTGGGTCCCTGAAGTGCTGTTCGAGGCGTTGTTAGAAAACTTATCCGCTCAAAGCTCTCAGTGTTAAGAACTGCTCGTGTGATCCACTTTAGTCAACTCTGCCTCAGGTCCTCGGTCAACACAACAAGGCTGAAGTTCATCTGATGAATAGTTCACGAAATATGCACAGTCAGACAGACACATTCCTTCCTTTAGAGTTAGATGATGCTGCTGCTACAGGGCCACCTGTTCGTCAAATGACACCAAACATGTCCTTGTTAGATGCATATCTACAGATGTTTACCAAATTGTGGTTCCAACAGCACAAAGTGTTCAGCAGACATAGCACGTTTTATAATATAAGTCCTGCACACAGCATTTCGCCAAACCTTGAGGCTTAGCTACATTAAATCTGTTTGAAATATCAAAGATTAGAAATAGTTTCTTATTTCAGAGATGCTCTGAACCGAATTTGGTCACAATTAGAGTGATGAAAAGGCAGATATGGATGGTTTTAAACATCTTGAAGTAATCTTGGTTTGTAGAAAATCATTTGTCTTTCTATTTCGATTCTGAGATGTAAAAAGAAGCTGCAAAATGCCTATATTTGATAGTTATTTTCTGATATTTCACAAATTTTATTAGTGCTCAGCAGAAACATTCAAATATTTTTACAGTGTACTCTAAAACATCTTAAAATCTAAATTTAATACATGATATTCATCTATTACTTATGTTTCTCAGATTTAAGCTTGTCATATTTCCTTGTGTTGGATAAACTGAGATGAGCTGTTTGTTTGTTCTCTTGATCGGAGTCTCTACCCGCTGTCACATTTGTTCTCATGTTTTTTCAGCCTGAGGTCCTGTGTTTGGATATAAATGAACGTTGGTAACAGATGTTTCTGGAACGTTCACTGTGGTATCTGTTCCCCTGCAGGTCCTGTGATGGAAGACTGGGACATCATCAGCCCCAAAGACGTGATTGGCTCCGAGCAGCTCCTCGCAGACAGGACACGTTCTTTGGCGTCTGCAGCTCTTCCCTTCACACAGTCTTTACTGTCCCAGGTGTCTGCTCTGTCTGCCCTTCCTCCTTTTTCTTCACAGTCTTCCTCAGTCTGTTTTTCCCTTTCATACGCTCGTTTTCCTTGTGTTTTAGGTGGGTCGGACCCTGTCCAAAGTCCAGCAGGCATTCACCTGGTCTTACGGGGAGGAGATCAAGCCTTTCAAGCCCCCTCTGAGCGACGCAGAGTTTCACAGTTACCTCAACGGACAGGGTCAGCTGACCCGGCCTGAGGAGCTGAGGCTACGGATCTACCACGGCGGCGTAGAGCCATCACTGCGCAAGGTGCAGCACTTGACAGCCTCAGCTTTAGTCAGTTTGCTTCAGTGACACAAGGTTGGAGGAGAAAGTTATTACAAAACATAATTACACCCCTAAATTCCTTGGACAATCAGACATTTGTTCATTTTAGCCTGGAGTTCAGGAATGTCCGAGACAAAGGTGAATCAGCTGACATGTTTATAATCTTTAATCATTACACCAGGAAAACCTATTCCACTCTGACTCCACACTGGTACAAATCCAGGTGAGTCACAATAGCTTTTAGTTTCTATTAGTAACACTGAGTCATGATTCCTCCCTCCATATTTCACATTTATTACTCAACCCATTTACTCTAGAAGCTCAGTGTGATGTTTGAACCCAGCTGCTGAAAAGGCGATGAACCTTCAGAAAGACCCTGACTCACCAGAGTCTGCACTAGCTGATCACTGAATGCAGCCTGTTCAGCCCCCATGGGCCGCAGGATGTACATCCTCTTTATGTTCACTCTCTTGGAGTCGTCCGTGATAGACTCCTCCTTCTGTTTTCCAACAGCCTTTGCTTTTCTTTTATGTATCAATTTCATAATAAACAGTTTAGTCCTCAGTCAGAGTTTGGATTCATTTTAGGCCTGAGCAATAAAACAACAACAACACGCTGTGGTGTGAGAAAGTGTTTGCCCAAATATTCCGTATTTTGCATGTTTGTCACACTTAAGTTTCAGATTGATCAAATTTAAATATTTGTCATAATGTACAAAATGCTGTTTTTAAATGAAGGTTTTTATCAGTAAGGAAGAAACAAAATGTAAACTTACATGGCCTTTCATTTAAAACCTGAATTTTCTTTCCAGTTATGTTGTCTTTAACTAATATTTAAGTTTGGTTGATCTGAAAAATTTAAGTGTCAGAAACATGCAAAAAAAAAAAAAAGAAATTCAGAAAGGGGGCAAACATTTTTTCACACCATCTATATCACTGCCACTACATTTACATATTAAAAGAAGGACATTAAGCATAAAATGCCCCAAATATTTGATGGAAATTATTAATAATTATCAATATCACATATCAGTAACACATTTCTAATAGGCTTTTAAAAAATATCACCCAGCCCTAATAAGTTATTACTTTACAATATATACAAAGAAGAAATACCATAAGGAGAAACAGATGGATTATTATTATTACTATTTTTTCCCTGTTACTGCCTTCTTTTCTTTACTAAAATGGTGATTTTCTGTTATTAGTTTTTGTTTGCCTGAAATTTTTTTTGAGTATTGTCTAGTTTTTATCATATTTTCTTACTTTATTATCTTTTCTCTGTGTTTATGCTCTTAAAAATCATATAAATAAATATAATTTCTGGTAATGACTGATACTAAATAAAGAATCCTCATCAAAACGAACACTGCTTTTAGGCAGTGACCTCAGTGAGGATCCTGCAAGTACTGATGGATTCGCTGTCTGCTGTGATTTCAGGTTGTCTGGCGATATCTCCTGAACGTCTACCCTGACGGGCTGAGTGGGCAGGAGAGGATGGATTACATGAAGCGCAAGACGAGGGAGTACGACCAGCGGAAGAGCGAGTGGACAGTGCACGCCAGCCACGAGGACCTGGAGTTTATCCGCGGGAACGTCCTCAAAGATGTGCTGAGGACGGACCGGGCCCACCCGTACTACGCCGGCTCAGAGGACAGCCCACACCTCACTGCCCTCACAGACCTGCTCACCACCTTCGCCATCACCCATCCTCAGGTGAGTAGAGCTCTGGGACTATGACAACACTGCCATGTGGTGTAACCCTGAAAACGTGGTACCACATAGTTTAACTTTTATCAAAAGGATTTAAAACAAAAAATGAAAAACACATACTATCAAGTATATAATAAAGGTGGAATAAATATTAACAAGTTATCATTCTTTTATGGGCAACACAGTGGCCAAAAAGATCACAGGTTCAAGTCCCCCTTGTCTGTGTGGGTTCTCTCTGGGTTCTCTAGCTTCCTCCACAGTGCTTAGATTGATTGGAGATTCTGAATTGCCGCATAGGTATCTGTCTTGGGTGTATTCCTGTCTCTCACCTGTTATGTGCTGGGATTGGCAGCAGACCTCTGTGACCCTAATGAGCAGTAAGTGGGTACAGAAAATGACTGATGTTCTCTTATAGTTATACCATTTGACATTTGTGTCAAAAACACAATTTTTTTTGTAAAAATGGATATTTAAATAAAAAAGCCAGAAGAGCACAAAATGTATTTTTTCGTTTTGACAGACCTGATGAATGCTTCTTAAAACTGTATTTTAAGTTCTCATCTTGCTGAACATGATTTGACCCTGACCCTGCTCTCTGCTGAAATCTAAGTGCTTTTTATGCCCTAATGAGTATAATCAGGTTCAAGTAGCCAAAGATAAACCTGCGTTGTGCAGGTTTTACCTATAAAAGAACATTCCGCAGGTGGATTCAGACACAAAATAAGCCTCGTCATGGAATCTTCAAATGTTACAGCCCTTTCTGTCTCCATGTGTTCTGGTAAGAAAGGAAGGGCTGTTATATCCAAAGATTCCATATTGGAGCTTGGTATCCTGAGGAATCTTTAGGAATTGTACCAGAGGAGGTGATCCCTCTTTCAGGACGCACAGGGTGCAATAGATGATGTGTTCTGGTGGAAACATACATTCGAAACAGGAAAAGTTGAATATGACATCATTAAATCCTTTTTTCATCACAAACAGGACGATATCTTTATGATTTGCCTTGTGTAACTCTGCGTGTTGTTTTTCAGATCTCTTACTGTCAGGGGATGAGTGACATCGCCTCCCCGATACTTGCAGTAATGGACAATGAGGCTCATGCCTTCATCTGCTTTTGTGGCATCATGAAGCGCTTGGAGGGAAACTTCCGTCCCGACGGGCAGCTCATGTCTGTGAAGTTTCAGCATCTGAAGCTGCTGCTGCAGTACTCAGATCCTGAGTTCTACTCATACCTGGTCTCTAGAGGAGCTGACGACCTGTTCTTCTGCTACCGCTGGCTGCTGCTGGAGCTCAAACGGGAGTTTGCCTTCGACGATGCCCTGAGGATGCTGGAAGTTACGTGGAGCTCCCTGCCTCCAGACCCTCCTGAAACCGAAGTGGAGCTTCTGGGACCACCGCTGGAGTCTGATGAGATGATGGTACAAAGCACAGACGAGGAAAAGGCTGTGGAAAACAGCCTTGGAGAGGATCTGGAGCAGCGGAGGCGACACATGCTGAGACCTTCAAGAGAAAAAACCTGTGTCAGCCAGAATGCTGCCATGGAGGACAAAGAGCAGCAGAATGATGGCGCTTGGCAGGACAGTGAGGCCACTTGTGACATTTCTCAAGTGACCAAGGAAAAAGCTGAATTGCAGGATCGACAGTTGGAGAGGAAAACCAGTTTCGGAGAGTTTAAATACTACACTGCTCGAAATGAAGACAGTTTCGACATGGAGCAGCCGCAGGGTGTGGATTCCAACGTCCCGAGCCGCCAGTCCACTGTGGACAGCGAGGACGACCCAGGGGAAAGGACGCCACTCATAAAGACCAGTGACAGCGGTTTCTCTCCCGTGTCGTCACCTTCCGTGCTGCCCAACGGCCTCCAGACGTGGAAAACCGGCTCCTCTACGTCCTCGGCTTCACCCTCCAGCTGGCCAGGGGCGTCTCCAGACTCCCCTCC
This sequence comes from Eupleurogrammus muticus, assembly GCA_036785175.1. NCBI lineage: Eukaryota > Metazoa > Chordata > Actinopteri > Scombriformes > Trichiuridae > Eupleurogrammus > Eupleurogrammus muticus. The sequence goes on from JAYKQN010000008.1 coordinate 23,644,887, forward strand.
CAAATCAAGATCGTGCTCCACCGCCACTGGACGAGAGGCCGTACCCAGGACTGTCCCAGAGGCAGCGAACTCCTTGGCCCAGGTGCTCGGCTCGCCTTTGACCCCCACTGTAAAGACCTCTGTCCCCTCCCCCACTCAGAACCCATCCCTGCTCTCCTCACCCATCTTGTCTTTTGGACGCGGCCCCTCATTGCCGGGCAGCAGGTCATCCTCCAACAACCTCTCCTCACCTGGCAACAAGTCCCCCATCACCACTGCCAACACGCCTGGTTCTGCGAAAGCGGAGAGCAGCAGTGTTAAGCCGTGCTCCCTGCCCCCGCCTCAAGAGTTCGGCAAAGGAAACCCCTTCATGCTGTTCCTGTGCCTGTCCATCCTGCTGGAGCACCGCGACCACATCATCAAGAACAGCCTGGATTACAACGAGCTGGCTATGCACTTTGACCGCCTTGTACGACGCCACAACCTGAGCCGCGTGCTGCAGCGAGCTAAGGCCTTATTCGCGGACTACTTGCAGAGTGAGGTGTGGGACTCTGAAGAAGGGGACGAGGTCAGCTCAGACTCCCCGTCGACGGCCACCGCTGCCCTCCACTCCCCTTCTTCCGCCATATCGGCTCGGCCTATCTACAGCCCGCTGGCCTCGCCGCAGGCGTCCTCTCCAAACTCAACCTACAACCTCGCTACCACCATTTCCTCGCCAGCAGCTCCACTTCCCCTGTCCCCCATGTCCTGACTCCATCAGGCGCCACTGACCCCCCACCCTGGGTGACCTGGTCCGGAGTCGTGGGTGTTTTTTAGACAGCCTGTAATAATCTTCTCCTTCTGTGTATGCTTGAATACATTCATTATTTATGCCTGTACTCAACATGATATTTAATTTATAAATTTTGCCTTTTTGTTGTCTGTACTCAACGAAGAGGTGAAAGAACTGCTAATGCATGAGACGGTCAAAACCCTGTGAGGCAGGTATTTCACTGTTTTGCTGGAACCAACAAACGTTTAGCCACTTAGTGCATTAAGCCTGTGTTGCCCTCTTAAGTTCTGTCAATGAGCCACAGAAGTGTCTTAACTAAAGCTTAAAGAAGCATAAAGAAAAAACAGACTCTTGATTTGTTAAAAGTTGAGCTTTAAATTCAGATTTTAAAGACTTGGGAGAGACAAGACATATTAGCCCGTTCAATTTAAAGGATAAAGCTGACAAATTTCTTCTTGTCATCAAACCTCAGTTTTTACTCCAAACTAATAATGAAATGAAAGACAAGTGTTGTATGTGTGTGTCTGAAACCTGATGGCTCTTCTCTTGTCCAAAAATATTAACAACATGTCAGTAGACAAAAAGAAAAACATATGAAATGAGCAGACATGTCTTCTGAAGGGAAAATCAACTATCACTTTATTTTAGTGGAAAAGCCTGTTCAGAAACATGCAGGCTGGGAATCCACTGTGTTTTCATATCAGCTGCCAAATGAATTATTTTTTTTTATTCCTGTTGTGTTGCCTTGAGATGTTTTTGTAATTTTTGCTGTGGGTTCAAACCAACTTTATTACTCGTTAGGTGTCTGACTGCTTCTGTGGGAAGGTGGTTATGTGATGTCCTAGTCTTTAGGTGATGAGACGTGACGGACGTTGTGGTAACTTGGACACCCAGTGACCTGTTCTAAGCAATATTGAAACTTGCAGCTTCATTGATTTTGGGTCAGTGCAAAGAGGATCAATTCATGTTTTATCTCTCTGATTCCTGTTCAGTCACAGGCATGTTGCTTTTACCTTGGAATTTGTCAGACCTGTTTCCTGAGGAACTGGTCCAAACAGTGCTCCACCACTGACCACATAAGCAACAATCAGACCTGGTCTCAGACACTGCAATTCCAATAGTAGTAAAATAAGTAGTGTGCGTCATTTAAAGGATAGACCTTTTTTTCAATTGGGCCCTTAATTTTACATCACAACGATATGTTCTGCTCACCCAAGGTGTTTCTCATTTCAATTTTTACATTTGGAGATCTGCTAAAGATTTTGGGTCTGAAGATATCATGAAACCGCTTCTTATAGGCAATGTGATGCAGACCAAAACATAGTGTGTCTAATTTGATTATGGTACAGTAGCACTAATAACTTCAGTTTTTTTTTTTTTTTTTAATACATTTTAGTAAATGCAGACTGCCTGTGATGTCACATAAGAAAAACTAAAAACTAAAAAACTTAACAACCCGGATGTTTTGAAACACGACACACACCTACAAGATATTAGTGCTACTGTACCATAATCAATAAATAAGAAACACTGTATGTTTTGGTCTGCATCACATTGCCCATAAGAAGCTGTTTCATGATATCTTCAGACCCAAAATGTTTAGCAGATCTCCAAATGTAAAAATCGAAATGCGAAACACCTTGGGTGAGTGAAACATAACATTGTGATGTAGAATTAAGGGCCCAGTTGGAAAATGTTCTTATCCTTTAATATGTTAATGTGAGACTGTTTATTTTTGTTTTTTTTGCAGTTTCCCAAAGATTCATCTGTTTCTGTCTAAAAATGAGCTCATTTAATGACACCACTTATACTTTCTCTATGGTAGAATCTGAATCCTGGATACACACACACACACCTTTGTGCAACCTAATGGCAGAAAAGTGCCTCACCCATTTGAATCTGAAGCCCTGATTTCATTTTCCTCTTTGTGTCATCAGAGTTGAGGCTGATTTCAGCATCAGATGTTGAGATGATGCTGTGAACTGTTCTCTGATAGATTTTAAGATAGTTGTGTTAGTTCACTGCAGTGAAATAACAGCATCTGACCAAATTCAGGAGGAATATTCTGACCTAATTCTTATTTTAATGTCCCAGTCATCTTATCTGGAAGCTGTTTTCAGCCAGGGGAAGACAAAGGTTAAAAATATTCAGAATAATTTGTAGATGTGAAAAATCTATTCATGGTCCGTGAAAAAACACAACACAATGTTACATTATTCTTGTCATTCCTAAGTTTTTGATTGTTATTTTTCTGGTGTGTGGAAGAGGATTAGGGCCAGTGTGGGGGGAGGGGGAATATGTGGAAAATTCCTTAACTTCTGCTGATTATAACATGGTGATTCTGGGCTAAAGTGAACTTATTGTAGTGGACATTGTGCATCCAAAGGTTTCTACCATTTGATTAAAAAATGGATCAAATTGAGCTAAAGCATGTATTTTTGTTTGTATAATTGAAAGCTCTCAGAAATTCAATTCGACAGTGGTTCAAAATCTCAAAGGTGATGACACAAAGTTTTGTGTTTTAAAGAAGAGATATTGTAATAGTGCACCTTCTTAGCATTGGATGTGAATCTGTCACCAGATTTAAACCATTGAATATTATTTATTGAAATCATTTTTGGCCTCTGATTTCAACCGGCCAAATTCACTTCATAAGCTTCTAATTTAAACAAACAAAAATGAATAGAGGAACGGAAAATATCCTGATCAAATTCAAGTGTATTTTAACCTTATCAAATTTAAATCTAAAAATTGGATTTATTCACATGAATAAGCCATTTTCACATGTGTATATATACATGTATGTGTATATACTACAAAATATTGACATGAACTTGTAGGTAGCACCCGGTGTTGCCATGGAAACTAATTAAGTTTTCTTCAGTAACACGTGTTACAATGACATGGATGATGGTGTGAAAATGGTCTATTGGAGCTCTCCTCCCCCCTTCAAATGCATCATGGATAATCCAGAACACGATGTGAGACTTTAATAATTGTATCTCAGTTGACAAACTCTAAATGTTTGTTTATTTCAGCCTTTTTAGCATTGGGATTTCTTTTGAGCGGCCTATATATTTAATGTTTTGTTCACTTCACTTCTCCTCTTAGGAAGTGATGATTCCCTCTGACAGCTGCTTCTGTTGGAAGCAGAAAATAATGGAGCAACTGGGTGGTCGTTGTGGTGTTTACTCTGACTCTTGGTTTTGCCTCCTTTTTGTAAAACAGTATTTAATAGCATATTTAAAAAGAACCTAAGTAACTGGATGGACTATGAGCTAGCAATATGTGCATTTGTTTAAAAAACAAAAACAACAAAAAAAGATTTGTTCATCATTAAAATATAAATGTGCACAAAATTTAAGCTTTTAAATCATACAACACAACAATGTTACTGATTGTATATTGGACACAAATAAATATTCAGTGCAACTCACTGGTGAATGATGAATGTGTTTTTCTGTTTGTCACACCTGGTTTTAAGATTACTATGCCATTTCTCTTTGCAGATCCTCTCCCGTTCGGGAGGGTTGGATGGTAAAAATTGGTAGACAACCATTTTCAGGTCTCTAAAACCCAAAAAGTCAGATCCTGAGGCCTCACTTTCACAGTCTGCAGTCATCAGCAGTTGTTCTGAAGCAACTTCTTTATTATTTTAGCTGTGTGATTAGGGTCATTGTCTTGTTGGGAGGTAAACCTTCAGCCCAGTCTGAGGTGAGCACTTGGGAGCATCTTTCCTTTGACTGCAACCACTCGAGACGTTGAAACTCAATGTGATGCTGCACTGTTGCACTGTACTGAACAGGTGATAGGCAGTGCCTGGCTGTCTCCACACATGCCACTTAGAATTAGGCTAAAAAGTTATATTTTGGTCTCATCAGACCAGAGAAGCTTATTTCTCACCATCTTCGAGTCCTTTAGGTGTTTTGGCTGTCTTTTGTGTTTCTTGCATTGACCAGAGGCTTCCACTTTGCCATGAAGCTCCCACTAGTGGAGGGCTTCAGGGATGCTTCACTTTCTAGAACCTCCTCCTATCTCCCGACTGCAGCTCTGGAGCTCAGCCACATTGATCATTTGGTGGTTCTTTACCTCTCACACCAACGCTCTTCTCCTCCAAACGCTCTTCTCCTTCCAAGAGCTGGCTCAGACAGCCAGTTCTTTTTTATTGTTGGCACATATTAACAAACTAAAACATTAAAAATGCTGCCACATTCATATAGTGGCTTGCAACTAGTAGTATGATATTCTATTATAAAAAAATGTACAATAAGTACTTTTACATTCGATACTTATATTATTTTGCTGAAAATACTTATACTTTTACTTAACTGTCATTTTCAATTCAGTGTTAATATTCAGTGTCAATCCAATGTAGAGCAGCAGGGGGCAGTAAACATCACTAAACTGGAGATAAACATCATAAGACACGAAGAAGAATGTCAACAACAACAACAGTTGAGGTGTTTCCGGTTCCGGAGAAAGTCTTCCTCAGTAACGGGCGACATGTTGACCCGACTGTCACGGTTCGGGCCCGCGCTGCCCCGGCTCTTCTGTAATGTACCAGCCCGGTTCGTGTCTCAGTCCAAACCGGCCGGAGCCACTGGTTCCACGGCTGTCACGGAGCTGCACCCCGCAGGCCCCGCACACGGGCACGCGGAGGTCAGCCCGTATGTCAAGGTGAGCTCCGTCCTCCCGGTTCGGTCAGCGGTTGCAGGTCCAGTCCGGTTTACTGGTGACTTCAGGCATCCAGTTGTTGCTGAGAAGATTTTTTTTTAAGGTTTATTCCATACCAACACTTTTCTGCTTGATGCTTAGAGTTCATGATGAGCAGTTTCTGTAATTAGCACAATTAGCTTAAGGAAATATAAAATAGATATAAAAAGATTATATATATATATATGTGTGTGTGTGTGGAGCTGCAACAATAAATATATTACCTGCAATTTATTACGTTAATCACCAACTGTTTTGAAAGGAATTGATCAATTTGCGTCGTTTTAAAGCAGATAATTTCTATATTCTCCTGGTTGATGTAGAAGACAAAAAAAGACATTTTAGATTGAGTCTTTAGCTTTTTGATCAAAACAACTATTATTTAAACATTGTCCTAAACGATAGATTCAGCAAAATCGTTCTTAGTTGATAGATGTGTCTATATATGTATGTGTATATGACACTAGTAACAAGTTATGGTAAACAGACAGTTCTTGTTTAAACTTTAACTGTATTTTATGTTAAGTTGTGATGTCACTAAAAGACATTTAGCTCTCTAGAAAGAAACTGCTTGTTCTGTGTCATGTGAATTTTAACCATCATGATCACCAGCATGAAATATTACTTTGACATGGAAATTGTTTTTATTGTTTCTATACCCGAAAATGGGCTAATGATAGATATATTAAAAATGTATTCGGTGATAGAAAAATTGTACACCGTCTAAAGCACAAAGCTCAAACTCAGGTCCTGGAGGGCCGAGTGGGTGCAGGTTTTTGTTCCAACCAGGCAGTAACCAACCTGATTTTACTAATCAACCAATAGAGCTTTTGCTGAGGACCTTCATTAGTAGAATCAGGTGTGTTACTGCCTGGTTGGAACAAAAAACTGCACCCACATGGCCCTCCAGGACCTTAGTTTGACACCCCTGGTCTAAAGGTAGCTTCATTATGTGTAAATTCATGGGACTCCATTATTTTTTATCAATTACAAATTTTCCATATTATTTTTTGCATCTTGTTTTCATATGGCCACAAATCTATTTTACCATATTAGAAATAATTCATGACATTATCATTTATTTAAATGTTACAAAAATAAATAGATAATACTCCATAATATATATATATATTTTTAGTGAAAAATTATCCCAAAATTCTGAATCAAAGGCAACCTTCAGTTGTGAGACAATGATGTTCACATGTTCACAAATGTCCATGAGAAAAAAGCCTGACTGGTCATGTGACTTCATAAATTATACGTCCTTCAAAAAAAAAGCCCTTTTTCACATCAACTGTAAAAAACTTAGATTTTATATCACATCTTTTAGAAAAATGAAGATAAAGTAATTGCTGCCGTATGGCAACACTATGATGTAATAGCGGGTTAATGAGCCTCAGGAGATGCCAACATGGTGTCCGTCCTGATCCACAGAGTTGAGCGAAGAGTCTGATCTGAGTCTGTGTGTCCACAGAATCCAGACTTTCACGGCTTCTCCAGCGATCCAGTGGTGGACGACTGGAACATGAGGGTGGCATTTTTCTTTGGAGTTTCGGTTTGTCTGGTCATCGGAGGAACGTTTCTCGCCTATTTACCCGACCACGGGTGAGTCATCACCAGCCTGATGCCAACCAATCAGATCACTGCTAACCTACTTCTTCAGTTCAGCTACTTGGGACCAGAACATGTACTCCCATTTCTACTTTCAGATATTTTAGAATGAAACAATGCTGATTGCAATGTTTCCCACAGAAAATTGATTAATAGAGGTGGCGATTTGCAAGGTGGGATGTTTAGGCATTCTTTTCAATCATGTGATACTAATGGGATTTCCTGAAGGTCTTGGAATGCGTCTTAGAGATGCTGTAGCGAGTGATTCTTTGAAATAAAACAAGACAACACTTTCTAAATTTTCTTACAAACTGTTGTTTTGATGTTGACTACAGCCACAGTAACCTGTGTTAGTGAGGAATAAAGTAGCAGACATTACCCTATACATGTGGGGAGGATTTTTTTTTTTCCGGAGGGATGAATGTGAGGTGGGAGGCATTTGTTGGAGAGGTGGGTCAGTTCGCTTATAAAATGCTGCAGGAAACCCTGGATTATAAGATTTTCGATAAGATTCCTGAGGTTATTGATAATCTGTTGTCACACATGTAACAACAAAATGCACACATGAAAGGGAAATGCTGTGTTTTGCTGAAGCCTGTGTCGTCATAAGAAATGTATGGAGGAAAATGAATCGCCTGCGAAAATCGTATGCTTCTGCGAGCATTAGTGAACAACAGTTGTTTACTTGCACTCGCAACAGCATTAGATTATGATTATTCTATTATAATTCCTCACTTAAAAGGGAATTTTTGTGCTGGTGATCTGACCTAGAAGCAACCAGGAACCTCCATAACAGAGGCTGGCGGAGCATCGCTTTGAATGTCCTCTCTGGATTTCATGTTTCACCTCCGTCAGGCTCAGACTGTTCCTTAAATGATGTGTTCACACCAGATGACATAAACATTTTTTCCTAACTCACCGGCTAAGGCTGGACATTATTGGTAAAAAGCCTGTCAATAAGGATTTGTTTATATTGATTGGCATTTTTTGTTTGTTGACCTACTTTCAATACATAAATGCAGAAGGAGTGATATAGCTAGAGCATATTGAAATTAAACATTGATTATTGATCGTGTTTATTATCAAGTAGTCACAATCAATTTGTTTCTCCTGGTTGTTATTAAATATAGATAAAGTTGATTTGTGGTTAGTCTGTTTGTTCATTATCAAAGGAAATAATGACATTTATGACTCAATAAGAAGCAGCATTGGTTTGTTTTTTAATGCAAACCTTGAGTGAAATTATCAATATTATATTAAACTATTTTCCTATTGTATTGATTATGTGGATGTTGATGATGTATATTGATATTGTTTTATTGTCCAGGTTAACCATCAGTTAAGAAGTGAAATTGAAGAGAGATGGGTTTAATCCCAGAATGGTTCTGTAATATCCGGTGTGACTTATGTGTTAATTCCTGCAGAAATCAGCAGCAGGTTTCAGCACCCCTCTGTTAGGAAGTCATGTTTCCACACTTCTACAACACAACTCTAATGAGACTTGGGAAGGTTTTTTTCTCACCCTTTGCTTCATGATAACACTCTGGGCCTGGCAGAGCTGAAAAAACAGCGATCCATTCCCTCTTTTATCTTTGCTTCTTGCTCCGTACTGAACCAAATTCCTAAATCTATGCTCTGATCACTCTAATAAAGGCTAAAGATTTAAAACTGGAGTTCAGGTTGACATTTCCCCTTTTAAGCCTTCTTTTAATATTTGAAGTCCTTTCTTGGTTTTCTACATCATTTGCTTCTGTTTGTGTTTGTGTTGCAGCATGCGTCAGTGGGCCAGGAGGGAGGCTGAGCGTTTGATCGTACAAAGAGAAAGAGACGGTCTTCCTCTTATAGAGGAGAACTACTACGACCCAGATAAGCTGGTTCTGCCCTCAGCTGGAGACAATTAGCTGTCCCATGTCCTCTTCATGTATTTCAGCATCTGTTTTCTTTCAAGACTAAATAAATAATTTACTTGTTAAACTGTTTAACTTGTGAGTGGACAGTGATGTTTGTGATTATCAGTTTCAGTTTTCATGTCGTTGCTGCAGAAAAATTACCATTCAGAATGGATCCCAGTGATTTTTTTTTTATTTAATTCACATTAAATAGTCATTAAAACCTATAAGTGAGGTAGTTTCAGAAGTATTAATTGTATTACATCACATTCCAACTCCGGTTTGAACAGAAACAACATCATAAAGCACCCCACAATTTCAGCAAGGCACGTTATCGCATCCAAATTTGGTCATATCCTTTCTATGAGCAAACAATCAGCTGGGGTCGAAGCTTAACTTTAAAAATTTGTAGGGAACAGTAACAGGCCACGGTTCTCAATATCATCAATTGTAGTTATTAAATGATTTAAAATATCTAAAATTTATTGTCAACTTTGCCTTCTATCAACAAGTCTTGTTACCCTAGAAAATGGGCTATGAATATAATTTTAGCCCCCACAGTGTTCCTTTTTGGAATATTGGTCATATAAACTAGAAGGAAATCTATATAGAAGACTGGATGGCAAAACGGGCAATTCTATATCCGACAAATGAAAATCGAATACATTTAAATGATTTTAACAATAAATATAACATATTGATCCACTTAAGATTTCATCAAATAACTAATAAGAACTAAAACTTGCGAAATAGCTTTAAATAAAACTTAACCGAAACTGAAAACAAAAGATGATATGAAAAATGTGTTTTAGACTGAATTCTTGCGATCCCTGTTCATTTGGGAATTATCCTAATCTACGCCATAGCAGTGAACGCAACAGAACTACGTCGTTACAATGCGCATGCGCTTGAGCTTCAGGCCGGAAACTGAAAGCCGGCGCCAAACATTGGAGCGGAAAGAGTATTTTATGTGTATGCTTGTGAGTGTATCTGAAAGTAAATGTACATCTCACAGTTACCCTTAACCTGCAACTGACGGATAGGGAGTCACACAACGGCTTCCCGAACTCGGAAGTTATTATTTATTTGAGTTGCATGTATGAATTATTATATGTTATTATTTATTTAAGTTCCAAATTAGATTATTGCTGCTGTGAGCCTCGTGATGCCTTCACTGACGCTGAATGAAGTCACGGTGGATTTCCCTTTTCCTCCATATGACTGCCAGAGAGACTACATGCAGAAAGTGATAGAATGTCTACAGAAGGTAAGCTAACATGCTAACGGATATCAAGTACACTGATCTGAATCTGTCCAATTTCTGTAATGTAATGTGTCTCCAAACCATCACTGACTGGTTCCAGTTACCCGAAGAACAGGTGGGGGTGTTGCACATATAAGTGATATGGACATTTTTAAGAACAAGGGGTTGCAGTTTACCTCAAAGAATAAATACAAAACAGAACTGTGCTGGCTTCAGTTAGCTTAGTCTGATGTAACCATGGTAAATGGCAGCTGAAGAAGTTAGTCATCGATTAGATTATTATATAGTTTATTATAAAATATATATATATACAATAAGAAAAATGTGTATTAATGGATTTTGTTTATGGTCGGATGATAAAACATATTTCATTTTTTAAACTAATATACAATTTTGGGTTTAAACCTTTGAACAAAAAGCATAAATGTAAATATTTCTATATTTACACAACGATTCCAAAGTAGACTACAACTAATCAATTTTCAAGAATATTTTTATTAACATTTTTGTTTTGCAAATGTGCATTGTTCAGTTGGAAAAAAAATGTTTTTACAAAGGTTTTTCTTCCCATTTGTAATTATATTGCTGCTAATTATTTGAAAAACTTGTGCTATTATTTAACTTTATTTTTTGCACATTTTTTGTATTGTTTTATTTTTCTAACTGAGGCTGTTGTGTCTTCGTATTGTTGTGTATTTTTATATTATTTGCCTGTGTCTAAACATAGATATTTCAGTTTAGCCATTTCATTGGAATTAATAAATGGAATTAATTGAAGAAAAAAGCTAGCTCTAGTTCTGTCAGAAGCTCTCTGAAGATGCAACATGCGAACATGTGTTCCTGTTGGTTCCAGAAGGAGAATGGGGTTCTGGAGAGTCCCACAGGTACAGGTAAAACCTTGTGTCTCCTTTGTGCCACGCTGGCTTGGAGGGAACATTTCAAGGACACCATCTCTGCCCGCAAGATTGCACAGAGGTTGGGCGGGGAGGAGATGTTCCCCAACACGCCACTGTCATCCTGGGGGACGACAGCTACAGATGGAGACATGCAGAGTATGTATATATACTGTCAGCTGACAGATCAGTGTACACACAGGAGCTTTATTCTTTACAATTCTGTAAGCAAGATTATACTTGTTCTCGAGATGTTGAGAATATAACACATGTTGCGGATTTGTGTTCAGGGACCTTTTTGGCAGTCTGAGCTACACAAGCAGGTGCCAGCAAACTCAAAGTGTCGCTGAAGTTTTAATGTTGCCAACATCCAGCATACAAATTTGAAGAAAGAACCCTCAGAAAGAGAAAAAGAGGAGGATCCCTCTTCCAGACAGGCTGCATTAGATGATTTGCACAGAATGGAAACAATACATTAGAACAGGAAATGTTGAAATAGAATAATAGAAATATAATGAATTGTGCATTACCATACCATACCAGACCATAAAGAACTAGTTCCATATCACCCAGATCATTAAAAGCTTTGTAGGTAAGGAGGATGATTGAATTCTATTCTTGATTTCAATTTTAATTGATTTTTATTGTTTTCCAGCCTACTACACCGACATCCCAAAGATCATATACGCATCCAGGACACACTCACAGCTCGGCCAGGTGATCGGAGAGTTAAAGAACACGTCATACAGGTGAAGTGTTTTCAACAGCACACACTTCACACATGATCAGTGTTCATCTTTATGTGTTTACACATGTGTATGAACAGGGGTGTGCATCACCGGTACATATGCACACCAACAATGCGTGATGCGCACCTAATCGAACGTTGGGAGGCACTCTTGTGTACAAATAGCTGGGGCTGCTAGTACAGTCATTTACCTCCTGACTGGTGCGAATCCCCTGAGCAGTATCCCACTGCTTATCAGGCATGTATCAAAATGCTGATGGTGGTGGTGGAAAGCAGCCTGTAAATACTGGGACAAAAACTTAAATCACTTAGCATTTGATAAGCATGCAAAAAGCAAAGAGCACTTGAAAAAATTCACACAATTGAAAACAGGACCAGCCAGGATCAGGGATGCCCACTCGACAGGTGGCAGGACAAAACCACCGAAGAGCAGCATGATGCTTTGTGTATTATTTTTCTGCTGGTCTTTCACAAAGTTAACATGCATGTCCTATGCCCCCCATACTCAAATGGCGGCCCTCGGGCCATCTTAGGCCCACGGGGGGTCTATTTATGGCCCGTGAGCCGTTCGGATTTATTATTTGTTATTTTTAATTAAAAAAAAAAAAATGCGCTAGGCGCTCTTATTTTGAAACGCGTTGCAACGAGATGTGAGGACTGGCTCCATGGCAATAATAAACAAATAGCAAGCAAGCCCTCACCACACTCGCAAACTAGACAGACACGTTTTACGGAGCCACAGCCACAATGGCTTGTTCAAAGGTTGCGCCAAAAAGAAAAGTAGACAGCGAGAACCGCCAGTTCCACCCAGAATGGACAGAGAGGTTTGCCTTCTTTCTCCCACCATCCAGCACGCGACCTTTGTGTTTGATTTGCCAAGAAAGTGTCGCGGCAGTGAAAATGTGCAATGTTAAACGGCATTATGAATCAAAACACAAGCACTTCGAAGAAACATTCCCGCAATATTCCACGATTAGAACAACTAAATTAAATTCCCTAATGTCGTCATATCAAACATCCAGCAGAATAATCCACAATTCGTTGACTAAACAGCAAAAGGCAACCGAATGCTCTTTTAGAGTAGCGTGGCGCTTAGCAAAGCACGGGAAACCATTCAAGGACGCGGAGATGGTTAAAGAGTGCATGGTTGACGTGATGGACACGCTCTTGGAAGGGAAAGAAAAAGAAGAGATGAAAGCCCTAATCAACCAAATCCCACTCTCCGACTCCTCAGCATGCAGGCGCACAGAAATGCTGGCTAGTGACGTAGCAGGACAGTTGAGTGATGGGATTAAAAAAACAGAGTGCATTTCCATAGCTGTGGATGAATCCACTGATGCCACTGATGTCACGCAATTGATTGTGTTTGTGAGGTACTTTGACGAGTCAAAAGGGGAGTTTATTGAAGATGTGCTGGGCATGGCAGACCTGTGCGGACAGACGAGGGGGGAAGACATTTACAATGCCGTAATGGGAGTTCTGAATGAAAAAGAAATTGATGTGAAGAAAATTGTGTCAGTGGCTACTGATGGGGCACCATCTATGATGGGCAGAGAGAAGGGACTAGTTCAGCGACTGAAGCTGCTTCACCCTCAACTCATATCGTACCACTGCATAGTTCACCAGTCCATCCTGTGTGCAAGTCTGGGAGAAATCTATGCTGAAATCATGAACACAATGATGAAGCTGGCTAATTTCTTGAGAGCATCATCTGCACTGCAGCATCGCTTGTTGAAGTTATTCCTTACGGAGGTCAATGCTGAATTTGATGACTTGCTTCTACACAACAACATCAGATGGCTGAGCAAGGGCAAGGTCCTGGAACGCTTTTGGGCCATCAGGAATGAACTACAACTATTTTTGTCACAACAAAAAAGTGCCAAAGCAAAACTGTTCATGGATTTCCTGCAAAATCCAGAAATGATGGAGGCAGTGGCATTTCTGACTGACGTGACATCCCACATGAATGACCTGAACCTGAAGCTCCAAGGGAAGGGCAACACGGTGTGCGAGCTGATGTCAGCAGTGTGGGCATTCCAGAGGAAACTACAGGTCTTTAAGAGTGACTTACAGGTATGCTGTTGTCACATTGTCTACCACACATTGTTATTTTTTTTGTAATGTCCTTTGAAATAATAATAATAATAATAATAATAATAATAATAATAATAACAACAACAATGACAATTCTACTACTACCACTACTAATACTACTACTACTACTACTACTACTACTACTACTACTAATAATAATAATATAATAATGATAACAATAATTTGAGATGAAAATGGTAGGCCTAATTGTTATTTTTCTTTGTTGTTTACAGGAGGAATTGCTCCATTTTCCCAGACTTTTGGAGCAGACCAAAGAAAAAGGAGCTCACCAAAAGCACATGCCATTTCTGGAGAAACTTATTGCAAATTTCCAAAAACGCTTTGATGATTTCATTCTGGGAGAGAAAATGCTTCTTTGCATTAGTAACCCATTCCTGGTGAATGATGTGAGAGGATTCTCCTCAGAAGCACATCAAATCTTCCCTTACATCCCAGCTGCTGCTCTGCAAATTGAGCTCATTGACCTGCAAGAGAACGTTGCACTCAAGGAGGCTCAGTGTGACGTCATCACCTTCTGGTCAAACCTGGTAACTGCAGCCAATTTCCCTCTGCTGAAGAGGCTGGCTATTCACATCCTGACCATGTTTGGGTCAACGTACAGGTGTGAATCTGCATTCTCCACCATGAACATTGTCAAAAACCAGTACCGCAGCCGACTCACAAATGAACACACACATCAGTGTGTTTGCCTGGCTGTCACACCATTCAAGCCAAGGTTCCAAAGGCTGGCCAAAGACACTCGAGGCCATTTCTCACATTAAGCGTTATTGACAGTGTGACAAGTTCTTGAGTTTGTTAACCAAAGCACACAAAATGGGCAGTTTGAATGGTATTTGTTTTGGATTATTAACAGGGTAATGTTTTCTATTATTTATTTGTTTTATTTATTTTATTTAGTTATCTGCCAAAATGGAAAGTATGCTTTTATTTTATGAAGGCCCTTATATTATTGTTTTCAATGAAAAGGAAAGTTCAAAATAAATGTTTCATTGTTATGGTATCCATCATACACATTGTCAATAAATGGCCCGTTGAGTCAATGGAAAAATAAAAAGTGGCCCATCATCATTTCTATTTGAGTACCCCTGTCCTATGCTTTCCTATGAAGAGGACGATCCACTATTTAGGCGGCTTGGAATTGATGTCAGCACTACTTATCATTCATGAGAAAGGAGGGCCTGCATCATTGTGTTATACAATATCCATGTATGTTGTTTTATCCATCCTGCAAGACTGGTCGCATCATTTTGTGTGGACCAAGTCACATCTTCAGGTTCTCCCCTAAGTACCAGCCCAAAAAAGATATGGGCACCTTTGGCATTTACACTGATCGTGTGTATCTGATGATGATATTAGACATAACTACAGAGAAATCTTAGGTTGTATCATGCTGATGTGCTAAGAGAGAGACCGGTGATCATGCGCCTCTATGATGGTGATAATAATTGTTCATGTATCCCTCTGTCAGACCGAAGGTGTGTGTCTTGGGGTCTAGAGACCAGCTGTGTATCCACCCAGATGTGATGCGTCAGGAGAACAATCACGTAAAGGTGAAACTGTTGGTTTGTTTACACATGGTGATCTCAGGGGAAGATTTAGTTTCACAGATTTCTGCAGAACTTGCTTTGAATCACCCATTTGTTTCCAGGTCCACATGTGCAGAGCAAAGGTCTCGACCAGGTCGTGTAACTTCTACAATAACGTTGAAGGTAAAATTACAGACATCAGCCACTACAACATGAAATGGCACAAAGTTAATTCAGATATTGTATTTGAGATATAGTTAATTAGTTACTGCTGGAGTTTTTTGTCCTCTTTCCCTGCTGATATCTTGTGTCCATCCCTTTTTTATGTGAAGCAGTAATTGTGCCTCTACTTTAGAAAAAGCCACTGACAAAGACTTGGTGAATTCTATCCTGGACGTGGAAGACTTGGTGAAGTTTGGCAGCAAACACAGGTGAGATTTGAGTATTCAGTGGACTGTCAGCAGCTGATTTTACCTTAACAGGTACATTGGTGACAGCAGCTTCTGTGTTTCTGATGATACTCAACTAACCATTCATCAATTAATTTTCTTCCTCAATGTTTAATTTTTATATCTGTCTACCAGTTTGCACTGCCTTCTCTCACCCTTTTCAAACCAAGCTGCATAATTTCACACTGTTTTCTGAAATAAATGTGTGTTGCTTTCAGTGATGTGAATACTAACTTATTACTAACAGCGTTACTTTTTAACTGCTAATCTAACTACTCTTGCTATCGGTATGCTGTTACCCTTACCGGTGTTACTACGTGTTACTGGTCGCTGCCAAGACAAATGTTTTTTTAAAAGACGAAGGAGGTTATTACACTCAGGCCATCAAACACCTGGCCACAGGTCAGATTCAGAGGGTGTAAAGCAGTGACTTACCAGAGAAAAGCGAGGGTTAATTTTGACATTTAACTGGTTCAGCTGTTACTTTTTTCCTCACTAACACAGGCTACTGTGGCTGTAGCTGACGACAAAAAAAAATTTGTAAGAAAAAGAATGATTTTTCTAATCATTATTGATCTTGGGTAATAGTGAGAGTGAACCCAATGTCAAATTCTGCACCATAAACTGTGAGTTATGTAAACAAACTTGTATTTAAAAGAAAACACCTCAAACTTATCAAAAATATAGAATATGTGTGTTTCAGACTGAATTAGTAACTTTAAGAACATCAGGCTGATATAATTGTGTTTGCACTGTGATAGAATCAATATGTTCATTTTAACTCTCATTTCCGTGTTGTCTCTGCAGGACGTGTCCTTATTACCTGTCTCGCTCCCTGAAGACGCAGGCAGACGTGATTTTCATGCCGTACAACTACCTGCTGGATCCAAAGGTCAGATGGATCATTGGCTGCTGGGTTATTCCTGTAAAGAAGGGCTCAGTGATACATCACGTTTTTAGTTATTATCGATACTATGTAGCTCAGAAGTAAAGCAGTTGTGGTTTGATTCCCTACTTTGAGTTCTATGTCATTATGTCCTTGGGCAAGATACTTAACTCTGACATTGTATACAACCACCGCCATCAGTGAATGGAATAATGAACACTTGTAGTGTAAAGCATTTTGAGTGGTTGAAAAGACTTCAAAAGAGCTGTACAAATGCATTTACCATCTTTTCATTCGCGATATAGAATTGCGTCATGTAGTTTATATCAATATAGCGCTCCATTGATTTTACAAGTTAAAATGTTACCAGTATATTGATGCCACCTAACGTTCCATAACACACCTGTAGCTTAATTTAATTTGGCCTGAAAGCTAATTTAGTGCCGCTCACGTGAGTAAATTAATTGAAAAGCTGATAGTTAATAGTTAATGCAATTATGTTATTTGGACAATGCCAAAACTGCAATGTGGTATAATTCAGAAAACTTGCTAGCAGATAGTTTAACTCTCTCAAAAACATGTTATCAACTCATTTTTTCTCTAGGTGGATAAATATTTACAATTGATCCTTCTTTATCGGTTAGACTGTGACAAAAAAAGAGACGAAGTGAATGCTTCTTTAAAATGTGTTTTTAAAAGTTTTTTGACTTTCGTCATGTTACCAAACATTATTTGTCATTGACACAAGTGCTGACTGCATTTTTAAATAAATTTGTTTTAAAAGTAAAGTCATTTTTCAGATGTGGAGCACAAAAATACGTTCTCTAGCGAGCCTGTTTTTTTATTTTGCATATGTAATACTGTATGTTAATAAAAGAGCCTGTGAGAGAATTGGCACATGTGGATTCATTATAGGTACATCTGTTTTTTTACTTTAGAAATATATATATTGCCATTCGCTAAAATATATTAAGATCTGAATTTTGGTCAATATCACCCAGCCCTACTGTAAAGTAAAGACAAGTAATGCATTCACAATAATCAGGTGTTTGTTGAGATGGACCTCACTGCGTAAAACACACATACAGTGGGGAAAATAAGTATTTGAACACTATATCACACAAATAAATCATTAAAAAATCATGCATTGTGATTTCTGGATTTTTCTTTTTAGTTTATCTCTCTCACAGTGGACATGCACCTACGATAAAAATTTCAGACCCCTCCATGATTTCTAAGTGGGAGAAATAGCAAAATAGCAGGGTGTTCAAATACTTATTTTCCCCACTGTACATACACTTTCCCTGCTGAGTGAAGTGTAGTAGAACCACAACATCTACAGTTGGACCAAAAGCTTTTTTTTTTTAAGGCCCTTCAATTCTATAATAGGCAGTACGACCTGTCTCGCTAGAATTGGCTCCAGCAGATCTGGGCTCTGTCATCTCTGTGTAGAGCAGAGATGTGTAAAAGCTCTTTTGAGTTTTGTTCTCGTCTCAAAGCTTTCCTACCTTTCTTTTCCTGACAAGGAAAGAAAGGTCAGTGACTTATAGTGTTTGCTTGATCCTGTTTAGATGGTAAATCTCTTCTTCTATTCTCCCTCTCTGCTCCACAGAGCCGCAGGGCGCACAACATCGAGCTGAATGGAGCTGTTGTTATCTTTGATGAGGCTCACAATGTGGTAAGACCTGATTACATCCCTGTCTGTGACTGTCTTTAATGTCCTATATGGTTGCAAGGTAGATGCGAATATTGTTTGAATATAAGAAGGTCAAGATGTTCTATAAATGAGCCTCATACTCAGAGCTACAATCAGATCACACAGATATGTTGGTACCAGGAGTCACAGACCTGACCGTCTAATGTGCTGTTGTGTTGCAGGAGAAGACGTGTGAGGAGTCCACGTCCTTTGACTTGTCTCCCTATGACGTGGCCTCAGCCATCAGTGCTGTGGATCGATTGCTGCTGGAGCAGGCCATAGACGCCCAAACTGCAGACTTCAACCTGGAATCCCTCAACCCTGGTCTGTTCACACAGGACTAAACTGAACACATTTGAATATCTATTCTATAATGTGTACATTTTATTGGGGTGGCTGTAGCTCAGAGGTAGAGCAGTCAGAAAATTGGTGGTTCGATTCCCGGCTCCTCCAAGCTGCATATCGTTGTATCCTTGGGCAAGATACTTAACCCCAATTTGCCTCTGATGGCATGTGCCGTCGGTGTATGAATGTGGTGTGAATGGGTGAATGGACAGTGTAGTGTAAAGCGCTTTGAGTGGTTAAAAAGACTAGAAAATGCAGGCCATTTAACATTTACATTCTGTAACTCTGTATCTTCTTATATTTCTTCTGGTGTTTTTGTTTCAGGTTTACAGATAGAAAATGTAGCTAAAATCAAGCGTAAGTATCCTTTAATATGGAAGGTAAAAAAGCTTATTTTCTGTGGGTCCTTTTCTAACTTCTCTCTGCTTGCTCTCTCAGAGATGCTGCTCGATCTGGAAGCTGCAATCGATTCCTATGAAGTTCCAAGTGACAAAGGCATCACCAAACCTGGGATGTAGGTGAAAGTAGAACATAGAAGGCACATGATTCCTTTCTCACACACACACACACACACACACACACACACACACACACACACAAAATTACTCACCAGAACACAGTTCTAGTTCCTGTTGGACGGTTCAAACCCTCCTGACCTGTAAAGTCATTCATTATTGTCTTAATTCATCAGTTAGTTTTGTCATTTAAAGTTCCCACAGTCCAAGGTTCCATCTTCATGTTTGTGTTTGATAAAGAGTCAAAATCCAAATAATCAGTTTATCATCATGTTTACAAAGAAAATATAGAAGTCATGTGATTTTTCAGTAATCTGAATAGTTTTGTGATTGATCTGTTAATTGTTTAATCAGTGAATCCAATAACTTGCAGCTCTAAAAACATTTATTTAGTTTTTTTTTTTCCTTTTTCTGTCATAGCATCTGATAACAGTTTTGGTTAATCCAGTATCAGCCTCTGAACCACTGAGCTTCTCTTCAATCATATGGATGGACAAAGCAGAGCTATTTGACATCAGGGATGTTGTGAAGTTTATTGTGGAGTATGTTTTGAAATGAAGTGCCTCTGTCTCAGCTTTATCTATGAGCTGTTGGAGAGAGCCCACTTGACCTACAACACCAAGACAGGGATCCAGGAAGCTCTGCAGCAGATCCTTGGGCACTTAGCAGGACGTGAGTACAGTTTCATCCTTCTCTCTGTAATGCAAACAATCTGTCATTCTGCATGTGTGACAACTGTTCACCTGATCCACATCGCTTTCTGTTTCTGGGACCGGAGGATGTTCACTGTTGAATTCAGCTCCATTTGTCAGAAACAAATACTGCTATTGTCTGAATAATTAATGAGTGTTTCTTTCAGAACCTGGAGTTTTCCTTAACACCAGTGGACTGCAGAAGCTGTCAGACATCATCCAGGTATGCTCCTCCTGTTTAAGGCCTGATGAATCTTATCCCTTTGTCCACAACTATTACAAACTCCTCAATGAGCCACACAGCTGCACTGGGTCACATGACCCTTCACCCCCCCTGGTTACAGATACGAGGCTAAGTAACCTCTTAAACAAGAAAAACAGAGCAAACAGCCATGGATTCTAAAACAGTGTAAGGGTTAGTGAAAATCATGTTTAGCAAAAAACTTTTTAAAATAGAGCATTTAGTAGATCTCTCAAAATTCACATGTTCATGTTGGTTTCTTGTAATTTAAACCAGTGAATAATAATACATGTAATCCACTTAGAGTATAAAACTAGTTGATAGCATGTGCTTTTAATTTATTAAACCTTTTAAGGGAGTTAAACTATCTGGTACCATGTTTTTAAGCATTACAACACATAAATGTGATGTACTGTTCCAGGCATTTCTAACATATTTCAAAGTGTAGGAAACTGCAGATCATCAGATTATCAGCAGAGAACCGGTGGCCTCAAGTCTCAATTTTTGATTTATTTGTACTACTTCATTGAGAAAATCCTTAAAATCTGCATATTCACTAATACATTAACCATGCCATAAAAACACACACTGATGAAACAAAGATAATATAACTTTTTGCATCAATACACATGCACATTCCTTTAAAATCACTCAGGGAAAACTCTGTTAAAAGTAAATTGTTTATTGCAGTGTAATAACACAGGTGTTATCTGCTGCAGCTGGTGTTATGTGGGGAACCGGAGGAGAAGGACAAACAGCAGCGAATGCAGAACAACACTGCTCATTTCAAGGTTTGTACCCATTGGAGCCCTGAGTAGCTGTACAGAGATGATCCTCTGAACACATCAAGAGATCAGCTTTATATGTTCTGTCACAGGTTCATATCCATAAGGATACCAGCCATCACAAGAAGAAGCAGAACACCAACGTGTGGGAGTCAACCACGTCAAAGAAACAAGGTGATGATCAGTGCTGAGACTGAAGTAGGACAAGCTGCAGCTTTCAAACCCACCTGGAGACCTAAATCTTTCATGTCTGAATTCTAATATAATAATAATAATAAATAATAATAATAGTACCCTTTGGGCTGAGCTAAGGACAAGTTTTCCCTGCTGAGTCTCATCTATGTTTCACTGCTTTGTGTTACTCTACCTGTTCTGCTGTGCTAATACAACCTCTAGCAAAAAGTATGGAATCACCAGTT
Source organism: Eupleurogrammus muticus (assembly GCA_036785175.1). NCBI lineage: Eukaryota > Metazoa > Chordata > Actinopteri > Scombriformes > Trichiuridae > Eupleurogrammus > Eupleurogrammus muticus. The sequence goes on from JAYKQN010000008.1 coordinate 23,666,425, forward strand.
TTGGGTGAGCAATCACTGAGACATTTTATTCTGTAGAACAAACTTGCATCAAAATCATGAAACAATAATGAAGTCATTCAAAAGTGCAACTCCTTGGCATTCAGAAACACTAAATGAATGAATAAAACTATTGTGGTCAGTAAATGTTACTTTTATAGACCAAACACAGGGGAAGAAAAATATGGAATCACTCCATTCTGAGGAAAAAAATATGGAATCACTAAACAGATAAGAACAAGACTGCGATGGGCTAAGGAGTGGCAATCATGGACTGTAGATGACTAGATAAAGGTTATCTTCAGTGATGAATCACAAAGCTGCATTGGACAAGGTGATGATGCTGGAACTTTTGTTTTGTGCCATTTCAGTGAGATTTACAAAGAGGACTGTCTAAAGAAAACATCCACATTTCTACACACCTTGATGATATAGAGCTGCATGTCAGGCAAAGGCACTGGGGAGATGGCTGTGGTTAAATTTTCAATAAATGCACAAGTTGTTTTAGTTTTTGACAGTTTTTTTATCCCTTTAATTGAAAAGATGTTTGGGATAACAATGCATCATGCCATAGAGACAAAACTGTGAAAGCATTCCTTGGAGAGATGCATCCTGTCAAGGTCATGGCCTGCAAATAGACCAGATCTCAATCAAAGAGAGTTGGCACCAGATTGGTGAAGAATATTGTTTGCCACTCATCAGGTCCATGCCTCAGAGACTGAAAGCTGTCATAAAAGCCATAGAGGGTTCAACTAAATACTAGTGATGTGTTTTGATTGTTTTTTGTTTGTCTATTTTCACGATTCCATATTTTTTTCCTCAGATTGGAGTGATTCTATATTTTTTTCCCTGTGCTTGATCAATAAAAGTAACATTTACTGACCACCACAATGATTAATATTCATTTCTTTTAATGTTTCTCAATGCCAAGGAGTTGCCCTTTAGAAATGCCTTCATTATTGTTTCATGCTTTTGATGCAAGTTTGTTCTACAGAATAAAATGTCTGAGTAAGTGCTCGCACAAAACTGATGATTCCATACTTTTTGCTAGAGGTTGTATGCAACAAATAATATGACCACTGGCCTGTTTATAAGAACTTTCACAATATTACTAACTAAGCTGAATTAACCTTTTTCTCCCTCAGTATTTTTCTCCATGTTCTCTGTATCGTTTAAATGAGCCTTATTGTGTCTCTTTGCATACTGCAGGAAATATTCTAAGCTACTGGTGCTTCTCTCCTGGCTTCAGCATGCAGGACCTGGTGAACCAAGGTGTTCGCTGCATCATTCTGACCAGTGGGACTCTGTCCCCTCTGTCCTCTTTCACTGCTGAGATGAGGATGTGAGTTGCTTTGTGCTATAAGTAAGGCAGCTGTGCACTCTATCAGACTCAATTGATTGACATTGACCCTGATGTGTTCCTGCAGCAAGTTCTCTGTGTCTCTGGAAAACAAACATGTGATCGAACGGGACCAGATCTTTGTCAGCATTGTTGAACGGGGTCCAGACGAGGAGCCATTAAGTTCGGCATTTGATAGAAGGTTGGTACTTCCTGTCTGCATCTGCTGCACATGGCAACATCCCACATGGTCCTTCAGTCAGAGAGAGGTCACATGACTTGTGGCTTTAATGAAAGGACACAGCACATCTCTATACAACAGGAATATTTCTGTATTAGTCTCTAACAACCTGAGAGGCGTCACATGAGCACAAAGTAATTAACGAAAAGATGTTCAGTGATCACCACACATAGACCAATCTATTGTGAAAATTGAGCACCACAAATTGATTCAACTCAATTCAATTCAATTTATTTGTATAGCCCAGAATCACAGATCACAGATTAGCCCCAAATGGCTTTACATTTTGTACAAAAGCAACACAACATCCCCTGTCCTTAGACCCTCACATCTTTGATGATTCTGTTTTGTTAGATCTTTACAGCCCTGTTAATTGAAAAAATATTCATCTCTCCTCATGTGACAGGTTTGTTCCTGAAAACATGTCCTCTCTAGGCAACACTGTTGGTAAGATATGACTGAATGAGCATGTTTCTACTGTTCTGGCTATGTGAAGACGTGTTCTTCCAGCAGACAGAAAAGATGTTTTGGTCCATTGTGTGCGTGTTTAATTTAATTGTCTCTTGTTTTCCCCTCAGCCAACCTGAGTCGTGTCGTCCCTCATGGCCTCTTGGTGTTTTTTCCCTCCTTTAATGTGATGGAGAAAAACCTGGAGTTCTGGAGAGTAAGTGGATGTTTCAATTGATCTGTGATTAATGTCAGGATAACTGGACAAACCCCACATCCTTTACAGATAGATTATACAATAAGTTTCCATATAAGTGATGTCTGGATTAAACGGTAGCAGTAATCAAGCCAGATGAATCTCATTCATCCTAAATATCCAGGTTGTTGAATTACTATGTTGAAGGTAGGTTTTCTTCAGGCAGGAAGAACACATCAACCATGTTGAACTGAATCCACAAAATGGAGTATAAACCACAACTGATATTTACATAAGATATAGCGCAGAATAATGCAGCATAAAGGCATGTAAAAAAAAACAATTAAATCTATGGTTAGTCTCACAAATGAAGCCTGTCAATAGTAGCAATGATGAAGGAAGCTCTGGACGATGTGTCCTCACATGGCAGCTACAGATGAGATCAAACCCTTAGAGGTACAGGGATGAGTCAGGGAGAATGTTTAACTGGACAGTGTGAGATCATTAGTTAAGAGCAGAATTTGAAAAGAGATTAATTGAAACATTTACACCTTAAATCAATTTATCTTTCTTAAAAAAAAAAATCTCTAATGAATTTTCACATACAGCATCATTGTTGGCTTCAAAATTTTATTGGTCATCAACAATTGTTTCTAAATAATTCTGACCATCTGAACCTTCTTTGAGAACAAATAATACTGTATATTAAGTTATAATACTGTATCAGACTTTATAATCATATAGAATAATATATGACATGATATGTCATAGTGATAAAGAGCTATTGTACTGTATATTATAGAATACTTTATGATCCTAGAGTCTTACAGACATGTCCTTACTTTTATTGACTGTAAGATAATTAAATTGCAATCCATCTCTCCATCAGTATTTAAAGACTTGTACTGTCTTAGTCATGCTTCACACCGTGTGTGTGTGTGTGTGTGTGTGTGTGTGTGTGTGTGTGTGTGTGTGTGTGTGTGTGTGTGTGTGTGTGTGTGTGTGTGTGTGTGTGTGTGTGTGTGTGTGTGTGTGTGTGTGTGTGTGTGTGTGTGTGTGTGTGTGTGTGTGTGTGTGTGTGTGTGTGTGTGTGTGTGTGTGTGTGTGTGTGTGTGTGTGTGTGTGTTTTCTCTCTAGGCTCACAGACATGCAGATCGCATTGAGAGTGTAAAGCCAATGTTTGTGGAACCTAAAGGAAAGAGCACCTTTAATGAGGTGGGTGTAGTTTATGATCTGTGATGTAATATTAAAACCTCTGAAGAGCTGATGAGCCTTAGCCCCGCCCTTCTGTCTATTCTCAGGTGATTGAAGGTTACTACAGTAAAGTCTGTGATCCAGTCTCCAAAGGAGGAAGCTTCTTTGCTGTGTGCAGAGGGAAGGTGAGGTCTGTTCTGAAGATAAAGATGTTTGACTTATTAACGATTGGTAATGATGATGGTGTTAAATGTCAGAAGATTCTGTTCTTAAAGTTCTGAGGTACACTTCAACTCTGAGAGCCAGCATAGGGGCAAGGAATCCAAGAAATCACATCATAAGATTTGAGTTAATTCTCAGTGGAATAATGAGTTACCTACAAACAAGCAATATTTCTGGCTCTCACAGAACTGTTACTTCTTCTTTAGGAGGAACCTCTGTCTCCCACTCCTTACCTCTATTAATGGCACCTGTTTGAACTCATCAGTATAAAAGACACCTCTCCACAACCTCAAACAGTCACATTCCAAACTCCATTATAGCCAAGACCAAAGAGCTGTCAAAGGACACCAGAAACAAAATTGATGTTTGGAAATCAACTGAGCAATTTTTAGAAATTGGAAGATATACAAGATAATATTCTCCCTTAATCTGGGGCTCCATGCAAGATCTCACCCTAAAGGGTCAAAATGATCACAAGAATAATGAGCAAAAATCCCAGAACCACATGGGGGACCGAATGAATGACCTGCAGTGAGGTGGGACTAAAGTAACAAAGGCTACCATGAGTAACACACTATGATGCCAGGGACTCAAATCCTGCAGTGCTAGACGTGTCCCTGTGCTTAAGTCAATACATGTCCAGACTCGTCTGAGGTTTGCTAGAGAGCATTTGGATGAGTCAGAAGAAGAATGGGAGAATGTCTTATGTTCAGATTAAACCAAATATAACTTTTTGGCAAAAACTCAACTTGTTGTATTTAAAAAAATACAAGCGAATGAAAACTTACAGAAAACTTTGATCTCTGTCATTGCCAACAAAGGGTATATAACAAAGTATTGAAATGAACTTTTGTTATTTAGCGAATACTTATTTTACACCACAATTTGCAGATAAATTCTTTCAAATCCTACAATGTGATTTTCTGGATTTCTTTTCCCATTCATCTTCCTGTTCCAGGCCAGCGAGGGTCTGGACTTTGCAGACACATTTGGTCGTGGTGTCGTCATCACTGGCCTTCCCTTCCCCCCAAAGATGGACCCTCGAGTCATCTTGAAGATGCAGTTCTTGGATGAGATGAACCGGACAAAAGCTGCTGGTGTGAAGGTAATGCTGAAAACACTGCGACGAAAAAGGCTTCAGACTGGTATTCCTCCCATTTTATACTTTTTCTGTTTCATTGTTAGTTGTTTTTGTAAAATTAGGTTCCTACTTCGCGTGTTCCTACTTATTGTGTGTCCGTGTGTCCGTGTGTGTGTGTGTGTGTGTGTGTGTGTGTGTGTGTGTAGTACCTGTCTGGGCAGGAGTGGTACAGACAGCAGGCTTTCAGAGCGGTGAACCAGGCCATCGGCAGAGTCATTCGCCACAAGGAAGACTATGGAGCCATTTTCCTTTGTGATCAAAGGTCAGACACTAGTTACTTATGTCAAGATCTGATAGGTGTTGCTGCACAGAACTGAGATGTTTCAGAAGTCTGGATCCTCTATGGTTCAGAATGTGTTAGAGGTTCCGAGGAGTGAAAAGTGAATATGAAATCAGACTGTCTACATCCTATGTCTAAAAGTGCAGAAAATATCACAGATATTAAACCAAAGCTGTCGGATTTTCTAACTGGTGGATCTTGTCATTCTGAATGCTGATATTCCTCCACAGGTTTAAAAGCCAAGACGCTCGAGCAAATCTGCCTGCATGGGTCAGGCCTTATGTTCGAATATACAGCAGCTTTGGGAACATTGTCCGCGACGTCTCACAGTTCTTCAGGGTTGCACAGAAAATGGTACTTTAATGGTACATTTTATGGAAATTGCATATTATTCATTGCATGAAAATAGCAGCACAAAACATCTGATAAACCGCACAATGAACATATACAGTAATGCAATGACTGCAGGGAGTTTGTGTAAAATAAGCAATTTGGATGAATCATTTATTTACTGTGAATTTTGCATCAGTGGTTCGATTTACAATAACTTCATAATAATAATAATAATAGGTGTTGAGTACAATTCATTAGTTACTAGTTTTCCAATGGGACTTGTCCATACATACAGTTTCATCCTTAATTCTTATATCTGTTATTTTGCTCTGATGCTTTTGCTTGTGTTTGACATCAGAGGCCATTTGTAGAGAAGAAGCCTGCTGTTTCTGGAGACTGTAAGACAGTGTCTTTACCTGACACTCAGGCCTCTGGTTCTACTTCCTGCTCCTCTCCTTTCCAAAGTTACAAAACCCAGAAGGCCAAGGATCTGGATGCCCACATTCCCAGTCTGAAGAGAAGAAGACTCAGTTAGTATTAAGAAGGCATTTCCTGAATCATTTCAGTGAGTCTTGGTTGATGTGTGACTGTTGGCTGGTCTCTGTGCTCAGATGACCAAGCTGGAATGAACAGGATCTGTATAGAGTATGAGTCTGAGGTGCAAGACAGTCAGAGGAGACCACTAAACCTGCTGGATGCTCTGGAGCAAGGCGACCATCACAGTGGAGATGAGGAAGCTGCTGCTGTGGGAGAGGAGAAGGTAGACTGATGAAAATAAGGACCATATGCACCATATTTCATAGAAGATCAAATCTACTGACAAACTTCTATAATGAATCAGTGTGATTCCTACTGTGTGTTATCCATCCATTTTATATGGTAACATTTGAGTTCATTTTTTTGTTAAATTGTGTTTTTTTCTTTTGTAGGCCCACCGTTTGTCTACAATGTCTCTTCAATATGACAAGAGGCTGGATGACGAACTGCGGGGAGGAAAACGTAAAATCAAACTGATCCAAGAACAGGTACACGTTCTGCTGAACAACAGAGTTATGAAATTGTGCAGAAATTTACATAGATAGATTGATCTTTATTGTACATTTCTACACTGATATTGAGATATCTTATTAGTGCAAGATACAAACACAAGTTACAAAATACAAGCCTAGGATAAAATAATGAATAACACCTCACATCATGCTTGATATTGCGTGGTTGTCATATTATTGCACAGGAAAAAAAACATGAAATGTTTCTGGTGGACATTGTGCTTCTCTCCCAGTCCTTACTGAAGAAGACAAGTATGACAGAGGTTGTGTCAGAGGAAAATAAAGCCAGCAAGGCAAAGAGGTTCCTGGCAGAGATGAAGAAGTGTTTGAGCCAGGTGAACTTTGAGCGGATCGTCCAGGCCCTGCAGACCTACAAGACGACGGATGACCTGGACGCGCTGCTGACGGAGATCTCTGTCCTGGCTGAAGACACCAACACTCACAGTCTGCTCTGTGGTAGGTCCTCAGGATGACTCCACCTCAGGGACAGCAGTTGTAGTTCCTGCAGGATAGTTCCACATATGGGACCAATTGGTCAAAGACAGACAGTTGATATATCAATAATGCTGACAATCATTATCACATTAAGTAGTCATTACACTACTCTAGCAAAATAGGTTGTACATGAATGTAATTACACTCTCAGGTAGAAGAATACCTCACTAAGTTTATTTTTAAGAATGAATTTATGGTTCTGACTCTTTTGAGGTGAATTGGAAGATTTGTTTATTGTTTAATGACTGTTTACTTCCTGTACTTTACTAACAATCTTTGTTTTCGGTGTCTCAGGCTTTTACCAGTTTGTGCGACCTCACCACAAACAGAGGTTTGATGAGCAATGCCAGCAGTTGACTGGGAGAAGCTGTGGATACAAACCAGATCACTCGCTGTCCAAGGACGAGAAGAAAGCACTGATGTTTAATAGCGGTGTGTGGGTGTGGGTGTGGGTGTGTGGGTGTGGGTGTGGGTGTGTGGGTGTGGGCTGAATGTTTGGTGTCACCAATAGGTTGCAGGATAAGGCTCCTCCCTTATGGTGGTTTTATGTTGAGTGATAGATCAACGTGACTAAAAGCTGCTTTCTTTATTTGAAGTTTCAGCCATTGTGGCGCCATCCTCCTCCAGTGGAATGTTGGGCTGCAGTCTGCTGAACACACAGCAGCTGAACCATGGAGGACAACACCTGAACAAGCAGGGGCTCAAAGAAACTCCAACTGGTAGGACTCAAATTCTACGCCACAAGAGCGGCTCCTGCTGCTCTTTTTTTTGTTTGTTGTCCTTTAGCTAGCGCTGTAATAAAGTTCATTCCTGCCCCATCATTTTCAGTCAGAGCATTTGACACAAACAGATCTAGTGAATTCAGACATGGATAAGTTGTGGATAAGGCTTCTGCACTGCAATGGTTTAGTTTAGCTAGGGAACAATCTATTTTAAACATGTAAAAAACAATGTAAATAACAATGAAAATCAAAACTCATACAAAGATTTGACATTCGCATAAAGCATCATGAGAGGTTTACTAGCTGCCAGTCAGGCTGCATAATAACAAGATCAGAGTCAGAGACTTTACAGGATTTGAGAAGGTGAAGTAAACCCCTGAACTTTCTTCCCATGTTAACTAGGTTCTGCTCCAAAAAACGAGGTGCATAGTGCCTTTCTGGCTGATGTGAGAAAAGCTCTGGGAGCAGAAAGATCCGCTCAGCTGTTTCAAGCCATTCGTAGCTATAAGACGACGGATGACTATGAGAAGCTGGTGACTTCAGTGGTGAGCTTATTCACAGAGAAAAATGAGGACTTCAACCTGCTCATCAGTAAGTTTTGTCTCATGGCTGCCTTAATGTTTCCTATCAGTGGTTTTCACTAGTACTGCAACGATTAATAAGTTAATCGCCAACTATTTTGATAATCGATAATCTATTAATGGATTTGAGTCATTTTTAAGAAGAAAATGTCCAAATGCTCCGGTTCCAGCTTCTCATTATTATTTGGTTTCTTAATTCTTTTATAATAGTAAACTGATGTTCTTTGAGTTTTGGACTGTTGGTCTGGACAAAAAAAGACATTTTAGTTTAAATCTTCAGCTTGGGAAACAATGATTTGTATTTTACACATTTTGATGAACCATACAAATAATAAATTAATTGTTTCAATAATTATTAATGGATCACTTTTAAATTAATTGATTTATCAACTACTGTTTAGTTGCAGTCTGATTTTCACTGATGGTTTTATCATGTCTCCTGAAGGGTTCAGCATGTTTATTCGTCCCCACCATAAGAAGCAGTACAAACAGATGGTCGATGCTCTGATTGGTCAGTCAGGGGATGTTCCTGCTGTGATTGAAGACCAGGAAACACAAGGTAAACATGACATATCTTATCATTGTGTGTTCTGGTGCCTTTGCACTACAAACCGTCATATGTAAACTAAAATTTGCACATTTTTGTCTATTCACTTCCTTTACTTTTACTTTTCATTACTTAGTCTTTTGTTAATGATTTATTCATACTAATATACAAAGAGTTGAGATATGCAGGAGTCAACAAGGAATCAACAGCTGGTCACTACTTTTGATCAAACATTACTGAATCAAGTTTTTTTTCAAGAGGCTCTAAAGTATTTGTACTTATTTATTTTCTCACAGGGTTTAACTCTCACCATAACAAATGTTCTTATTTACAGAAAAAATGTTATATGAATTTTAAACATTAATCTACATGCTATAAAGACTTCTGACACATCTACTTCTGTGTGTGCAGCTTCGTCGTTTCCTCTGAAGACACAAACCAAGATTTCAGTTTTTTTCTCCAGCAGCCAAGGAAAGTAGTTTGAGTTGTGAATTATGTAAATGATCAATTATATCCTTTAAATTGTTTTTAAATCACAAAATGCATGTGTAAATTTACACATGCATTATGTGATGGCTGTTAACTAACATACAAATTGTGGAAAGATTTTTTTTTTTTAAATGACCATCTAGAAAGTTGTCATGAGTAATTAATGATTGTATATGAATTAAGAATAATTATGGTAACTGTCTTTCAAGGGGCGATGTGATTACATTTCGGATTTTAAATATATCAAGAATTTATCAATGTAATGTATATTGATGTGTAAATAAAGTTTGTAGAGAAAAAAGCTGTTTGTGACATTTCCGGTCGCTGCCGTGCGCCATTTTGCTTTACGACAGTTGTGGCAAACCAGAAGTGTCAACTGCTGTTACCATAGCTCCATGTTTGGCTGCAGCTGATTGTTACTTGCAGGCGAACACGCCAAACTAACAGAAACAAGTGACGGCGTCACTCCTGCAGGTAGAAACGACAAGAACCACAATGAGAGAAATAGTGAGACATTATCGGCAGCTGTTGTTCGGCGAGTGCAGCTAAGCTAGCCAGAAGCTAACCTGTAGCTAGTCAGAAACTAACCTGAAGCTAGCCAGAAGCTAACCTACAGCTAACCCGAAGCTAGCCCGGATCTAGCAGAGCGGAGTACGCGCGGATCTGCTGATAATGGTTTGAGTCCGCACCTGGTCTGGACCCTCCGAACCCGATCCGACCCTCGTCATGTGGCTCCAGCAGCGGCTGAAGGGGCTGCCGGGCCTGCTGTCCAGCAGCTGGGCTCGCAGACTCCTTATCGCGTTGCTCCTCTTCCTCATCTTCTCCTGGTACCTGGGGGCTGTGCCCAGCTGGAGGCTTCTCCGGGGCCCGGTCGGGCCCGGGGGAGCTGCGGGGCAGTGTCTGCTAACCGAGATCCACAGGTGGAAGTCCCTGGTGGACCGAGGGGAGGGGATCTACAGCACCCCAGAGGAGCAACTGCACACCCCGTTAGTTTCCGGTAACGGACACATTCTGATTGACGTGGACTCCAACAGACTGTGGGTCGCATCGTCTCCGCAGCCAGGCTCGGCTCCGGTCCACCAGACCGAGTACTCCCCGAGAGTCCGGCTCCGGGTGGAGGGGGCGCGGGCCGAGGCGCAGGCCTCCATGCTGTGGTTCCGGAAAGGATCTGTGCTGTCGGTCCGCTGCGCCTCCCCGGCCTCGCTGCAGTCCCCCCGGGACTGTGTCACCCTCAGGGAGGAGTTTATCGCCCATAGGAGCCGGACTAACGTGTACGTACAGCGAGTCCACATAAACAACCCGTCTGACAGGCCCGCCTCCCTGGAGTCCTCTTATGACAACCCCTCCTTCGGGGCCAAGTTCTCCACCAGCCTGGAGAAGGTGGAGGACCGGGAGGTGGTCCTGCACTCCGGCCGCGTCCAGGTGGATGCGGCCCGCATGGTGCTGGTAGTGGTGGCCACCAAGAAGCTGAACAGCAGGATCCAGGTCTCTGCTAAGTCTGAGTACACCGACAACATTGTGTCGGTGGTGTGGACCTCTGAGCCCACAGAGTCCTCCAAGGTGGAGGAGACCTTCAGCTCCCTCAGAGACGGAGCCAAGAAGGAGCTGCTGGACCTGCTCAGATCCAACGTGGAGGATCTTGTGCTGGATCACCAGCAGGCCTGGATGGACCTTTTCATCTCAGGTGAGGGAGGGAATTTAGTAAGGAGCAGGAGATCTGGGAACAAAAAGGGGGCATGTAACACTTGAGTTCCATTTCCTGTGAAAGCTTTTAACGTAAAATCTGAGACTTCTCTGGGAAAAACTGCTGCGAAGATTAATCGATCATCAATTATCACATTAATCACGAATTATTTCAATAATCAAATTATACGACTATCAATATAGTGGTTAGTTGCAGGCCTAGTGAAATAGATTTAAAAGAACTTTTCTTTTAAATGTTAAAGTATGTAAATGTGTTAATAATTAACTACTGTAGTAATAAGCTCAGAATTGTTAAATTTCCACTAACTGTGTGAATGTTCTAAATGAGGACTGCTGATACTATTCCTGTACTTTTGCTACTTTAACATAAATAGTACTTTCTCCTCCAGTGAAAACAGAATCCATAATGCACAGTGTTACTGTGTGACAGTCAGCTGACTTCACAGGTCTTTGTAAATAACTTTTTCAGAGATGAAACCAACACCCATGGAAATGTTTGACGAACAGTCAAATATATTAAACTGAGGTCAAAGGTCATTCATACTAGTTAATATTTCAGCAGAGCTGTAAAACATCTTAGATCTAGATTGTAACTGCCGTAGATGAACTAAAAAGATTCTATAGTCCATCAAAAGATGTGTTATGTTTTCCTGTATCTCTATCAACTGAACACAATTTTTCCCTTAGTGTGACTCTCGGTACAAAAATTATCATCCAAATCTGTGTTTTTACCCAACTTAGTTCCAACTCATTACAAGGTTTAAACTTTTATGTGGAGTTTAGGATTATTTGATCATAAACGTGTTGTTTAATAGAACATTGCAGCTTCAAAAATCATCAGTTATTATTAAATGGTTGTGAATCAATTATGACTAAAAAAAAATTTCTGATATAAAACAGCAGGAAAATTATTGAAACTTTATTTAGTTTAGAGTTTGTTTAGAGATTAAAATGTCTTTTTCAGAAGGGACCTGACCCAGGAAAATCAGCACAAAGATACAACTTTACACACAAAGATACAACTTCACACACACACATATATATAAATATATATATATACTTTTAAAACCCCCATTTGTTAAATCCTCAACCTTCTTACATTTTGTAAACACATTTTGTGAGTGTATTGATCAGTGATCTGTCAGCAGTACTATGCTGCCCCTTAGTCAATAAACATTCCCTCATCCTGATGAAGTGAACTGTGAAGGTGTTTATAATGTTCATTAGCATTTGTGAAACCCAAATATTTTTAGAATCTATTTAAAGTACATCTATGTTACTGTGTGTGTGTGTGTGTGTGTGTGTGTGTGTGTGTAGTACTTTATAGTAGTGTACTTGTGCGAGTATCTCTCATAGTGGTGTGTCTGTAGTTGAAATAAATATAAAAACTAAATTGAACATCAGGTGACAAGAGGTGGATCATGCTGTCAAGTGACAGAAAACTACTTCCTGTCTCTTGTGAAGTTGTTGCGTTTGTGTCTCCAGGTGTGGAAATGAGGAAGATCACGGACTCCCACACACCATCCAGTCGTACGGTGAACACTACCCTCTACTACATCCTGTCCTCCTCCACTGCCCCCCTGCTGGACCGCCGGCTAAGCAGTGAGGAGCGCGCCCGTCTGGAGTCCAGCCTCAACTACGCCGACCACTGCTTCAGTGGCCACGCCACCATGCACGCCGAGAACCTGTGGCCGGAGCGGGTGAGCAGCACCGCCCAGATCCTGCAGCTGGTCACGCTGTGGACGCTGACGCTGCAGAAGCGAGGCTGCAAGGTGCTGGTGGCAGCCGGGGCCCACGGCGCCATGCAGGGCATGGTGCTTAGCTTTGGTGGCCTCCAGTTCACGGAGAACCACCTGCAATTCCAGGCGGATCCCGACGTGCTGCACAACAGTTACGCCCTGCGTGGGATCCACTACAACCAGGACCTCATCAACCTGGCCGTGCTGCTGGACGGAGAGGGAAAGCCCTTCCTGCACGTGTCAGTGAAGCAGCAGGAGAAGCCGGTGAAGCTGTATGCCTGCGAGGCTGGCTGCCTCAATGAGCCTGTGGAGCTCACCTCAGAGTTCAAGGGGCACACATTCCCCGTGATGGTGACCCAGCCCATCACGCCGCTGCTCTACATCTCCACGGACCTGCGGCACCTGCAGGACCTGCGCCACACGCTGCACCTCAAGGCCATCCTGGCCCACGAGGAGCACATGGCCAACAGGTACCCGGGTCTGCCCTTCCTGTTCTGGTTCAGCGTGGCGTCGCTCATCACGCTCTTCCACCTTTTCCTCTTCAAGCTCATATACAACGAGTACTGTGGCCCCGGCGCCAAGCCTCTCTTCAGGAGCAAGGTATAACCAACATGACTGGAAACTGTGTGTGAGCGAGTGTGTGATTCTTCTCTGTCGATTCTCTCCATTTCTCTCTCTCTCTGGGTTTCTCAGTTCTGACTTTCACCTTTTTCTGTGAGTGAACTGTTTTCCCGTCTTGCCTGGTCCTTGTCTGGAGTCCACCCCCCCACACCGGGTGTTTCCACCATTCTGTTTTTCACTGCAGTTGTTGGAAATGAAAAGTGTGATCCGGTAGAATGACAGAAGATCACACACCTGAAGTCCCAGTTCACTGTTTGCTTTCCTCTATGTTTGCAACTCCTGTCACTGTGGAAAAAGCTAAGTAAAAGCTGTTGTTGATCCTGATGGAGAAAAAAAGCACAAGAGCTGGTATTTCCTTTCAAATCAGGGTTGTTATTGGTTGGTTGTTTCTCTTGTTTGCTTACCTAGAAGTTTGAAACAGTGTCCACATTGTTCTAACTTTAAAAAAAAAAAGGGCCATACTGCTGTTTTTTACATAATAGAGTGACACAGTAGCTAAAAGGTTCCTTGTGGAGTCTTTGGGGTTTTCACTGTTCCACTAATGAACAGCAGGTGGCTTTAATGTGCCAATAAACCTAGCAACATGCTTACAAAGACAAGAAAAAGACTCAAGTCAATGTAACCAGATGATAAAAGGATCATTGATAATTCAATTTATTTTCCTATTTGTCAACAAAATCTCATGTTTAGAGTCTATTAACAACAATGAACTGATCTGAAGTGTATTTGTATCCAGACTGATTTATCTTCCTCCAAAAACTGTTAATGTACTTTTTGCCTTATTAAAAATCTAGAATAACCTGGTTCTTTACCAGCATCACAACCTTGGACCAAATTATAAATTGAATCCAGTAGTTTGAGCTGTTTCTGACCATTTTCTGGTTTATTGGTTATTTAGATACAAACATGAGATGTGTTGTTGATGTGAGAAATACTGAGATAACATTTAAAAGAAAAAACAGCTTTTCACATTTTCCAGTATAACAATTTAACATGAATTCTGTGAGAATTTTGCAACTTTGATCTTGAGCTCCCAATACAAGTGGTACACAACAATTATTTTACCTGTTACTTAAACATGTGTCTAGCGAGTTGATTTTGTGATTAAATTATACAAACCTTTTACTAGAGGAACAGAAACACAATTCTAATCAACTTTAAACATGACAAACAAAACAAAAACATGCTCCAGAACATCAGGATGATCCTTTAGAATTATTCTGTAACTTGAATCTATTTGTGTGTCTTTGGTTATCAGTACCATCAGATATAAAACTGGTTTCCTGGACAAGTCAATGGACAATGGTTCATTCAACTTTGTTTGACCTGTCAAAAATACGGATGGAGCAACAAAAAATAAACCCATGTTGTGATAAGTCTCAACTGTTCCTCAAAGTGAGACGATTGTAATCAACCCAGAATTATACCGAAAATAACGAGTAAATTGGTAAAAGTTCATGAACCCAAATGGCTTCTTGTTGATATTTGAGCTGGGGGGACAGCGCCTGTCCTGGTGGGGGGGGCTGATGGACGGTGTCTCTGCTGGGACTCTCCCTGCTGTTCTTTTTTCTGTTTGATGCTGTTTTATATTGAATCACTGAATTAAATGAACATAAATGTGGGTTGGCTTTGGCTCTTTCCTCCTGCTCTGTCAGATGCTGCTACTGCGGCTCGGCGACGGAGCTCTGGTTCTCAGCATGTCTTTACTTTCCGTTTCCTGTGGGCAGAGGCATCGGTCTCTCTCGGCACTTTTAACCCTCCGCTCTGACTTCACCAGGTTGCCAAAAGTGAAGATGGCTGCTGTGAGACCAGGAGTGCTGCTTGAATGCTGCAGAGCGTCGCACAGCTGACACATGGTCATGGTTCTGCTCGAGTTCTTGCAGTGTGGGGGATATTTATTTTACTCAGGTGGATCTGAAAGAGCCACATCTCAGTCCTCTACCTGCCACAGCTCACTCTGAAGAGTTTTCTGCCTTGACTTTGAAAGAAATGTAATCTTCTCTGGAGATACAATGCAGAGATAAGAATTTGTAGAGGCACATTGACTACATTTCCAATTTTGAGATGATTATCTTGATCATTGGTTTAATATAGTTCATCCCGATCATTGGTTTCCTCCAATATGATTTATAGAAATGTGAATCACCAGAGGCCTCATGATGCCATATTATCACCATGATTCTGCATTAAAATGACAATTTACCACCTTTTTTCCAGTAAATTAATAGTCAGTCAGTATTGGCAATCTCATAATACGCTACCACAATAATCATCTGTGACTAAAGAGAAAATATCCCTCAAAAGGTGAAAACCGTAAATATATTTATCAATTAATTGCAGTGAGGTTCCTTCTATGGTCAAAGCCTGTGACACTGAGCTTCATCTACAGACATGTTTTTCAGTCAGTCTTTGCCCGTAGCATATTGATTTTTTTCCTGCTGCTGCTGCTTTACGACTCATTGGAAACTTTGTTAACCCATCCTTTAACTTCTCTCCAGAGGCCGATGGAGACGAACTGTGCAGCCATGTTTTAAAGATGAAAAGCTAATTGTAAGCTACAGTCAAATAAAGTACAAATGTTTGAACATCTACCAACAGGCGTGAGAGTGTAAATCAGATCAGCTTCACAAGTTATTTAATGTCATCCGTTGCTGACATCAAAGCATATATGAGGATTTTCTAATGATAGGATAAATTACTGAGCAACTATTTAATAAATCAATTGATTGATTCTGTTCTAAATCAACTCAATTTGAAGGAGCATAATTCTCATTAAACCTCCTAGATGAGACTCTGCCGATCCACCTGATCCTACTACAGGACAAAATAAACCTCCAGTCATCAAAACCACTATATCTCAATCCAACATGCCAAACCTTCAATTTTTTTTACTCTAAATTTTCCTGTGATAAGTTATTCATTCACTCGGAGAGAAAGACACAATTAGTACATGTTTAAGACAACATTGTTTTCTCAGTGTTACTAATTAATGAAAGAGTTAATAACTCTTTCCTTGGAGAAAATTATTCTTCATCTCAGGAAAACTTGAGGCTTCTGTAGGATCAAACCTCAACCTGCCAAAACGAGCCTGAGATAAAGATAATGTGTTTGCATGCTGGCCAGCTTTGTTTAACAGATGTTCATATTTGGAATTCGCACTATGAAGCGCATGTTTGCAAACTTCTGCCGCAGCTGTCGAGTGGTAAATGTTCATTCAGAGCACCAGTGTTGCACCATGTTCCTGAACTTCTGCCAAACAGGTTCCCTCCTGTTGTCTCCACAGCTGTTGTGTTCAGATGTGACTAAAGCTGCAGTACATTTTAATTAACTCATCTCAGATCTGCATCTTCACCAGCCCCAGAGCTTCTGTTCAGCTTTTCCCGCTGCTTGTTTCACAGGTTTTATGCCTGTTTTCCTCTTTACGTCCTGTGAAATGCTCTCCTACCTTTCATTCACATGTTTCCTGCTACTGCTTCAATAAACCTTCAGATTGATGCAGCCTGTAGGCATTGTTCCGTCTGCAGGAGGCAGAGCACCGGCCATGTTTTAAATCTATTCACCGTCTGTCTGTCCCATCGGTTCCAAGAACAATGTTCAAATGAATTAAAACATTCTGATTGAAGAGAGAAGCAGTGATGATCAAGTGTGTTTCGGGGACAACACTGTACTAATCAACTTCTATAAAGTCAGCTTCAGTACTGAATGGCTTTAACCTAAGACTCCATTGATGCTCATTTTTTATCTGCGTTTTAAAAGCTTGTTGTTGATGCACCTGCTTCGGTAAATGATCAAACATGTTCAACTTCTGTCAGTGGAAATGATCATGTCAGGGCTTTGTTGGGATGTTGATGTTGATGTTGATTTTGTTTTGTGTGTGGGTTTCATGGGACGTGTTTATGTGACGTCACTACTGAGTGTGCCTTAATGAAGTTAATTTATTGAGCTCTTCTTGGCAAACAGCCACAATCGGACTAAGCTGTTTTTAATGGTTTGTAATCATGTACAAGTGAAGCTGAAAAAAATAACAAACCGGGAGAATAAATCACTGAATTGTTGTGAACATTTGAAATGATGCAGTCTGACAATTTGTTTCTGTTGCATCAGTCTGCACTCAACACCCCTTAGTGACAAAACAAAAGCAAGAGTTTTGAGGTTTGTGCATTTAGCAGTGGATTCTAATTAAGGATAAGGGTTAAATTTCAGTGTTAAAATTGTCCACAAAAATTCTGACTACTAGTGAATATTTTATTCTGGGAATAAATTCCAACTAAAAAAACTAAAATGTGACAAACTGATTCAAATGTTAATGTGAGCCACTGTAATGAAAATCCATGTAAAAATAAAAATTGCAGCAAAGAGTCTTCCTAGATTCTATTATTTCCTATATCAAACTTCTTAAAATGTTTTCTATCATTATGGGATGTTGAGTAGATTATTAATTCTGCATTAGATGCAAAATACACAGATTTTGAATTGTGTTATAACCAATTTAAAATGATAAATTTTGGCTACATTAGATGAGCAGTGATTCAATATCCAGTGATTGGAAAACGATTATCAGCAGCTTTAAGCTTTTTTTTCTGAATTGGTGAACAGAAAAACATGATGAAAACTGATCTTAATTCATATTCATTTAATGGTTTTATTTTAAAAAAAAAAATAGATTCTTTGACAGTAACAGTGTCTTCACTAACATCCGAGGCTCTTCAAACACTTTCTGTCTCTCTTGAAGGTTTAATGTTGAGGTTCCAACTGAATAAAAGAAACTTTCCAACATTAGAAACTGAACAGAGGACACCTTTGTCCACAACAGGATTGTAAACATATTATAAATAACTTGATTCCACAACATGCTGGAATAAACTACTCACAGATAACATGAAAATGGACTGAAACAGGTTTTGTGATTTTTTTTTTTTTTCTTCAAAAATAAGATATATTTTTAAAAAGTAACTTCCCTCCCTTCTGTAGAAAATAAACATCAATTCAGCTTCAAAATCTGCAGTGAAATTAACTTTACTTTGGTAACAGTCCTCGTCAGTCTGGATTTCACTAAGCGGCTTCTAAACGCACACACACATACAGGTAAAGTCCTCAAAAGGCCATGAGATTTCCTTATTAAAGCTCTAGAAAAGTGGACAAGTCAAAAATAAAATCCTTTTGTCATCTACTAGTGTTTACATCTTTACACACTAAAAGCTGATTGTGAGGACTTAACTTTTTAAAACTATCACTTCTATAACATGACGAAAAGCAATCAGGAGGAAAAATGAGAGGCTATGTTTGAATTAAAGTTATCCAGCGAGTAAGTGATGCAAATGTTGCTATGGTTACAGTGATGTATACCAAAAAGAAACTATGGCAAATGAAACTGAGCAGTCCAGCCACATTCAGTCAAATACACAAGTGTTGTGTAACTGTCAAGTTGCAGGAAATTCTGATTCATGAAACCTGCACCTGATTGTGGGGAAAATGCCGCTGTGTTACGAGAAAAAGTCTCTTCCATTAAATTAAAACAAACCATGGTAAGAAAAACATCACGTTATGTTCTGTTGCTTGCAGTCAGGACAATGATAAAACAGTTATCTGGTGTAACCCTGAAAACTTGGTAGCAGAAAGTTTAACTCTCAAAAATAACAGAAAATAAATAAACACATGCTATCAACTCATTCCAATTCTAAGTTGTTTTAAATATATAAAATGTATCATTCTATTTCAGTTATACAATTTGACAATTTGTGTCAAATCGCACAAAATAGTGTTTCTCATAAAAATAAATGGTACAAATGGACTTCTAAATGACAAGAAACCAATATGAACACAAAATGTACATTTTGAGAGACCTGATGAATTCTTCTTAAAACTGTATATTAAAAAGTTTAGGACTTCCCTATCTTGCTAACCATGATATGTCAATGTTTTTATACATTTGAAGTTGCTGGGATCAACTTTCGACTGTAACAGACAGCAGAGCTGTGACAGGAGGCATCAGGGCTGAGCTTAAACTGCATCATTGTCCGGCACCGAAAAACACCAGATTTAACATGTGTTGTCAACGAAAGTTTCCCAATAGCCTGAATAAAGCTTCAGTCAAACTATTCTGACTCTTTACCTGTAGTCAATTCCTCCTGAGCACAACCTGTTAGAGTGTGTGTGTGTGTGTGTGTGTGGCTACGAGTCCTTGAGCATGCTGATCTGGGCAAAAATCTTGAGTGCAGGGCCCAGTTTGATGTTCATGGCTCCCATGAGGTGGTCCTCCTTCAGCAGCAGCAGCGCCTGCCCGTCGATCTCCTGGCAGCGGAACTCCTCAGCGATCTCCAGACAACCTGCAACCAGACTACAGGTCAGGTGGCTCCTTTTCTTACCACCAGAGCTGTCAAAGACTTAGTTACCATACATAATTAGAAAATTTGGTGTATCTATACTATACTTGGGAGTAATTATTATTCTGTGATTTTCTGTCAGAAATTACATTATTGTGCCCTAAATTATAACCAATCCAGCCATTTTCTCTTTGAAATACCATTAAAAGTGACAGTTGGACACATAAAAACACAGTTCATGCATTGGTTAAGTTAAGGTTTGTTTTGCGTAAAAATCACTTCTTTTCATTCTTGAGTGTTATATACAACAGATTTCAGCTCAATTAATATTACTTGTTCAAATACTTTTAAAGGGACATACCAACAAATAAACTGCTATATCTCTGCCATGTAATCACAGCTCATATATTTTGACTGACAGGCAAGTGTTTTAACCGTTACTTTCAATTTCATACTTTAAGTAGTTTCTAAACCAGAACTTTTACTTGAGTAAAAAGTTTGAGTTAATATTTTAACTTTTACAAAAGTATTTTCAAACTCTAATATCTACCCTTCTATTCGAGTAATGAATGTGAAGACTCGCCACCTCTAATGAAAGCTGAAAGTACTTGACGCCCCACCTGGCAAGGAACAGATGAACACGTAGACATCCTCCACGTTCCAGCGGCCGGGGTCAGAGGGCAGGAAGCCAGGGGGCAGCAGGGGCAGCTTGGAGCCCCGCACCACGGCAGAGAGGGGGGACGGAGGGGACAGAAGGGACGGAGGGGACCCAGGTCTCCTGTAGTCAGACAGGTCTGAGCACTGGCTGGACTCCCCCTGGGCAGGCTGCACCGACAGGCCAGGGGGCAGAGAGACGGCTGCAGGTTTCTGCTCAGAGAGAAACAGAGAGTCCGACGGGTTCATCACACTGAGCGGGAAACTACAACAACCTCTCTAAGCTGATGTTTAAACAGTGGTGGAAACTAATTATTGATTAAAGAATCATCATTCTGCTTATTGAGAAGCTGATATTTCTACATCAATATTGCAGAAGAGTCACTTCAAATCCACAGATAAAGAGAATGATAGAAATGATTCATCATAAAAAACTACTAATGAATCAGAGACCAGATCAAGTAAATGATTAATCCACTATGGGGGGTAAAAATATTAATTTATTTTGTTAAGTGTTTTTCCAAGGAGTCAAAGATGCTGACAATTTTGTTCATTCTTTGGTTTCTAAGAAACTAAAGATGTTTATCTGAAGTTCCACACTGGACAATAATTTATTATCTTTATGAAGAAATTGACAACTGTGACTAAACCCAAAGATAATGGTGATGAATAACTGTTAAATACCAAAAATACTAGTAAAAGATAAGTATCAGGTGTCACCTTCCTGCTGGCCTCCATGTTGCTGCTGAGGTTCACAGCTCTCTGTCTCTTCATGATCTCCAGAGAGCTGCTGTGGTTTGGGAACAGACCCATCCTCTTGGTGCAGCCCACATTATATCTACATAGACAACAGGGTTATTAACCAACTCTGCAGGGACTGGAGAAACCGATCGGAGCGGCCATTGTTTCTCACCGTTTGGCACAAACTGTAGAACAGAACCTCTTTGTTCTCTTGAAGGCAGAGGAGATGTCCACTTTGCCACACAGCTCACAGGTCAGCATGGGCTCCTGGGACTTCAGCTCTGACAACGTTCAGAGATCATTCAGGGAACATGCAGAGCTCACAGCTATTACTCTGACATCTTTAATGTTTTATTTTTTTTAATAGTTGACTGAGAACAGCCTTGTTTTTAACCCTGATCACAATAACCCAGCAACACATTTGCATCAGGAAGCTGCTGATTAACCACTGTCTGAAACTGCTGCAACTAATGATTATTCAGATAGTTGACTAATTTTTTGATTATCAAAACTAATGATAAGATTAGTTGTTTGGTTCATAAAATGGTTGCAGCTCTAGTTTAGGGCTTTGCTTAGCGGTCCTCAGGTTTGTTACGGTTACTTATAGGAAGCTACAAACTAAAAACAGAACTTTACCTTTTAAAGAAAGAGCTTCTATTTTTGAGTCTGTGTGTCTCCTGATGACGTCAACAGAGAAAGACGGACGCTCCACCTGTAGCAGACACATTATCAATGCTTAGTGGATCATTTATATTGATCCAACAGAAAACAGTAGAAAAAAATACATAAGTTTTACCGTAAGATCATTTCAAAAGATAAATTCACAATGTCATGAATGAGTGTGTGTGTGTGTGTGTGTGTGTGTGTGTGTGTGTGTGTGTGTGTGTGTGTCCTCACAGGGAATGGCTCAGCACCCTCCTGGATTACAAAGCCCTCTATCAGATGGGTGAGGATGTGGGACCCGACTAATGCCTGGGCCGGTTTGTTGTCCCCATTGTGTTGGCCACCGTCAGCATTGCCACTGCCTGAGGTCATGGCTGCTGCAGCAGCGGCTGCTCACCTCTCAACGCCAGCAGCAGGTGGACGGAACCCGATCACTGCTGCTCACACACAGGAGACATTGTGATGTTACTAACGTATGACTACAGTCGATTGACATATAGAATCATTATTGATTAGTTGTTTGGTTCAGAAAATGATGAAACTGAAGACCAAAGACGGTACAGAAAATAATCTGATCTGACCAACTGTAAATAAGAATTGCCTTTTTCCCTTAAGTGACTCAAATTGATT
Organism: Eupleurogrammus muticus; assembly: GCA_036785175.1. Lineage (NCBI taxonomy): Eukaryota > Metazoa > Chordata > Actinopteri > Scombriformes > Trichiuridae > Eupleurogrammus > Eupleurogrammus muticus. Next base: position 23,688,773 of record JAYKQN010000008.1, read on the forward strand.
AATCAATTATCAAAACAGTTGGCAAGTATTTTAATATTTGGAAACTAATCACATTTTATTTTTATAATATTCACTTTTGTGATTACCTCATATTTTTCTTCAGTCTTCTCAGACAACATCCTGCAAAATCAGTTTACTGTAGAACTTTTTCCTGCTGACTGCAGCTGTTCCTACAGTTTATTTCACTGCTGTTTGATGCTTTTAGACATTTAAGAGGGGAACAGATCAATAACTGTGATCAGAACTTGTTTTGCAGATAGTAGTTTGAGAAAATAATTAGTTTAAACTATATATAAAGTTATATACATCAGTTAAGGAAGAAATAAGATCATCAAAAATGTTTAATTTTAAAGTAACTGCAGATGTCAGACGAAAGTAGTTAAGTATAAAATAGCATCACAGCATGGAAATATTCAAGTACAAATACCTCAAAATTTGATTTGAGTAAAGTTCGAGTAATTGTCTTTAGTTACTTTGAGATTTTAATATAATATTAATTTAAAAAATAATATATTTATTTTATATTGCTAATGTTCTATAATATATGTTCTAAATTAACTCTTGCTGTTTTTAATGAATACTGTAAAAGCTTTCAAATATAATCCAGTACTTTTAATATTAATTCACTCAAATTATCTCAAACTAGGTCCATATTCATAAACTAAAACAATACGTTTCTCACATATTTACAGATTAAAACTAATTTTGTAATCTCTAAACTGAAATAGTATAATATACTATATTAACTATTGCTACTTTAAGTACATCTAGCTGATACTTCTGTACTTTTACTCAAGCAACGTTTCAATTCAGGTGTTTTACTGAAGTACAGTCTGAAGTAGGTTTATATACTGCAGTGTTTGTACAAGTACTGCAGTTAGAATGTGAGTAGTTAGCCGCCGCCTCCTCCTCCTCCTCCTCCTCCTCGTTAGCCTGCAGAGACCAGCGTTAGCGGCGTGTGAATGAAAGTTCTCCCTCGGGGTTCCTGTTTACTCTCCGCTGTTTACACACCGGAAGACTTCACACAACTCAGCAGCAACTTTTCCTACCGTGGAGTTGGCGGCTCCGCCAGCAGCCGCGGTCTCAGCTCTTTGTTCGGCTGCACGCTCCGCGGTCATCTGCGGGAGCCGGAGCCGATCACTGATCGATGAACCAGCGCTGATCAGCTGCTGCTGACGGCCTCCTCCAGATCACCGATCAGTCATCGGTTAGTCGGTTTATCGGTAGGAAATTAAAGCTTCTGTTATACGAGTACGCGCACGGTTAACAGCTGCAGACACCGCCGTCCTCTGTGTTTGTGTGTAGTTGTATGCGTGTGTGTTTGTGTGTGCGCGCACCTAATGGGTAAGTTAGACGCATTCACATAAACAACTTCCGGCCACTTCCGATAAAACCCTTCACAATTAAAGAGTGTTCTGGTTTTCAAATCTACTGTGATTAAAATAAAAGTGATGAAAAAGAAAATCATCTGAATAAAGGAATCTTTAATTGATAGTATATTTTTATGTCCTCACAAAAAATGCATTTCTTGTGGTATATTGTCCCTTTAAAGCTATTTTAATAGGGAAGTGACTAGATTTGTTGTCATTTAGGGGACAGAGCAGGGTCATTTTTTGACAGAAAATCAGTTTTTAGAACAACTTAGGAAAACAAGCTGGAATTAAAGGGGAGTAATTAGCATATGTGTGTATGTAAGTGTGAGAAGTAGAGAATGCAGATAACGGCATGGAAATGTAAGTAGTAAAATTAAAAATTCAGCCTTTAACAATTACTCCAGTAAAATATAGATACCCAACATTCCTACTCAAATAAGGTAAGTTAGGTACTTGACACCTAAATTGGTTTTGGTGTCTATTTATCGATCTCTGAGCACTATAGAAGTCTTCTTCATAAGACTCTTTTGCCATATAAACAAATTCAATACAATACACTTCTTCTAGTTAAATTTTTAGTTTAGTTTAGTTCTCGTCTTAACTAAGATTAAGATTTAGCACATATGGCTTCAAACTTAAGACAGACAGTCTAATTTATTACTTAGCAAAAAAATTGACCGGCGGGGCGAGCTTTTATTTTGAAGGCTGCGGCCGTAGGTCTTAGGACGCTGCTGCAGCTTTGGTTTATAAGCTGCCAGACGATGCCCGCGTCCGGAGTCGCAGCCGGTGATAGAATCTCTGCGGAGTCTCATGTCATCGCTGGACTTGATGAGAACAGAGCAGTTGTCCTCCGCTTCTGGGAAGAGGACGTTTAAGAAGAAGCGAGTTTCTCCCGAGGAGCTGCAACATGACGACAAAGACTGTCACCTGTGCAGGTAAGACAGAGGCAATAAAGCTGTCTGCACCTTTAGACATTTAGAGCTGCTGAGTTTCTAGCAATGCAGGTTCATTTTATAGAACACTTTGGCAAGAGCTTTAAATAAATATTAAAAGCACAATTACAACAATTAGAACAGTTGAGTAAAAGCTAAAATATTAAAAAAAAATAACAAATTATAAAAATTGAAAAACTTGTTTGAGCAGGCAAATATATTATATGCATGCACACACACACTCACACTCACACACACGCACACGCACTCTTTTCCTTCCTTTTGTATTCAGTATTAACTCAGTTTTCTGTTCCTCTGCTCCAGGTGGTCCTTGTTCTCCTTGTCTGGCAGCAGTCACACAGTCCGTCGGATTCTGACGGCCTGTGTCCTGTCCTTCCTCACTCTGCTCGGCTCTGTGTCTGTCGATCTCAGCTCTGCCTTTGACCTTTTGCACAGCACAGAGGCCGCATTCGACGAGCTGACTTCATGCAGGACATTAACCATCCTGCAACTTGTCAATAAGCTTCAGAAGAGGCGACGACTTTTCAGCAAAGAGGCCGGCAATGAGTCGTTGGAGGCGAGTATTTCAGAGGTGGTGTTTCCTATCCTCGGTCACTGCAGGGACTCGACGGGTCTCAGTAACGGCCGCGGCCTCCCCTGCAGGGCTGAGCTGGGCGGATTCTGCCAGGAGACAAGGAGGAAGGTTCACGCATTTCTAAATTTCACTTTGGATGCAAACAGCACGACTCTGGATGGTGCTTCTGCCTTCTCCCTGGCCATCGGACAACTTCTTGACATCTGGGGTTCGGTCGAAGATACTTTAATCAAAGTGAAGCAGAACTTAAACTGGAGAGATGTTCTGTCTGCGCAACTTCTGCTAAAGTTCATTGAGCTGAACCACCAGCTGATGGACATCCCCAATGTGGCGTCTCGGGCTGGTTTCCAGCACCAGTGGACGTCCGTGCTAAGCTACATCTGCTTCGCTCGGGTCCTGGCTGAACGACTGGACGGCTGCTGGTTAGAGAACATTGACCTCAAGTTCAACTTGACCCAACCTGTGAAACAGTCTTTTGTTTTTGACACTGGCTGGTGGCAGATCTCCGGAGCAGAACCAGGACTGTCCGGGTCTCAGCCCGGGATCCAGGCCCTGACAAACACGCAGCAGTGTTTGCTGGGCCGCGCGGTGCCGGCTCTCAGGTTACAGTCTCGATCCTTGTCCTCTGGCCTCAGCATGAGGATCTGCCTGCTGGCCATCGCCTGCCTCATCTACCCGGTGGTGATGTTCTCCTTCAAGCAGATGACAGAGTGGATCCATGACTATGCCTGGACATTGAAGGAGAAAACCACAGACCTGAAGCACCAGAGGCAGCTGGCTGAAGACCTGCTGCACCAGATGCTGCCAAAATCAGTCGCCAAGCAGCTTCGCCAGCAGAAACACGTGGAGGCTGAGAGCTACGAGAAGGTTGGTGCAAAGGTGGATTTATGTTTTTTTTTTTTTTTTTTTATTATGCTGTAGTTACCATCGTTTGCAAATTTAGTTTCTTTTTTCTTCATTTATTTATTTTGTAACCAACCACCTTTAACATGTACAAACACATGATAATATTTAGACATAATCAAAAGAGGTCATGAATTGGAATTAAGTTTTTGACATACCTTAGAAAAAAAGTAATCATAATCCACATATTTTTTTTTTCTTTTTAGCTGAAGTTTAATTTTTCTGATTTTGGTTAACAATATTATTTTATGGTAAATGGCCTGCGTTTGTACAGCGCTTTTCTACTTGACAATACAAATGTCCATTACATTCACACACTAATGGTTGTGGCAATATACAGTGCTGCCCACACATCAGGAATCTTACTATTCAAGCTATTGGGGGCAAATCGCGGTTAAGTATCTTGCCCAGGGACACAACGATTCCTGTAGGAGACGGGAATCGACCACTAACCCTCCGACTGGTGGGCGACTGCTCTATTTCTGAGCTACAGCTGCCCCTATATATATTTAAAATATAGATGTGTAAAAATATATAACATTCTTTTACTTACTTTACAGAAAATTAAGAAAAAATATATGCCTGTTCAAAGATTCCTGTGAATTGAAGTATTATTTAGATGTGTGTTTCTGAGAACTGCTTCTCATCTGTGTTGCATGGAGTCGACCAACTTCTGGCAGCTATGACCAGGTACAGTGGGGAAAACAAGTATTTGATTTTTTGCTGATGTTGGTTTGGCCACAAATAAAGACTCGATCAGTCAGTAATATTAATGGTAGGTGTAGTCTAACATGCTAAGAAAGAATATCACAAAGAAAATCAAGAAATTATCTTTAAATAATTTGTATTAATTTCATTTGCATTTGATTGAGGAAAATAAGTATTTGACCCCCTAGTAACCATCAAGAGTTCTTGTTAATGCAGACAAGTTAGACTCTCCAAATTACCTTGTCACCTAAAATGAAGATACCTGATATCACAAATGACTTGTATAAAAGCCACCTGGCCATAGAATCAACCAGTTTGTCAGCCTTCAAACTCTCCAACATGGGAAAGACTAAAGAGACTTCTGTGGATTTAAGGTAGAAGATTGTAGTCCTGCATAAGACAAGTATGGGCTACTTCACCATATCAATGGGAGGATGGACGGAGCCATGTACCGTCAAATCCTCCTTCCCTCTGCCAGGAAGCTTAAAATTGGTCATGGATTGGTCTTCCAGCAGGATAATGACCCAAAGCTTTCAGCCAAGGCAACCAAGGAATGGCTGAAGAAGGAACATATCAAGGTCATGGAGTGGCCCAGCCAGTCTCCAGACCTTAATCCTATAGAAATCTATAGAGAGAGCTGAAGCTCAGAGTTGCCAAGTGACAACCACAGACTTTTGATGATTTAGAGGTCATTTGAAAAGACGAATGGACGGAAATTCCTCCTAATATGTGTAGAAACCTGGTCATCAACTACAAAACATGTCTGACCTCTGTGCTTGCTAAAATGGGATTTGCCACAAAGTACTAAGTTATTTTGGTTCAAATACTTATTTTCCTCAATAAAATGCAAATAAATGAATACAAATTCTTTAAAGTCAAATTCTTGATTTTCTTTGTGATATTCTTTCTCAGCATAAACAGCATTTTTGACATCACTTTACAACATTTTAATGGGTTTAAGGTCTGAGCCACTCCAGAACTGCAATTCTGTTGGCCTGGAACCAAGATGCTGCTGGTTTACTGGTGAGTTTAGGGGCATTGTATTATAGTCACATTTCATGGGCATATCCTTTTCAGCATAAGGTAACGTGTCCTTCAAGTATTTTTTTATATATATTCAAACCGATCCATGATTCCTTTTATGCAATAAATAGGCCCAACGCTATAGTAAGAGAAGCATGCTTTACTGTGAACTGTGGCTTAAATTCAGTGTTTGATGCCCTCTGACAAACTGTCTATTTCCCTCTCTAACCCAAAGAGAACAATTTTACTTTCACTGCACAAACCGTTTCTTCACTTCTCTTCAGGCCAGTTGATGTGTTCTTAGGCCAATGGTATGGTCTTCAGCATGAAGATAAGGGATCATGAATCAGTTTGCCTATATCAAAATACTTGAAGAGGGCATTGTCTTACGTTGAAGAGAATATGCCCTTGAAATGTGTGTTTCCAAACTAATTCAGAGCTTATAACACTGTGAGGGCTGCTGCTGCTGTGAGGAAGAGGAGGAGGAGGAAGAGGAGGCTCTCTCTACAAGATCCGCAAACACACTGAATGAATGTGTGTGTTTGCTGCCTTTGTTGCTATTGTTGGCGTAATTATCTATAATTGCCCTGTTTCATATTCATCAGAAGATAAAACAAGTTGTACGGGTGAAAATTGTGTCTGGCTTATTGAAGAGGTTTGAAGCAGCTGCACCACAGACGCTTTCTGAATAGGACCATGGGCCCATTTTAAACAGATCTAGAGCTCTGGAGCATTCAGGAAAGGAAACAGCAACACCACATCTTGTATTCTTAGACCCTAACATCATACAAGGAAAAACTGCTATTCCTCCATTTACTTAATAGACACAGCATTACAGATCCTCCTGAAAACAGCCAGCAGATGCTATGGAGGCAACTGGTTGATTTATAAATGAGCTGTTTTAATATTATTCTACTTCCTAACTCACCCCCACTCGACATCTGACTCTATTCTTCTGTTGAAATCAAGACTTAAAACTTATTTTCTCTTTAATTCCATTCTTCCATGTTTATACTGTGTAGCTTTTATCTTTATTTTATTGTATTTTCTTGAGTGCTGGGAAACGCACTATTTATTATTATTATTATTATATTAGAAATAAAACTAAAGTGTTTCGGGTATGAAACTGCAGCAGAAAGTTTTCTTAACATCCTTTTTTATGTCATAGTCACAAGGAAACATTTTAACTCAATTATCCCACAAACATCATATACAGTACATACCACAAACACACATATACTGTATATGTAGTATGCAAACTGTATTTCTGACCAGATTAGTCACTAATAATAGTAATGATACTGCAGTGATCTATCCAGCCAACCTTCCTCCTTCAGAGAAACGTGGTTAAAACTACGTCTCAAACAACCAAAACATAAACTGTAGATGTTTCCCTCTGCCACTCAGCAGCTAATTGTATATGTTCTGTTGTCTGTAAAATGGATAAATATATAAAAAAAAATGCTTAGTTCTGATAGACACCTCTCTCTGTCCCAGGTGACCATCTTTTTTTCAGACATCGTGGGCTTCACCTCGATCTCTGCCTCCTGTTCCCCGCTGCAGGTGGTGGAGATGCTCAACAACCTCTACATGTGTTTCGACACACGCATTGACTCCTATGGCGTCTACAAGGTAAAAAGAAATGTCAACACAAACTAAAACAAAAAGCTAAATCCACTCTGGAGATGTTTGTGTGCTTTACTTTTCCAAAACATTTTAAAGGTTGATGATTCCGTTCTCTGACGGCTCCGTGTGTTCTCTCAGTTGTAAGTTTGTGAATCTAGTTTGAGCAAAAGTGATGAAACTCTGAAACCAGGTGGAGACGATTGGGGATGCATACATGGTGGTGAGTGGACTCCCTGAGCGGAACGGGGACAGACACGCTGACGAGATCGCTAAGATGGCTCTGGACCTGGTGGCTGCCGTCAGGCAGGTCTCCATCCCTCACATGCCCAACCACAGGCTGCAGCTCCGAGCAGGAATTCACACAGGTGAGAGAAGCTGATGCAGCGCGTTAGGTCAGCACACATGCACAATCTGTCTAATATTCATTTAGAAATAAAACTAAAAACATTGCAGCTTTTCCTTTTGTTGGCCCTATTTCACCCTTTTGAAATCCTCTTTCCTGCAGGTCCGTGTGTGGCAGGAATTGTCGGCTACAAGATGCCAAGATACTGTTTGTTTGGAGACACTGTTAACACAGCTTCTAGAATGGAATCCACCAGCCTGCGTATGTTAGATGTTAAAGCTATTAAATATTCAATATTAAAGCTATTAATGCAAAGGAACGTGTCTGACTTCGGTGATTCTAAGGAAAACGTGTTTTTTTCTGTTTTTGTGGCAGCTCAGAAAATCCACACCAGTTCAGAAACCTACTTGGCTCTGATCAAAGACAACGCCTATGAGCTGCAGCTTCGAGGAGAGATTGAGGTTAAGGTAAAAGTGTTCAGTTCAATTATTAAAGTCATTCCACTTCCAGATTTATTGAACCCTCATTTAAAATAATTAATTTGACTAAGATAAAGGATTCAGGCTTCTATAGTTTTCACACTTATTTTATCCTTGTGTCCTTATTTCTTTCTCATTTCCTTGTTTCCTCATGTCCTCCTGCTGCAGGGTAAAGGTAAGATGAACACCTACTGGCTGATTGGCCATAAAAATTACAGCGTGCAGAATGACAGTCTGGTTTGTCACTGGAATCCTAACAAAGCCAGAAAGAAGAAAACAGTGGGGAGCAGTGAGGTGTCTGTGGACAACGTGAGTTGAAGTTTGTGTTGATGAGAATCTTTTCTGCATGTAGAGCTTACCTTCATCTACTTTCCTTGTCTACTTTACTGTAGATTGATTATGTGACATGTCAAAATTTCCTTTTTTTGTGTCTAGACTTGTTGAAGTGTTATTTGTTCTTGATGCCAGGTTGAGGCATTTATAACTATTCGGTCTTCTCCAGTTTATTAAAAAGTGATTTGTGTCACATCAAGCTATATTGTACATCCCTGAATTTAGACACTGATGCCACCTCTGTTCCCCTTCATTAATCCCTGTTGTTTATCTTTCTTCCTTAAATCAGATGGCTACGGTATCTATAGTGTGAAATCTGATCCTAATGTCTGACTCCCAGAACCAACCAGCTGCTCCTCAGCTCAGGATGTTTAAAACCATGTTATACATCATATTCTGATATGCTCATATATTTTTCCATCATATGAGTGGAGACAAATGTTCCTAAACGTTTCTAAGCTTGGCAGTGACTGAAAGGTCAGAGTTTTGGGATCTGTTGATAGGTCAGGTTATCAGGCTACAGCTGAGCTTCTTTTAAATGTCATTGATCTTAGTTATGTTATGATTAACCAGACACCTTATCTTAATGTTTAAACTTGCCTCTACTGTAAGACAGGAGGTCAAACTCACTTTAGTTCATGGCTGCACTCAGTGCAATTTGATGCAAAGTAGGCCGGATGAGTAAAAATGTACGTATAAATAACAATTTTGTCACAATTAATACTTCATCGATTAAATAACCTTTAATTTACAAAATAGAAAAATGTACCAAAAAAGTGGAATTTCGCAATGTCTCATTTATTCAGTTTACTGTTGCATTTTAATTCATAATATTTACTCACAGAGCAGTATTTAGTATTTTAAGCATCAAGTAAAGTTATGTCCTGCCTTAAAATCCATTTAAAAATCAAACGTGTAAATATTTTATTGCTTGAGCCCTGAAAGATTCTCACTGACTTCACATTCCTGTGAAGTAACAGAAACTGTTTTTTTTTCTCCCACTTTTTACCACCCAATGGGCCAGATTGGACCCTTTAGTGGCCAGTTCTCTCTGCATATTTGACACCCCTGCTCTTAAATAACTTTTTACCACTTTCTGTTTGTGTATGTCTCTAAATATAAAATTTAGATATTGGTTTATTTTGACATCACCTGTCACTGATTTATTACTGTGTCAGTCCTCAGTGACAGTGCAGAGCCTCAGTGACAATGCCACCACCCCCATCTCCCTCCCCTCGTCGGTGCTGAGTCTAACGCCACGCCACCCTCGGCCGGACAAGCCAGGCCTCAGCGTGGCGGCCCAGATGGAGCCGTGCGGCGGCAGCTACGGAACCCTGGGCTCCATGATCGGGGGCCTGCAGGGGGGAGACGACAGCCCTCTGCGCAGTGAACGCGCTGGACACAAACCTGACCTGCTGCCCGGCTCCGAACACCACATGTGATCTGACACAGCTGCTCAGGAACTTTTCTGCAGCGGCTAGTTGATGGAATCAGTCATCAGGTCAAGCTGGTGCCTCCTGAAATCACACTGCTGAAAGTAAAAAAAAAAAGGTGTTTGCTTAACAAAAAACAATAAACTTGGGTTATGACAACTATCAATAAAATGATGTTTAACCAATGAACGACATTGAATTAGTGGAATTAGATTTTCCTCTACGGTAATACCTGTTCTCAATTAAAATTGAATTAATAACTGAGCATAAACAGTTTCAAACAGAAATTTCAAAAAATCTTCTATGGTAATTAAAAGCATTTTTAAAAGTATTTTGTACTTAATTATGATAATTACTTGATTATTTTATTATTATGATGATATTTTTTTTACAAAAGTTACAATAACTTGCAATGCAGAAACATGAATTAAATTACACAATTCTGAGTTTTTAAAGTAATTGCGAAAGCAACATTATCAACACAACAATCAAATAATGTTTCAACATTAGTTTCTAAATCAATGAGTCACCCTTTTTAACTTGTGCTTTCTTCCCAACAAGAGAAGGTGGGTAACAGTCTGTTTGAAACTCTGCTGTTCACACAAAACTTTTTCATCACAGCAAGATATTCTTTTCGTTATTTTACATTTTCTCAATAATACAAGGAGAACATGATGTATGATGAGTATAAGTTTATGTGCTTATAAAATTAATATTCTAAATCGAACTGGAGCTGCAGCATGTTGTAAATAATGACCGACAGGTGAACCAGAGGAGGAACTGCTTCTTTCAGTCTTCCATGTGAAAATCAGCCAATCAGAAGAAAATCTGAAAAATATTCATAAGCCTTCATGAATATTAACGCCTCTCACCAACAGCTGTACCTAGACAGAGATCTGTAAAATTAGTTTTTGTACTTTAAATCACAAATATAACATATTCAGAGCTTCAAAGAGCAGAGCTTTAATCCGTGATACCTACTTTAAATTTAAAAAGTTTTACACAATAAGGAGTTGTTTCCTCGTGGTGTACATAAATATTATGTATATGTGTATGTATTTATGTTTTTATACTTCTTTCTATATTTGGTCTGTCTTTGGATGGAGGAACAGAGACAGAGATTTCTATGATTGGCTGGACTACAAAATTTGTTGACTATGTCTTACCATTATGAAACCCTGTGAATTTGATTTCAAATGTAGTATTTATATTACAATTTAAAAATATACAGATACAAAAGGATTATTATATGTCAAATTGTGTTGAAACCTTTGTAGAAAAGTCTGAATACTTGTTCTGTTTTCTGGAAAGCACTTTAAGATCTGTAGGGGATCTAAATGGAAGACACAACATTTATACATGCTTGTTTTTCTAGTTAGGAAGTATTGTATAATGTTATATAACAGAGCTGTTTATACACACAGCATGCTGAATATATCTGAAGTGTAAAAAACATACTTTTACACACAGGCTGTCAATGGACACATTGAAATGTAACGTGTTCTGACCTTGAGTTTCCACCAGAGGACGCTGCTGTGTAAAAGGCTCACCACCTCTACCAGGAGACAGTAAAAGGTTCAATAAATAATATGAAGAATATGATTGTGTGTGAGCATGTAAAGGTAAACCATAGTAGTTAAATCATTTTGGGTTACTGACATACATTACATTTTTCAGTTAAAAAATCTTCAACTTCTCTATAGAATCTTTTCCTTGTTTTGTCATCTTTGATGTATTGTATGTAACCTCAACTGTAGCTGGAAACAATGGTAGCACAGATTTACAATACATACTTCCAAATGTCTAGAAATGTACCAGTACGCTGTTTACATCATTGTTTTAACCATTTTTGTCTGTGACCCTTTAAAAAAAGTAATGTCTACTTTGGAGCCCTCATCACATGAAGTGCACCAGCAAAGTTATTCTGAACGTTCAAAACAGAAAAAAGGATTTATTTTGAGGTATAATTATACAAAAAACTCCAATAACCTTTCAATATATTGTAATTAAAGTGGCCTTAATTTTCTTGTCCTATCTAAATGGTTGTAACATTAATGTGTATTTTGCTAGGCTGCCGATTTACCATGAAAAAATTACTGTAATTAGCATAGTAATGTTTAATGTGTATTTCTGGAAATGCTGCTATAGTGTTGACATTTCATATCTGTGAACACGCTAACATTGGCTAACAATTGATAAAATGGTACTACATATATCATGTTTAGGTTCACATTTTTTTTCTATTTAGTAAATGCAAGCTTTTAATTCAACTGTGATGTCATTACCAGTAAAATAATCTCCTGTGCTCAGCATGCTGTAGTTGGTGTTTTTTGTTTTGTTAGTGGATGGTGTTGTGCTGTTTGCTAGCTTGCACATGCACAGCAGGCAGAGCAGTAGTGGAAGAAGTAGTGGGAGACCCTACCTTTTAATAATGAATCAATTAAGTAATGAAGGAATTAATTAATTTATTTGTTGTCTCTGTACAGAAATTATTAGAGAATGTGAAAATTATCTGTGATACATCTCCAAAGGTCCAAAGATCCTGGAACGTCTGTTTGTGACTGTCCCAAACCAAAAATATTAAGTTTGTCATCATATCCCACAAAGAAAAGCAAGAAATCTGAATCATTTAATTATTTAAAATTGGGACTGATTAACCTACACATTTAGATTTACATTTATCTGAATAACTTAGACTCGAACAGATTAGAAGTTGTTTGCAAAAAAAAAAACTACAATTTATTCTTTTTTCATTTTTTTCCCAGACCCCCATGATTATTCCAGCAACCCTTGTTTGTGGGGGGCGCCTCAGGTTAGGAACCACTGGTTTATACAGGAATAGTTTTATAGCTGTATAATTTCAATCTGAAATGCCTCAAATGTGTATGCATCACATGATTGTTAAATTATCTTTAATTTTTTTCAAGTATCACATTTGCATAATGGCATGAATGATGTGTTGTGATGATTATCTCTGTTGGTCCAGGTGACAAACACCCTCAGATTTACCTGCAAGTATTAACCATGTAAAGATGATGTTAATCTGTGCTGAGCTGGACCAGATAACAGCATCTGAATGTCCTGTGAGTCTCCTTACAGCTCGGACAGGTGCACAAGCTTCTTCTCATTACCGATCAGTGACGGATCAGAGGCCAGATGCCAGAATAGCTCAGGTGCAGCTCAGCTTTAACCATGTCTGACAAGAGCAACGCGGAACTGTAAAGAAAATAAATGTGGCCTGAAAGTGTCAGTTGGACCGTGGTTCAGGTTCTTGGCAGCTGATTGTTCTGGCTTTTGAAACAGTCATTGCAGTTCTTCTCAGCTGCTTCTGTGTCTTCATGTGGTTCAGAGTGAACCCACAGTGTTGGGTTCAGAGCTCTGTGGGGGTCAAACCATCAGCTGCAGGACTTCTTCTTCTTGTTGCTGAAGATAGTTCTTTATGACTCTAGCTGCATGTTTGGATTCTTTTCCTGCTGCAGAGAATATTTGGGACCAATTAGATGCCTGGTTGTGCTTATTATGGATACGTATCTCACATATGTAGAGTTTTTTGATGCTAAGCATCTGGAAGTGGATCTTCATGGTACCCACTATGAAATCCACTTACAGTCACAAAGCATCAGAACCTGCAAATGTACCTGTGTGAACATGTGTAAATGCCAATATTTGTCAAACAGTGGAAGATAAACGTAACACATCTATAAGTGCTGTGCACAGCTTCTTGTTATGTGTGATGTAGCATGCCTACATCATTTCCGCATGTCTGTGGGTGGGTCACAAAAATGTGCAACTTACTTCATGTGCATTCATGTGTGCAACTGCAAAAAAACGCATAAACGTATATAGATCCAGCGCATCATGTGATTAAGTGCACCTGAACGCACACATGATCGGGCCACCATAAGTGTGTTATGTGTCGCTTTGGTGTGCAGATGTCAGAGCACTAGTTTGCACCATGCTCCATTGAGAGTTGTGCATGCATTTTGACAAACTGCGAAAGAACACGGCAGGAAGTAAGAAAAGGATTATTATTATTATCAGAGTTTGTAAGGCTTCTTCTGGCTGCATCATGTTTATTCGCCTTAAACAACTCAAACAATTCACATCAGTGTTCCAGCCACCTGTCTTTTCATTGTGGGTAGAAAAAAGGAAGACTCATCAGAAAGATTAACAGAGGAGGTGTTGTGTGTACAGGATTGAAACAATACATTAGAACAGGAATGGAAATACAGGATTAGTAGGTTTTTGATGTGCCTAAATATGCTTGTGTTAGGCCAACATTTTGCAGTACATATAATGTAAAGACTAAATACACAACATGAAAATCCTATCCTGATCCCTGCAATGAAGTCTGTCTAAGAGCTGAACCTGTAAAGTTTTCATGTTCTTGACTATAAAAATCAAGCTAGTTTTTAACAAAATGATTCATCAGTTAACATTTCTGAGAGTCAAATTTATGGCAGTTTACATTCCAAATGCTATGAATTATCCCAAACACTCAAAACGTCAAGATGAGGTGAATGATATTTATGAGAGGCTCTTGTCAGGCAACGTGGGCTGATTTGATGTCCTGTTGTCATTTGGCACAATTTAATCCAGTCAGTAACAAAGATTCACCTTCAACCCACCAGATAATTGAACAGTTGCTTGACTGTTCAATTATCTGGTGGTGAAAAACATGCCTCAGTCATTATGTTGGGATAATGAGGTAAAGCTAGAAAACACATCTATTTGACTGTATCAGTTACTGTGGCAGAAACAAGTCTGCCCATATAATAGAAGAAATATGGCAAAAACATCATGACTGTAAGGACAGTTTATTTCCCTGTAAAGGTAAAATCATCTCCATGTGTTATAATTACACATAGACATGACCTAATGGCTGCTAGTTAATAAGTCAGACTAATAAGCTGCAGGAATGCAGACGCTACCTCCTCCTCCTCCTCCTCCTCCTCCTCCTCCTCCCCTTCCTCCTCAGTGTCTCACCCACTCACTCACATCTTCTCTTCTCTAGTTTTAATTGACAGCGGTTGAACTGCAATCTGAAACTTTCATTTCCTACAGGATCCTTCTTCATTTTCATCTCCTGCAGTTTTGTCACATGCCACACATGATGCACTCAGCCCGTAACAGTAGAGAAACTGATGAGCTGCCTGGACTCAGTGATTATATGCGGCCTCATGTGTAGTTAACCACACATTCAATTTTAACTTTATTTGTTTAGTTAATGTGGAAATAAACAACCCAATGTCACCTCGCAAGTAGTTGTTTGTGCTGCTGTAAAAAATAAATAAATAAAATAAAGTCACACAAAACATATTCCTCCGTGTTTTGCCTTAACCTTCACCCAGATGGTTTGTTACACAGAACTCCCTGGAATGACTTCCATGGAAAAGGGCAGCACAATTAGAAAGTACCCAGTACTTGATTGGTTTAAGTCTAACTATAACTATATCCATCACCATCACCATCACTATAACTATAACTATAACTATAACTATAACTATAACTGTATCCATAACCATTACCATAACTATACCCATAAATATATTAATCATAACCATCCTCACATCATAACCATAAACATAGCCATAACAATATTAGTATTTATATCCCCTTCATATGTTTTTTTTTTACTTGTTTTCAAATTTTTATGGCTCTTCTATGTGATTATATTTTCACTTTAATCAGTGCTCTACAAATAAACTTGATTGAGTTTTTATTTTTGTGACTGTAAAGTAAAGTCAAGTCAAGCTAACCATCACCATAACTATAACTATAACTATAACTATAACTATAACTATAACTATAACTATAACTATAACCATGACTATATTTATATATATAATAGCAGGAATAGCAGGAATAGCAGGAATAGCGACTCTTCATGATTTGAGAGGATACAGAGAATTTTCTCACACGTCTTAGGTGAATCAGTCTCTGCTTTCTTCACCTGTGAGTCAGCATGTAGCAGGGTAGAGGTCAGAGGTCAGAGTATGATGTGGACACCAAGGTGCTTAAAGGTGTCCTCCCTCTCCACCCATTCTTAAGGGGGTGTATTGCCTACTCTGCTTCCCCCCAAAGTTTACTTCACCTTTTTTATAATTAATAATTAAAAATTATCTAATCTGATTCATATTGACTACATTAGCAAATTCTATCTCAGTTTGCTTGATGTGCTTTTCTCTTTTGTTCCTCCTATATATATTCCTCTGTCCTCCTCCTCCTCCCTTCCCCTCATCCCTTTCCACTCATGTCAGCCACACTCACTTGTCCTGAGGTGTGGAAGGCGGCTGAGATCATTAGGGGAAATGACTCTTGTGTTGCATACCACCTCTGATAATAAAACTGTCACAAGGGGAGACAGCATGATGACTTCAGCGCAGCAGTGATTAGAGAGCAACCCGTTATGTTTCTGCCCCTCTCCACTGCTCTGCCGCCTCTTCTTTTCTTATACCAACATTTTAATGATTCTAAAGGAGAAATATAATCTTAATTATAACATCAAACTAACTTAGTTGTAACTAAGAAAAAAAACATGTCTTAAAAATTATCAGGAAACTTGAACTTGACTATATCAGATATATGACACAATTGTACATATTTGTGTTGGTTAATGAAGCTCTACATCATCTCCACCTGTAACCAAACTTCCTGCAGCACTGTGAGTTTCCTTTAGTCCTCCCATTTTCCTTCATATTGCAGCTTGTAAATTAATAAATTAATAAACTCCAGTCAGAACTGAATTTGCAGATCAACCAAGGACGGAGGAAGTGAGGAAAGATGAAAATAAGGAAATGAAATACACATGAGGAGAAGAGAGACAGAAAGTAGAGATATATGATGTTTAACCATCAACCAGACTGGCTCATTTGTATCACAGCTGTTCTTTGATATAGATGTCATGTCATGTAAGCCATTTTTAGTTGATCATTTTGACAAGTTTGTATCTGTTCATTTACTGTGAAACAAAGCTTTGCTTATAGACATGTTGAGTAATTATTTTGCTCCCTTGCGTTGCCTGGCTCCCTTGCCTGAACCTTAATAGATAAAGGTGAGTCAGCATCACGCTGCTTCAGCCCAGTGGATCAGAGACCTGACAATGTGGCATTTAGGGTAAAATATCCTAAAGATATAGCACAGGACGCTTTTTAACATGTGTGTCGAAATGGGTCTGGTAGTTAGTTACCAGGAAGTGTGCTTGTCCATGCGCTGGTGTAAAGGTTATAAAGGGTCATCAGTAAATTTATGTTGTTGCTTCTGTCTTGTTTTTGTCCTGCCTTTTAAGCATTAATAAAAAAAAAACTGAACAAATACCTTTTCTTTATTCACATTTGTCTCCTGATTGTCTCACTACTCTGTGACTTTCATTCCTTCGTGAGCACAACACATCCATTGTGAGGGTGGAGCAATTACTATCATTATCTAGAGCTCCTGCTTCAGCTTATTGTGTTTAATCTAGAAATAAGTGATGTATGAGTGTTAAGAAATTTTATTTTCTGAAGTAATGAGTTAACAAGCAGGTAATTGTTTACAGGTGTCGTCATTGGCCACTGTTTGGTTCTTTATCTTTATAAATTCAAGGTATTTGTGAGTGTGAGCCGCATCCCCGTTAACACAGAGTGACTTTCTCTTCTTTGTGTTGTTGTTGTTGCAGTGCGGTGGTGACGGCGGGGGTCCTCACAGCCTGAGGTGATGTCATCGATATCTGTCAGGACGCAATGGGAGGCTGGTGGTGGGGGAAGGGGGTGCTAAAGAGGTTTTAATGACCTTGTCAGCAGCTCTTTGCATCTGTATGAAAACTATGTCTTGGAGGCATATGTAGTTACACTGGAACATTTTGTTATGTTTTCTGTTGATGGGGAACAGGAACTGGCTCCTGATCACTGCCTCAAATTGTTCATTAGTAATGATTTTGATGTTTGCTGTTAATGTCTATTTCATTGCACTCAGTGCTGTATTTATGTGAGAAAGATGGTATACAAATACCATCTTTGTTGTTGTTCTACTAATAATGTAAACAAAAGTTTTGTAAAAGTTTTTATTAAATGGCATTAAATTTAGTATCACGCTTCAGTTGGAGGTTAACGTTTTAAAGACATTGGCTCCTATACTTCCAAGAATGCAACCCAATTCACAGTAATGGGCTTTTGTTAGACGTTCCTCAGAATATAAAACTCTTTTCACAGGCTGTGCTAACATTCGCAATCGATCTGGCTCTGAAAAATGGACGGACTTCTTTTTTAAGAAGAGGTTGTTGCAAAATGTAATCTGTCAAAAGGTGTGATTTGGTAGTAATTACAGAGAACACTAAGGTTATTGGTAATTGGTAAAGTAACAAATACTGTATCTCTATATTATGCAAGCAAGAGATCTGTCTGCCTGTGTGTCTGGTTCAATTTTTTGTATTCAGTGGTGACATAAAGACTCAAACACCTCAGCTTAAATATGTAACACAGAGCATACCAATTAAATGTCAAAAAGGAAAGTGTGAAATCTTATAGTCAGTGCAGCAGACTGAGTCACAGTTAATGAGAATTAAGGCCTCAGATACACCTCTCAAACCTCTCAACCCTTTCACTTAACACAAGGAACACAGTTAATTGGATTCATAATAAAGACTCGTCTTGATGCTGCTATATGACTCATTTAAGCAGATGAGTATATATTCAACTAGTTCTGAGATGTAGTAGAAAGTGTAAATGTCAACAACCTCCCACCTTTCAATCAGTAACAACAAGTGATATTAGCTAACAAAGAATTTACTTTATTTAGGTGAGTGAAGATAAAAATAGCATGAACTAATGCTAAATATATGCAACACCATGCTTACGGTGTGAAAATAGCCTTATCTGTGTAAAGGTGCCACTAGAGGGGTCACATTTACGTGTATGCTGGTCTTTCCATCGCTGATGGGAAGGGGAAGGCATGATGAAATGGCGTGGGAGTCTGGGATCAGTCTGGGACAAGAATAGACAGCAGAAGCAATGGACACTATGAAGGTTAAAATGGTGTCGGCTGCAGCTTTAGCCAATAGCAAGGTGGGCTACTGATACCAAACTAACACCAACAAGCACCAACATTTGAAATATGTAGATTTTAACTCAGACTATGAAGCTCAGCTCAGCTTCAATTCAATTTAATTCAATTCAATTCAATTCAATTCAATTTATTTGTATAGCCCAGAATCACAAATCACAGCTTTGCCCCAACAGGCTTTACAATTTGTACAAAAGCAACACAACATCCCCTGTCCTTAGACCCTCATATCATACAAGGTAAAACTCCATTAAAACCCTTGAACAGGGCAAAAAACAGAAGAACCTTCAGGAAGAGTAACAGAGGAGGGATCCCTCTTCCAGGACAGACATGTTGCAGTAGATGATATGTGCAGGTGGAAACGTTACAGGGAAAATTGGACATTACAAACAGAAAAACAGCAATGTAATGTATTTGGGTGTAAGTGGAGGATGAGGAGCAGGATCCATCACAGCTTCCAGGTGAACCAGGACAGCATCAGACCCTCTAACATCTGTAGGTCTCTCAGTGGCTGCACTGCAGCATGCTCTGTGAATGAGAAAACACAGGGCAGGACTCAGGGAGGACAGCAGATTTAAAAGTACAATAGTGGATTGTGTGTTGGTGTTGGAACACCACATGGATCATCAGTATCACAGATGGAAGAAGAAAAAGAAGCTCAGAGCATCTCATGAGGACCCGGCAGACTAACCTATCGCAGCATAACTATGACTAGGCCAGCCAGAGCCACCCCTAACTATACGCTTCTGCGAATAGAAAGGTTTTCAACCTACTCTTAAATATAGGAAGGGTGTCTGCCCCCAGACTGAAATGGGAAGATGATTCCACAAGAGAGGAGCCTGGAAGTTGAAGGCTCTGCCTCCTGTTTTAATTTTAGAAATTCTGGGAACCTCCAATAAGCCTGCATATTTGGAGCATAATGTTCTTGATGGGTGATATAGTAGAGATAGATAAAAAGGCTAATATTCATTCCATCCAGATTGCTAAAAGACATTTTCCCTTTGATTAGCCCTTCCTTACTAGAAATACTCAATATGTCTTTATTATCTGGCTATGTTCCACAGTCCTTTAAAGTAGCTGTAATTATAAACTTTTCCTTTAAAAACCTGCCCTCGACTCAAGCATTTTAGCCAACTATAGACCCATTTTCAACCTTCCCTTCCTCTCTAAGATTCTGGAAACAGCAGTTGCTAAACAGCTGTGTGACTTTTTACACAACAATAACTTATACAAAGATTTCCAGTCAGGTTTTAGAATGCATCACAGCACAGAGACGGCTTTAGTTATGGTTTCAAATGATATTCTCGATGCATCTGATAAAGGATTTATTTCCATCCTTGTTCTGTTAGATCTTAGCGCTGCATTTGACACCGTTGACCATCAAATCTTGTTACAGAGACTAGAGCATCTTATTGGTATAAAAGGGACTGCACTAAACTGGTTTAAGTCCTATCTCTCAGATCATTCCCAATTTGTCAATATCAATAATGTTTCTTCTATCCATACCAAAGATAATCATGGAGTTCCACAAGGTTCTGTGCTTGGACCAATACTTTCCACTCTCAATCATTAGGAAACACTCTATTAATTTCCACTGTTATGAAGACGATACACAACCGTATCTATCAATTAAGACTAATGATACCAATCAGCTAGCTAAACTTCGAGCTTGTCTTGAAGGATATAAAATCCTGAATTACGTGCAATTTTCTTCTACTAAATTAAAACAAAACAGAAATCATTGTACTCAGGCCCAAAATCCTGAGGTACTCAATATCCAGTGATATAGCTATCCTGGATGACATCTCACTGGCCTCTAGCTCCAATGTGAAAAACGTGGAGTCATTTTCGACCAAGACTTGTCATTCTCTGCCCACATTAAACATATTTCTAGGACTGCCTTCATTCATCTAACGCAACATAGCAAAGGTCAGACACTTCTTATCTCTGAAAGATGTGAAAAAACGTATCCATGCATTTGTTACTTGCAGGCTTAACTACTGCAATTCTTTACTGCGCTCAACGGTCAGGCGCCATCCTATCTTAGGTATCTCCTAGTCCCATATCACCCTTGAGAGGATTAAGTTCCCAATATGCAGGCTTATTGGAGGTTCCCAGAATTTCTAGAATTAAAACGGGAGGCAGAGCCTTCAACTTCCAGGCTCCTCTCCTGTGGAATTATCTTCCCATTTCAGTCCTATTTAAGAATAGGTTAAAAACTGTCAGGCCGGGACTCAAAAGAGGACTCAGATGCAGAGTAGAACAGCGGGTTTTATTAATAGATAGGCAACCTCTTCCACGGGGAGCAAAGAGGGCTATGACAAAATACAAAGAAATATCTATGGCTATTGCTATCTATGACTATAAATCAATATACTATAAAGGACTAGACTATGAATATAACTAGGGACAATGATTAAGGTAGAAACTAAACTATCTCCTAAAAAGCTGGAGGAAAAATACTCTAATAACTACAAACCAAAATCTCTCTTAATAACTAGAGGAACTACACTAATAACTACAAACCAAAATCTCTCTTAATAACCAGAGGAACTACACTAAGAACTGAAAACAAAAGGCTGAACTGAAAATCTACAATTAACTATCTAAACTAAGGCTATGGAAACTACAACACAAAAATCGCTCCGAAGAGGACAGCACGACAGGCAAGGCAACAAGAACTATGACTAGGGGATTTCGAATAGCTTGGGTGAACGTACGGGACGAAACACTTCGGCACAAGACAAGGGGAGACGCAGACAATATATACACAAGGTAATTGGAAACAGGTGGAAACAATCAGGGCGGGGCAGACAATCAGACTGGTGACACATGAGGAAGGGCAAGTGACCTGAAACGAGAGGAGAGTTAGATTTTCAAAATAAAACAGGAAGTGACAAGACAAAAACCCCAAGACAGGACAAACCTCACCGCGGTGTGACAAAAACTTTCCTGTTCGAAGAAGCGTATAGTTAGGGCCGCCCCTTGGCGATAGGTTAGTCTCCTCATGAGATGCTCTGAGCTTCTTTTTCAGTATCTGTGATACTGATGAACCACTATTGTACTTTTAAATCTGCTGTGTTCCCAGAGTCCTGCCCTGTGTTTTCTCATTCACAGAGCATGCTGCAGTGCAGCCACTGAGGGGAGGGTTGGGGGGTCTGATGCTGTCCTGGCTCACCTGGAAGCTGTGATGGATCCTGCGCCTCATCCTCCACTTATACCCAAATTCATTACATTTCTGTTTTTCTGTTTGTAATGTCCAATTTTCCCTGTAATGTTTCCACCTGCACACATCATCTACTGCAGCCTGTCCATCCTGGAAGAGGGATCCCTCTGTTTCTCTTCCTGAGGGTTCTTCCATTTTTTTCCACATTAAAGGTTTTTTTTAGGGAGTTTTACCTCGTATTATGTGAGGGTCTAAGGACAGGGGATATTGTGTTGCTTTTGTACAAACTGTAAAGCTTGGATTTGTGATTCTGGGCTATACAAATAAATTGAATTGAATTGATATGGGACTATGAGATCCCCAAGGTAGGATGGAGCCTGACCGTTGAGAGCTTTATAGGTGAGAGATAGGATTTTGAATTGTATTCTTGATTTCACAGTAAGCTAGTGCAGAGAGGCTAATACAGGCTTCATCTAGTGCCAGTTAATAAATGTGCAATTGCATCTTTCAGGGACAGGAAGTATCTGACCTTTGCTATGTTGGGTAGGTGAATAAAAGCAGTCCTTGAAATATGTTTAATGTGGGTCTTGGTCGAAAATGACTCAGGTTTTTCACATCTACTTTAAATCACTGTGTGGACCCACTGTGAACTTTTCTCCACTATATACATTAAAACACAGAAGATCTTTAAATATTGAGGATGAACAAGAGGAATCATCATTGCAATGCCAGAGAGAAGCTCAGCATATAAAGAGGTATGATGCCTTTACTACTAATAAAACAACTGGGATGTGTGTGTGACATGCTCCTACATCACAGGAATGGAAATATCTACCTAGGGTTTTCAAATACAAGTCATGTCAATTTTGTTTGTAGATTTAGATTCACCTCAATGGTCCTGTACAACAGCAACACAACATGCCTTGTCCCTAGACCCTCACATTGAATAAGGAAAAACTTCCAAAAACCAGGGGAAAAAAAGAGGAAGATACCTCAGGGAGAGTAACAAGACCTTTTTCCAGAATTAATAGGCTACATAAGATGGAAACAATACATTTAGAACAGGAAAAGGGAGGAGTAAAGAGTTCATTACAGAACAGATATAACAGAAATATACTGAATTGTGGTTGTATGTGTAGGATGAGGTGACAGGATCCATTTCAGCTTCCAGGTGAACCAGGACAGCAACAGACCCTCCAACAACAGAAGATCCTTCAGTGGCTGCATGGCAGCATGTTCTGAGAATGATGAAACACAGTAAACACAGGGCAGGACTCAAGAAAAAATTGATTTGAAAATGGTACAACATTGGGTCATGAGTATTACAGATGGGGGAAAGAAAAAGAAGATCAGAGCACCTCATGAAGTCCCAGTATTCTAAACCTACTGCAACATAGCAATGTTCTAGTCCAGACAGGTCCAGCCCTAACTATAGGCTTCTTCAAAAAGGAACGTCTTTAACCTGTTCTTATGTAGGAAGGATGTTTGCTCCTCAGACTGAAACAGGAAGATGATTCCATAAGAGAAGAGCCTGGTAGTTGAAGGCTCTGCCTCCCATTTTACTTTTTAGAATTTCTGGTAAAGTAAGCTGCATTTTAGGAACACAGTGTTCTCGATGGATGATAGTACGACTTTATAACTCACTGTAGTCACTTTTCCTCCACTCATCACTTTTCTCTACACACACACCTTGCACCTTAAGTATGCATTAGCTATGTATGTGTACGTGTGTATGTGCGTGGATATGTATGTCCGTATATATATGCAAATATGTAAATATGTGTGTATGTGTATGTATGCTAGTATGTACGTGCATGTATGTATGTATATATGCTTTGCTTATGCATACTTTTTTCTTTTTTCTTGCTATTTATTAGTATTTTTCTCCATTCTTATGTCCATAATGCATACTGTGTATGCGGATCAAAGAAATTCTATGAATACTGTACATAGTGTTGTGTATTTTTATTTTTTATAGATTTTCTTTTCTTTTCTTTTCTTTACTCTGCAGGCTGCAGTGACAAACAAATTTACCCATTGTGGGACCAATAAAGTCTTATCTTATCTTATCTTATCTCTTATCTTAAAACTACAGTTTAAGATTGTTAAAGTAGGATGAAGCATGACTATTAAGAGCTTTGTAGGTGAGGAAAAGGATTTTAAATTTTCTATTCTTGATTTCACAGAAAGGTGAGATATGATTCCTTCTTCTAGTGCCTGTTAATATATGTACAGCTACATTCTGGATCAACTGGGGATTACTTAGAAATGTTTTGGTCCAGTGGGACAATAAAGAATTGCAGTAGACGAGCCTGAAAGTAACAATTGCATGGAAAGGTTTTTGCAGTTACTTTAAGTTGAGAGTTGAATCTTCTTCTTTTTCTTTTGGCTTTCCCTTCAGGGGTTGCCACAGCGAAACAATTGCCTTAATCTAACCCTTCTTTTGTGTTCACTTTTCTCACATCAACTACCTTCATGTTCTATTTGTCTATGTCCATAAACCTCCTCTTTGGTCTTCCTCTAGACCTCCTGCCTGGTAGCTCAAAACTCAGCATACTTCTACTAATATATTCACTATCTTAACTCTGCACATGTCCATACCATCTCAGTCTGTTCTCTCTGAATTCATTCCTGAAACCTCTAACATGTGCTGTCACTCTGAAACACTCATTCCTGATCCTGTCCATCCTGCTCATTCACAGAAGGACATCCGCATCTTCATTTCTGCTACCTCCTGCTCTGCCTCATGTCTTTTCCTTAGTGACTCTGTCTCTAGCTCTCTATTTGTTCTCGCCACAGTTTTCTACACCTTTCCTTTCATTTTAGCTGAACCTCTTCTATCACAAATCACCATCACACCTCATACAATAGGTCCTCTCTGCCACCCAGTCATAAGCTTTATCCAAAGATGTAATGTACCTCCCTTTTTTTTTACTTTTTGAAGAAGTTTATAGTTTGGGGTTGGTCCTGGCTTGTCTAGAACATTGCTATGCCTCTATAGGTTTAGACTTCTGGGACCTCATGAGATACTCTGAGCTTCTCCTTTCTTCCATCTGTAATACTAGTGGCCACCTGATTCTTAGAACATGCTGCACTATGATATAAGAACTTAAACCCTGTTCCCAGACTTCTATCCCTGCTGTCTTTTCACCTGGACACACACACCTTCCTCCTCTGCATCCTATCAACCAACTCTACCTTTTCCTGTTATAGTTCAAACATTCTTTCAACATTCCCTACTCTCAGTCCTATATTCTTGATGTTCCTCTTCTCTCTCTTCCTACGAAAAAGTCTTCCTCCGTTTCTTCTTTGACCACCAGTAGTTCAGTTTCCACCAGTTTTGTCCAGTTGGATGCCCTTCCTGACACAACTCTTTGTATATATCTGGGCTTGGGACAGGCACAATAAGACACAGGCTTCTGCCACCTTGCAGCTACATTTAAGTGGAGAGTTGAAAATTTTACAGAAATTAATACATTTTAATATTCTAATATCTTTATTTAATTCTAATCAAATTCTTATATTTTAAATTTGTATTTTATGTGAAATATGACAAAAGTTATAATACAGTACTTTTATTAAAAATCTTAACAAAGTATCTCAAATTGGCTCCACATTGATACTTTAATTGCACTTCTCATAATACTTCTGTACTGTATATACTATATAAAAATACTAATTATACTATATATTATACTTATACTTATTGTATTTAATAATACTTCTGTAATGAAATATCATTTTTTACTCAGGACATTTATTTGTTATTGAGCTTTTTTTGGTGACAATATTTCTTCTTTTACTGCAGTAAAGTGTCTGAATACTTCATCCAATACTGTACATGCTTTAATTTAAAAAGTTGTCGACAGAAAGAAGATGTTATATCATACAGTTTCTCTGAATCTGCAGTACAGTACGTCCAGTGTGTTAATGTTTGAACTGTTTAGTGGTTATGGTTGAGGCCTGTGTGGAGTTTTCAATGTGTGTGTTTCTTCAGGTGAACTGAAGGCAGACGTGATGCAGCTCTGGCTTCCGTTTCCAATACAACATTTGACTGGAAGCTCGACACAAGCCTCATTTGCTCTGCACCTTCCCCTGATCCTCATGCTGCCTCTGAACAGATAATAAATAACATGAACATGATTGGACACATGGAGACCCTCGGTAAATCCATAAATAACCACAACTCTGCAGCCAACATCTCATCTTCAGCGACACGTTAACACGACCACCGGATCTAACACATAGGTTTGACTATTTTTGGAAAGTTTGTCAATGAATAGCAGAAAGTGGAAATGAGTAAGCTGAGGTCTGAAAGAGGGAAGAAGAATAAATTAGTTATTTGTCCCTGTTGTTATTTTAGTTCTAACAACTGGATGTTACACTCCATGTTTTTTTCCTTTTTATTTATAGAGTAGAGACAGCTACAGCTACAGTGGTAAATATTCCTCCAAGCAGGCAGTACAATAAACTACATCTTTAATACCATACTAAACCCAATTTTTAATTGAATAATAAATACACAAAATTAACTATATGAACCGGCATTTAAAACATTTGGTTTTGCTGTGTAATCAATTATGTATTATCTTATAATAAAACATTTTTGGATTGCAGCCTTGATACTTTTACTTATTTGTATATGTGGTGTGAGATTGGAAAGATCTGTTCCTCTGTCCTTGAATCCAGCACCTGAACCAGCTCTCAATTCCACACATTACACTGTCAGAGATAATAGGTCAAACTTCACTGAGCTGGTTGTGTTGGGGGCAGACATCTGAGATTCTTCTAGTGTGTGTTTGAGCTGATAAGTTAATCTGTGGCAGAGCTGCTGAAGCAGTGTTGACAAGACGACTCAGACGAGCATCCACAAGTGTGACTGTCTGTCTCATGATGCATCATTTATCAGGCGCCACATTCTCTGCAGACACTGCACAGCACCGGACGCACAGTGAGAAAGTGTCGTAACCATAGACAGTCATTCCCTTCCTCTGTGATGTCATGATGCCATTGTTGGTCAAACATTAGCAGACATTGGCTGCACAGCACGGCTCCAGTTCCTTAATGTGAAGGTGTATTTTAGATTGGAAGAAAAACAATATCATTAATTATTACATTTTTTTCTCTCACCTGAGCTTTGATTGTAGTTTAATTGATTACATACACTCACTGGCCACTTTATTAGGTACACCTGTCCAACTGCTCATTAACACTTAATTTCTAATCAGCCAATTACATGGCAGCAACTCAGTGCATTTAGGCATGTAGACATGGTCAAGACAATCTGCTGCAGTTCAAACCGAGCATCAGTATGGGAAAGAAAGGTGATTTGAGTGACGCACAACCATCTCTAGGGTTTACAGAGAATGGTCCGAAAATTCGATTGTTGTCGAGATGGTCTCGATTTCTGCTGCGACATTCGGATAGTAGGGTCAGAATTTGGCGTCATGAAAGCATGGATCCATCCTGCCGTGTATCAACGGTTCAGGCTGGTGGTGGTGGTGGTGTAATGGTGTGGGGAATATTTCCTTGGCACTCTTTGGGCCCCTTGGTACCAATTGAGCATCATTGCCACGCCACATCCTACCTGAGTATTGTTGCTGACCATGTCCATCCCTTTATGACCACAATGTACCCAACTTCTGATGGCTACTTTCAGCAGGATAATGCACCATGTCATAAAGCTGGAATAATCTCGGACTGGTTTCTTGAACATGACAATGAGTTCACTGTACAGGAATTGAACCATCAATCTTCCAACTGGTGGACGATTGCTCTACTACAGCCACCCTAATAATAATAAACATAATAGATTATCATAGACATAGATTATTATATGCATCATAGATTATCATAGACACACTTGTAGAGTATTGACTACATCTTGTGTAGATGGTCAGTCACTGAAAAGTAGTGGTAGTGGGTGGTGTGTCTCACTGGGTTGTTCAACAGAATCTTACATTGTGAAACAATGCCCGAGGAATGGAGGAGAAGTGTGCTGGTGCCCTTTTTCTAAGAAAAAGGGAGATGTGCAGAGTTGTAACAACACACGGAGGAATGAAGCCGATGATCCATACAGTAAAGTCAAGAGAAACAGTAGTTGAAGCTAGACTAAGGGCAGAAGTGAACATTTGTGAGCAGCAGTATGGTTTCATACCAAAAAGGCAGTATTACAGATGTAGTATTTGTTTTGTGGATGTTGATAGGAAGGTACAGTAAACATCAGCTACATTACACTGCATTATTATACTTTGTAGACCTGAAGAAAGGTTATGACCTAGTTGACCCAGGTGCCCAGAGAGGAACTATGTTATTGTATGATGAAGTCTGGAGTGGCAGAGAAGTATATTTGAGTGGTGCAGGACATGTATGAAGACTGTAAGACAGGGGTGACGTGTGCTTAAAGTGTGACAGAGGAGTTCAAGGTGGAGGTGGGACTGCATCAGGAATCCAGCCCTTCTTGTTGCTATGGTGATTGATATGCTGA
Source organism: Eupleurogrammus muticus (assembly GCA_036785175.1). Taxonomy (NCBI): domain Eukaryota; kingdom Metazoa; phylum Chordata; class Actinopteri; order Scombriformes; family Trichiuridae; genus Eupleurogrammus; species Eupleurogrammus muticus. The sequence goes on from JAYKQN010000008.1 coordinate 23,717,213, forward strand.
CAGGCTAGGTTAGACAGGAATCTCCGTGGATTATGATGCTTGCAGATGACATTGTGATCAACAGTGAGAGCAGGGAACAGGTGGAGGAGAAGCTAGAGAGGTGGAGGTTTTCCCTGGAGAATGGACATGTTGGAATGATAAGGACCCAAGTAAAGGGTGAGGTTACAGGGAGAAGAGATAAAGAAAGTGGATGATTGTAAGTTTTAGTCATGGTCAACAGTCTAGAGTGATGGATAGTGCGGAAAAGATGTAAAGAAGCATGTACAGGCTGGCTGTAACAGGTGGAGAAGAGTTTCAGCTATGAATGAAAGGAAAGGTGTAGAACTGTGTTGGGACCAGTGAGGCTGTTTGAGCTAGAGACAGAGTCACTGAGGAGAAGACAGGAGGCTGTTGGTGTGAGAGAAGAGTAAACGGAGACAGGGTTAGATTGAGGCAATTGATTCGCTGTGGTGACCCCTGAAAGAAAAAGCCCAAAGAAGAAGAAAAAGGCGATTATTATAGACATCAGAAATGATCACAAACTGACTCTTTACAATATGAAACACAGCTCATGAAACACATGGTTTCTTGGTGTGAAGGTCTATTTTAATTTGGAAACAGAAACACAAAGTCAATAATTATTACATTTTTAATGGTTCAGGTTAGGGTTTTTTCTCTCATCTGAGCTTAGATTATAGTTTAATGATTACACATATGCTTCAGAATGTGGCTTAATGTATTTAAATACAACACACAAGACAAATATTCATTCTTATGTCCATAATGCATACTGTGTGTGCGGATCAACAAATTCTACCAATTTTGTACATAGTGTTGTGTATTTTTATTTTTTATAGCTTTTATTTTCTTTAGTTTTTATATTCTTTTCTTTTTCTTTACTCTGTACACTGCAGTATGAGCAAATTTCCCCGTTGTGGGATAAATAAAGTCATATCTTATGTCTTAAATAAGACAAAACAGATTATTCTAGACTTTATGGATTATCATAGATTATTATAAATATCATAGATTATCATAGACATCAAAGATTATTATGGACATCATAGATTATCATAGGCAGGAGATATTATCATAGACATCATAATAGATTATCATAAAAAACACAGTTTTTAAATCTCTATCCACGCAATCTTTTCAGGATCAATTACATGTATTAGTGCTGTGATCATCATGTGATAAGATGTGACGAATCGCAGGAGGACATGTCGTGTCTGATGAGATCCAATCCCTGAGGGAATGCAGATGTTGTATTATTATCTTGTTTTGAAAGTCTCTGTTTGTGCTGTAGTTTACAAATGCAAAAACTTGTTCTGCAGAAGTCATGGAAACACAACAGCAGTGTGACTTGATTAGTATTTGTGAGTATTTGATTGTGATTCTACTGCTGCTGATGATAAACTATTTCACTACAGTAAAAATCCTTGACTCCTTTGATTAATGTTTGAGCAATGGATTCAAACTGCAAAATATATGTTTTCCAGTTTAAATTATCACTTAGATGTTGAGTTCATTTTTTTCAGTTATGAAACAATCGATTTACAGAGAACACAAATTACATTGAAGCTGCTCATTTGATTTGATGTGATGAGTGATGTTCATATCATCAGTGACCATCTTACATCTCTTGATTATTGTTGTGACACTCAGGGGACAGTTCTTTACTGACAAGTTCAATGAACAATAAACAATAGTAACAAACAGGCAGATGAAGATGTTCAAAGTGTCAACTGCCTCTTTTCTCACTGGTCAAAGACCATGGTAAGTCAGTGCTGTTTGTTTTTTTTCTTCATGAACTGTTAACTTTTGCTCTTTTTTAGGAGGAAAAAGTGACGACAAACACTCAGTTCTGTCTGCTATGACCTTCATGCTTTTTGCATTGCCATTATTTTGTCTGACACGTCCGTCTGTAACCATGGTGGCTAATAAATGCTAAACTATGCAGGAAGCTGCTGTGCGAGTCACAGAACATTTGTCACTGTTTCAAACTCGTATCCAGTCACTTAGTGGAGGAAATTAATTAACTTTATTATAGATGACCATCAGTCATACTCTCATAAATCTGTTTTGGGGTCTAATAGAAGATGTATGTAGAATTAAACTGTACATCAAATAGCACAAACATCTTATGGAATAAAGTGCATTATTTAAAATGAAACAGGTGTTTCCAGCTGTTCTGTGTTGTGAGCTGCTTTATAAAATCAAGGTGTAGTTGTGTCTCTTGTAGCTGTGAAATGTTGTGGTTGCTAAGAGATATGTGAAGAACAGATCATCAGCATCATAGGTAAATAAGTCAATAATAATATTTGTGTGTTTATTTGTTTTCTTTTTGTTCCTTCTGTAACATCTTGTATCTTCTCTCTGCAGAATGTGGTGCAGATTGTTTTCACATCAATCTGCTTAATCTGCTCTGCAAGTTTCTGTGAGCTCAGAAAAAGTATAAGTGAAAGGGCCTATGAGCATGATTTGTAACATCATAGCTAGTTTGGTCTGCAACTTACAGGCCTGCAGAGACCACAATGATGTTCTGTTTGTGTAATGTAATGTGATGTATCATGTCTGCTGGAACCTGTTTACTGTCCTGACAACAACTTTCACAGCCTGTCTGAGCTCATTAAAGAGTATAATCTCATCCACGAGAAGAATCTGGTCTCTAGCAGAAAGACTTTACTATGAAAAATGTTTGTATAGTGTTGGTCTGTCTAAAGTAACCTGATAATAAGACGGTCAGGAGCATCTTTAAATGCTTTAAGGTTCATATCACCAGCTGAATGCAACATGACTAATGTTGTTTCTGTTTTGTGCTGTATCATTTCACTCAGGTGGCCTGATCAATGCATACGTTACCGTCATAAACTATTTCATTTCATTAGAAGATTTTTTCCTGGTTCACATTTCGATCATTACCAGCAGTGTGTACAGTGTTATAATATCCTATATACACATACATAGTGAACCAAAACTACTTTCAGCGCTGTCCTTGGTGCTGAAGAAATCTAAGGTTTAACTTTATTCTTGGAATAGCAGGTGGAAATGTACTAATATACTTATATAATATTGTAATTTATCAGTCAGTCATTTTTCTATACCTGCTTATTCCTCATTAGGGTTGCGAGGATCTGCTGGAGCCAATCGCAGCACATTACAGGTGAGAGGCATGATACACCCCATTTACTCACACACACAGGCAGTTTAAAATCCCACAATCCCTCAATGTATGTATGTATACATACATACATACATACGAACATACATACATACATACATACATACATACATACATACATACATACATACATACATACATACATACATATGTACACACACACATACACACATACATACATATGTACACACATACATACACACATACATACATACATACATACATACATGCATACATATGTAAATACATACATACATACACATATACATACATACATGCATGCATACATACATACATACATATATACATGCACACATAGACATACACCAATACATACATACATACCTGCATACATTCACACATACATAAATACATACATACATACATACATACATGCAGGTTGATTGGAGATTCTAAATTGCCTGTTTGTGTGTGTGAGTGTACTTAGAGCTCTGTCCTTGGTGCTGAAGAAATCTCAGCTTTAACTTTTTCTTGGAACAGCAATTCAAGATTTATTAACACACCAATATAATAAAATAATATGGGTTGATCAGTGGGTAGTGCTGTTGTATACCAGCAAGAAGGTCACATATTGAAATCTGTGGGCTGGGACCTTTCTGTGTGGAGTGTCATTTTCTCCCTGTAAGTCAGCTTCCTCCCACAGTCAAAAAACATTCTAAGGTTGAGTGGAGATAATAAATTACCTGTAGGTATAAGTGTGTGTACCCCACGATAGACTGCTACAACTCTGGGGTGTATCCCTGTCTTTTACCTGTAATGTGCTGGGATTGACTCCAGCAGACCCCTGTGACCCTAATAAGGAATTAAGCAGGTATATAAAACGACTAAATGACTGAATCTTTTAAAAATATATTATTATCAAAGTATATTATTGTAAAATAATTGCCTCTCTGTCATCCTGCTGCTGTATAATTCATCTGGATGGACCTATAATAGCTAGATGTACCTATATAATAGCTAGATGGACCTATATACAAGTAGATGGACCTGCTGGATGACCCTGTTGATGCCGTGAGGAGGTCTAGGGATCCACTGCAGTGCTGTGTGACGTCAACATGACCTTTAACTGCAGGAACCCACTCAGATCAGAGTTCCTCGCCTCAGTTCAGTGAGTCCCGCTGTTCTGATGATGAGGTGCTTCTGTACTAATTAAGGCCTTTAATGGAGGGGAACCACATAGTCTCTCTGAGCGACAGTTCAGTGCTTTAAATGTCAGCCAGTCTGAAGATGTAGGGCATGAAACCCACCAGACTGCAGAGTTCTGCTGTTCTGAAGCTGTAGAGACACACGTTGTTATCGGATCCAGGCTGAACATGATCTGAACACTTTAAGGACTCTGGTGTGACGGGACCAACAGATCAAATTAGGAAACATCAGTTTGTTTTTCTCAAAACAACTCATGAAGTGTTTGTTCCCTGCTGCTCTGAGGCCAGAGTCACTTTCGCCTGATGAGAAGCTGCAGATCTGACTCAGTGAATAATATAAGAAGCTTTAAAATCCAACACATAGTTAAAGATGAAACCGGTGGGTTCAACCTTTGAGTCTTTGACGTCTTACAAACAGCAGAGTGTAGTCGCCTCATATTTCACACAGCTGTGAGTTGTTAACAGCTTGAACAAATAGAGACTTCACCTTTTAACTTCTCACATGGCTTAATTTCAATAAATGTATAAAATGATCCAACATTTCACCAAAATACAAAAACCAGAGAGAAAGTTCAGAAATTGAAAGGGAAATAATGAATCAGAATTTTGTTTTTGAAGTATAGTTTGTTGCATTCAGAGGTGATGAAGTATTCAGATACTTCACTGAAGTAATGTAGATATACTGTTGACAAAATATACTTTATTAAGTAAAAACCCTGAATTAAAATTGTTGCTAGAGTAAATGCACAGTTTTATCAGATAAATATACAAAATTTAAAAAAAAATCAAAAGTAAAAATACTACAGACTGTTATATTAAGTCAATCATGTTCTTTACCTGCTTATTCCTCTTTGGGGTCTCAGGGGTCTGCTGGAGCCAATCCTGGCACATTACAGTTGAGAGGCAGGAATACACCTCAGATAGGTACAAGCCTATCACACACTAATTAACCTCATGTTTCTGGACCATGGGAGGAAGCTGGAGAGAACCCACACAGACACAGAGAGAATATGAAACACAGAAAAAAGTCCCAGACCAAGGACTTGAACCTGTGACCTTCTTACTGTGAGACAACAGCGCTGCCCACTGCTACACCATGGTGGTTTATTCAATTTATGTATGTGAGGGCATTTCAATATTTTAGTTGATCAATGTGGAACTAGTGCAGATTGTGTGCACTTTGTGTAGATTATTGTAGTATGCATCATATTTGGCAGTTTTCATGCAAAGTTCTAATTAAAAAAATTATTAGAATTATGGTTATTAATTATGTCAAATATTAAAATCTGCATCTGAAACTAAAGCTGTCAGATAAATCTAGAGACGTATAAAGCAGCATCTTGCACAGTGCAGCAGGTGAGTGTCACGTGGTTCAGTCTGTGTCTGGAGGAACATTAGTCACAGGTCGTTAGTTTTTGTGACGAAATCGAGTCGGCGGCGAAATCATGTATAAAAGCAGCAGCAGCCGCCGCAGCCGCAGACAAAGACTCCGAGAGGGAAGATGATCCGGACCATTTCAGCCTGCTGCATCTCTGTGCTGCTGCTGCAGTTCGTCTCCGCCGCCGCCAAACCCGCTGCTGACCTACAGGTGAGTTCACCTGCGGCCGCACGCGCAGCGGCTGCTTGTGAGCAGTGTGGCTGCAGCGGATCAATAAGTTTCTCCTCTTCCTCCTCAGAGTCTCAGGCAGCTCCTCGATCAGGATTTGGACGCGGTTCCGTTCTTTTCCCCAGAAGAGCTGCAGGACCAGACGCATGCAAACACGGACAAGTCTGTGTTCGGGTCCGCGGGGGAGCAGCCCGGGTCCTGGCCACCCCCCTGGGACTCCGACCCCAGGAACTCGGCGCTGCAGCCGCAGGCGGACAAAGAACCGGAACCAGACCAGCTGCTGACGCGGCTCCTCAAGGACCTCATGAGGACGTCAAAGCGATCCTGGAGCCGCTACAAGAAGGGGGGCCTGAGGAGCTGCTTCGGGGTCCGCTTAGACCGGATCGGATCCTTCAGCGGGCTGGGCTGCTGAAGGTAAATATATAATCAATGTCATAAAAAAAAGGAAAAAATGAATTTGTCGTCAGACAAAGAAGACTATAAAGAGATAAGAGAGATATATTCAATATATATATTCAGAGATATATTCAATAATTTAATAGCAACTGCTTGTGTTTTCCACTGAGGACATTTATGTGATATATATTCATGATTTCATTGAGTGAGCAGCAGCTTCTCTTCAGCCTGTTTTAATCTTGTGTTAATTGTTGGTGTTTTGTTGTGTCTGCAGGTGGAGGATCTGAACATTAGCAGCTCTGACGCTCCACAGCCTCATCACACGTTCTCATTTACATCTGTTCTTTACTTTTTCATATGTGAGCTGTTAATAAATTATTGTAAAAGTATTTATTATTTATTATTTTATTGTTGAATAAATAGATTGTATTGTAGTAAAATACTTATTTTGGATAATAGCTGAGTCTGTGAAGTCTTTTCTTTTATTCATAAATGTTTATAATTTAATATTTTCACCGACATTCGGGGTAACATTTATATACAAATATATAATAAACAGGTGTAGGATATAAACAACCTGGCCAAAAAAGTAAGTCACCACCTAAAAAAAACTAACACTAAAGCTTTTATCTTTGAAAGGTGCAACAATGTGTTCTCTCCAGGTTCTCCATCTTCCCGCCACAGTCCAAAACCATGCTGAGGTTGATTTGAGATTTTAAATTGCCTGTAGATAGACCATGAAGTTTAATATAAAGTGGTCACATTCAGCTTTTTCCTGGTCATTATTCAAAATAGATAATTATAAATGATCAGTTGTATTGTTGTCTAGGGTGGCAGAGTGGGTATACTAGTGCCTCACAGCAAGAAGGTCACAGGTTCAGGTCCTTGGTCTGGGATCTTTCTGTGTGGAGTTTGCATGTACTTCCTGTGTCTGTGTGGGTTCTCTGGCTTCCTCTCACTTTCCAAAAATATGCTGACGTTGACTGGAGATTCTAAATTGCCTGTAGGTGTGTGTGCTCCATGATAGGCTGATGACCTGTCTGGAGTGTATCCTGCGTCTCACCTATAATGCCACTGGCTCCAGCAGGCCCCCAGGGGCCTAATGAGGAATAAGTGTGTGTAGGAGTAAAGCACATTCACTATGTCATTATTTCCATAAGGTTCTGCACTGTAACAAAATTTATTTTCATCCAGTGTTGCATTCATTTTAAATTACATTTTATTTAAAGATCTGATGTTGAATTGAGAATCTGACACTGTGCATTCTCCAGCACATCCCAAAGATTCTCTGGGATCCAGATCTGGACTCTATAGAGTGAAAATGACATATCATGCTCCCTGAACTATCTATCACAATCAGAGACTGATTGTGCCATCAGGGAAGAAAAAAACTATTGCTGGAATAAGCTGGTGATTGAGTATATTTAGGTAGTCAGCTGACTTTGTTCTTTGGGCTCATGATGTTGCTGAACCAGGACCAGAAACAAGCAGCATCCCCAGATCACAGCTCTGCCTCTACAGGCCTGATGGGAGCATCACTTCATCTGCTTCTTCTGACCTGATGCACCATCAGTCTGGTTCTCCACTCTGCTTCCAGTTTTAATAATGTGTTTCACTATTGGCTTAAATAACTGAAAGGTAAAAATTCATTTCATTTTTATTTAGGAATTATTCACAGGTGGCTCTGGATTCTTTGCTTAGTTAAAAGCAGGTGGTGACTTCTACTTTGGCCAGACAGTGTATATAATAAATGGGTGGGTAAATATATATACTGTATACTAAACTACACGACAGAAATCAGTAAATAATACCTAGAAAGCACCCTTAGTGTATCAGAAACCAACCGAAGTTTTAAGCAGTAAAAATTGCACATATATTAAAGATATAAATAAAGGGGAAATAGAAAGCATGATTTAAGCAGTCTAAAATAGACTTAATATAGGAGCTGTGGTTGAACTTTGAAAATATGAATTGAAATATGCAGCTTTAACAAATATTATGACTATAGCAACATCAAGGCTCAAATTATCAGAAGAATAACAAATAAGGGGTCGTTAAGGTTCTGACTCAGGCACAGCTACTTCAGGCTCGACTAAATGTCAATATGGAACCAGATGTGATTTTTAAAAAGGCTATAGATATTATATCATGTTTATATTGATGAATATCCATGAAGATTGGTGATTTTCTTTAAATATTTTCAAGACATTTTATCTTTATTTATAGCTAGAAAATGAACTCTACACAGAAATTACTTGAACCTGCATCCTTCTTTCCATGAGGCATGAGTATACCCACTCTTCCCCCATAGACAACAATAAGTACTGATTATTTTTAATTAAGTATTTATAATAATGACCTGGAAAAAAAAGGCTGAATGTGACCACTTTATATCAAAGTTGATTTGTCTGTTAAATAACAGATTTGTTTTTTTAATGACTGATCCATTATCAAGGGCAATATGATGTTTCTGAGCCAAGGAGGAGCAGCATTGGTTTGTTTTCATACATAAACCGATATTACATTGAACCGTGTTCTATCATGTGTATATTAATTTTACATGAAAAAGGAAAGACAAGGTTTGGTTACTTGTGGTTAAGTGCAATTTCTCTTGTGTGGTGTATATGTGTATATTAATGTTACATGTTTGTAATGTTACATTTTTTTACTGCCCAGGCCTACGTTGATATTGGTGAGAATCTCTTTCAGACACATCGTGACCCTTCAGTCAGAAACTGGTTCCTCCTGTTGAAGGCTACCCTGCCACAATCACGTACACAACTCAATTTAGAAACAGAATCACGCTGTCTGGTAGTTTACTACTTCCCGTAGCTCAGTGACAACAATGGCCCGTGTCAGAGGGGATGGGCGTATGATTTTGAAAGTTATGGCATATGTCATACGAATGCTCCATATCTGAAAGACAACACTTTAAAAGGAGTCGTTTCCGACAGCTGCCGTTATCAGAATCAGGTGTCAGGAATGTGAGCCTAGTTCCTGGCATACCTACATGCATCAGGCTGATGTATAAAAGCTCAGAGGGCTGCTCTGACTCCGCATCCGAACAGCCACTGAGCAAAGAAGCTGAAGAGCATCCGCAGCAGCAGGAACTCAGAGAGAAACATGCACCTGTCATCCATTCCAGTCTGCAGCTTCCTGCTCATCCTAAACCTGCAACACTGCAGCTCATTCCCCGTCAGCACTGGCCTTACTGACCCTGACATGGATGTCCTAAAGGTGAGTCTCCACTGGCTGTTTTCCCTGCTTCCTGTGGACTTTAGTCTATCTGCAGCAGAAAGACAAAAAGTTTCATTTACAATGTCAGACGCTAATTTTTGGGAGTGAACAGACTCAACAGCAACTTCCTGCACAGACTCAGTCTCCAGAGGGAGATGTGGACACATTGATCATATCAACGTTTTTTAAAACGTGCATATATACAGAAATTCTGTTTTATGATGTAAAAGAGCAGAGGTTAATGATTAGGTTAGTCTTACAAAATGATCCTGTTTGGGTAAAAAGCATCGATATGTGACATAAAGGGACAATCATTGGTTAACAGTGGTGTTGAGAAGACATTTCCTGCAACTTTTGTAACTCCATCCATAAAATGAAGAACTGATCCACCCAACCCTCCTGCTGCTGAGAGAAGAGGAGTAAAGTGTACCGTCATCTGAACTATGCTACCATGTCTGAAACATTGGCATTAACGTTTCGGTTACAGAAAGATAACAGTGTGTAAATTCCTGTCTCACACTGTGCAGTTGGGATTGTGTGTGATCTGAAATGTGGTTCTCTGAAACAAGCAAGGATAATTAAATACCAGTTAAAGATATATAGTCAATAACATGAGATCAAACTAAATCTGACTATGTTTATCTGGGTCTTATCCTGTGTTACTTGCTGCTAATATTCAGTATATTATTAATCCAATTACAAAATATTCCAATAATTAAAGATCTGACCTGTAATAGTTTGACTGATCTCTGCTGTTGCAGGTGCTCCTTCGTATACTCGAGGAATCGGTTCCAGAGCAGATGGAGGCGGAGCCCAGGGTCTCTGCAGAAAGGGAAAGTTTGAACATAGACGAGGCAGCAGTTGGAGAGCAGCAACAAATGGAACTGGACGAAGCTGCAATCAGGGAGTACCTTTCGGCCAAGAATCTGAAGAACGTCCGCAACGACTCCTCCAAGAGATCCTCTGGCTGCTTCGGCCGAAGGATGGACAGAATAGGCTCTATGAGCTCTCTGGGCTGCAACACGGTTGGCAAATACAGTAAGTTTCTTACAGTAACCTAACACACAAACCTGCAGAATCAGTGCAGCTCCAGGTGGAACCTTAATACCATTTAGATGAGATAAATGAAGGTTTTGTAACAAAACAAAGATTGAACTTAGTGCAGTGATACAAAAAAGCAAATCATCCACCATCTAGTTGGATAGTTATCTCATTTTATGCTGTTTTTACTAAGATAATATGTACAATAATGTAGAATTCATTAATTTATTTCATGAATTGAGAAAATATAAATAGTGTCACTAATTAATCTTCTTTTTTCTCTCTCTCTTGTGCAGATCCAAAGTGAAGATGAAGTCTTACCACCTAAACCGTGGAACTGCAACGTCTTTACAAAATTCTATTTATTAACTAATATTTATTGAATATTGTTTGTGGTTTGCAATTATATTTATTTTAATTGATCTTTATGTACTCTTGATGTTTTTAATAAATGTTTACAACTGCAAAGCATTGAAGTGTGTACACCTCAGCATCACTATGGCAACACAAGTTTATACCTATAAACAATGATGCAAAGTGTTGGAGGAGGGAACCCCATGAGGATTAAATACTAGTCATTTACTCAATAGAAAATTCTATTTTTTAACCTATTCTATTATTCCATTAATTACTAGCTCCAGTCTACAACTATCTACAGACTGAGTGTATTCATGTCCTCTCTGTACATTTGAATAAACCTGTTAGACAGCAGATTATTATACAGGGCTGGATCACATGCTCCAAATCTACGAAGACCTATGTTGTGACTCGCACCCAACATTGTTGTCTTCTACTATAAAGGTGCCAGATATCACCAACATGTAGCCCCAAACAAAACCCCCATAAAACAAAAAAAATGTAAAGTGATCCAACAGATTTCTTTCTGTATTATTACCAAAATGAAATAATTCGTTCATTGGACTATTTCCAACATTAGCTAAAAGTTTGACATTAATAAGTCAAGAATTTTTATCATATTACCAGTTATCTTGCTAACAGACAAACTGACAAATGCCAGCAAAATTATTACATAAATTACCATAAATAAATGCACAGCATCTTTAATTTAAAAATCACTCTGAGGCAGTAAAACTGAACTGAAAAAATAACCTTGTTGAGAAGCAGTGATGCTGCAATAACAAAGACATTCCTGCACCTGGAATTAAGACAATATGCTGACCTCAATATGTTTCTGATTTGTTCACAGAAATAATTAACCCTCTATTACATAGTGTTGCCATATGGCACCAATTACTTAATACTAATTTTTCCAAAAGCTGTGACATATAATCTATTTTTACAGTTAAGTGTGAAAAGTGAGCTTTTATTTTCAATTGGAGCTTTTATTTTTATATGATTTACAAGGTCATATGACCAGTCCCTTTTACTCATGGACATTTGACATGTGAGCAACCAAAGGTTTTATTCAGAATTTTGGAAAATTCTCACAAAATAAAAGTTTGAACTCACTATCAGGATGAAGCATTTTTTACATTGAGCTATAAGCTTATTTCTAATTGACTAAAATAAATTTCTTGCCATATAGCATTAATATGCAAAAATGGAAATTTCCTGGTGCAATAACCTAACTGAGTCCCATTGACTTACATACAGTAGCATGAAACTAGCCTGAACCTATATTTACAACTTTTTCTTGAACTGTATATATTTTTTCTTAAAATACCTATTATTTAGGAAATTTTAAGTAATAAAACATTCAAAACATGTTACAATGTCTAAGTAATATTTAATGCAATAGAGGGTCAAATAATAATAAATATGTTGTATTATAACCAACCCTAAATTAGTTATGGGGTGTCCAGAGTTCCATGTCCTATGTTAAAACACTTGACACTCAGAGGGAATCTTCCCTGGAAACATGTCATGAACATTCAACATCCTGATGAGCAGATATTTTAATATTTTCTAGCTCTCCAGCCTTTGGCCTGCACTCCTCTTTATCTACAAAATGATCGGTTTTATTTATTTATTTACTAGCAGTTATGGTTTGTTCTGTTTGTTTCTGTCACTTCATCTTGTCAGTCTCATTGTATTGTATAGAAATGAGAGTATTTAAGATGGAGCAGGTTTTACTGTCATTTTAGATGCTTCTTCCTGTTTTTCTCTGACCATCACATAAAACATGTACTCAAAATTATTGTATATCAGTAATAAAGCAGCAAGTGTTATTGTTGATAGTGGGATTAAGGATCCAGCTGCTGTTTGTAATGATAAAATATATTGATTAACATGTATTATTATGACCTGTGTAATCAGATGCAATCTACTGATCTGAAAGCCCCACCCCTTGTATGTCATGGATACTCTCCTATATATCTCCACTAGTCACAAAGTAAATTTGTCAAGATTTTAATGGTTAAGTTCACGGCAGAGCTGATGTGTTGTTGATCAGATTTTTACAGGTGTTCCTAACAAAATTTCTAGTTTCTGTACATACACAATCATAAAGACCACAGACTGTTGTGAACATGTGTGTGTTTCCTCCTCCTATACGTCGGGGTAAACGCCTCCACGCTACTGCAGCTGCAGTTTTAACCTACTATGGTGTTTTTCAGGCTTGGGAGAGTGGAGACAGTGTTGAGTATATTTGCATGTTGAATGCTGCATTCCTGTCAATACCAGACACACCACGACTGAGCCCAGAGCTCCAGGGCATGCCGCTGTTGGCTGGGAAGTGTGATGATATACAGACACATATGCTACACACAGACACACACACGCACGCACACACACATCACCAAGCACCACTTGAAAGTACATCTGACCAGCTGCCTTATCGTCATGCAGAGGTGACAGAATGTGCTTGTATAATCTACAAAATGATGATCCACTGACACTGTCTGTCTATGTGTGTGTGTGTGTGTGTGTGTGTGTGTGTGTGTCTGTGTGTGTGTGTGTCTGTGTGTGTGTGTGTGTGTGTGTGTGTGTGTGTGTATATATATAAAGCTTGCACTGTTGCTCCAGCATCACTAGCAGCAGCAGAAGGATAATATGAGGACTGCGGTCCTGTGGGGGCTGCTGGCCCTCCTGCTGTGTCAGCTCTCACTGGTTAGCAGCCATGTCCTGGGCCGGCCCGTCTCCTCCAGCAGTGACTTGTCGCAGCTCAAGGTAAGAAGAGACGTCTCAGACACACCTGTGTGTTCCAAGGTTAACCATAGTGCTGGGTTCAGGTACTCAGGGAACTACATAGTAGTATACTGCAATACTCTACATAACATCATAGGTGGAGGAAGTATTCATGACTCATGACAAGACTGTTATAAAAAACCTACTCCATAATCCTGAACACATAGTTTCATTCTAAATAAATGTTTAAATGATCAATATTTCATCAAAACCACACATTAGAGAAAAAGACCAAAAAGTGGAACATATTGGCGAATCGAAACTTTGTATTTAAATTTTAATTTTGCTGTAACCAGAGGTGGATGATGTACAGATAATGCCAGATACTTTACTGGAGTAGAAGCAGAAAAACTTTTGTCAAAAAAGTATTTTCAGAAAAAAGTGCTCAAACTACCAAAAACCACTCATTATACTGTACTACTATACCGTATTTTTATAGTATATTATACTACTTGTTTTTAATTACTAAATACATGTGAGAATATTTTTGATGTTTTATCAATGTGGAGCCAGTATGAGATATTTTGTGTGGATTAATAGTAAAAGTAATGCATCACATTTGGCAACTTTTACACTAAGTGTCAAATTAAAAAAAAAGAAAAGAATTAATTAAATATAGATAAGAGTACTTTAGTAGTATATAAATTAATAAATTAATGTAAAATATTAAAATCAGCAACCGAAAGAAACTAAAGTGGTCAGATAAGGTCGATGAAGTATAATGTAGAATCCTTTAGAAATACTCAAGTATAATACCTCGAACCTACTTAACCTATACCTACTTAAGTACTGCTTTAGGCAGAAGTTCAGTGGTTTCCAAACGCCTGTCACCTTGACCTTGTTTGGTGCTGATTGAAGCTGCAGTCGCTGCTTCTTTTAGCCACGTGGGGGCAGCCCAGCCACGTTTGACCTAAATAGATGATTGGCAAATGTGTCTTTGTGGGTTCCCTCCAGGTTCTCCAGCAGTCCAAACATGCTTAGGTTGATTGGAAACTCTAAATTGCCAGTAGGTGTAAATATGCGTTTGTGTATATGTGTATATTGTATATATACATATATACACATATAAACATACAAACAAACATATACAAACAGTAAGGGTTTTCCAGTCATAGAACATGCAGCTGACTGAGACTCTGGGTGTTGACTGTATTGTTTTTTCTCACTAGTCGTTGCTGGAGCACTTTGAGGAGACTCTGGCTGACGCGGCCCAGGAGGAGGAGGAGGCCGACTACACAGGAACAAACCAGGAGGCTGAGCGCGGCCAGATGGGCCGGGGAGGATGGGGCCTGGACCAGGAGGGGGAACAAGAAGCTCTGATATCAGACAGATCTCAGTCAGCTGCCGAGGGCCCAAGCAGGGCAGCCAGTCAGAGGAGCCGCCTGCAGGACCTGCTGCTGACCGCAAGGAAACGAGCCTCTGGCTGCTTCGGAGCCCGGATGGACCGGATAGGAAATGCCAGCGGGTTGGGCTGCAACAACGGGAGAGGTAAGACTGGCTTAATTGTATAGGGGCACCAAAGTAATATCTACTTCAAAGATGTCCAAACCACAAGAGAGGTCCCTGGATTATTGAATGATAAATAAATTAGATGATTGGATAGAACAGGAAACAAAATTAATTAACAAAAAATAAAAATAAAAAATTATTTAACTGATGATTCAAGGCAATAATCTAAAACTTAATTTGTAGAAAACGTCATCTGATTATTTATTTCATTTTAAAGGTCACAGGGACATTTTTAATCATTCCTCTTTTTCCAAAAGTAAAATGTTAACTAGTTCTGGAAACATTATGAACTCATCCTTTAAAGGGTCTGTTCAGCTCTAAGTATGTTAGTGTTGGGGTACTTGTACAATACTTGAGTATTTCCATGTGCTGCTTCATACTTGACTTTGCTACCTTTGCTATCTGACAACCTGAATTGATGTAATTTTACTTTCCACCACTACATAAAATAAAAATGTTTATTATAACTGCTTTTTAAATTTTCTGCTCTTTTTTTTTCAATAAATGATGAAAAAACATGACACACTTGTATACCTTGATGCAGTATTACTGTATCAATTGGAGCTGTTAGCTCAAATTGATGAACTAAAGCAGTAAAGTATTCTTACATGTATTTATTAGTGATACAAAAATATAATTTGCTAAGAACAGTTGACGTTTCTTTGCTGAACAGCAAAGCTGTAATTGAGTGATATTGATCTTTAAAAATAGAAATTGACCTGACATGTCTTAAAGAAGTGATAATTAATTCTTTTGCTTTTTATATTTTACAGACATTAAGCTAATAATACTCATATACTTTCAAAACATTTACTTTACATTTTGAGTGCAGGATTTTTAATTGTAAAGGAATATTACTGTGTTCAGTTTGTTAATATTTTTAATTACACATGAATAAAATGTTACCATTTATTCACAATAATCTCATTCTGTTGTTGTTTTTGTCATATTTCCATCAGGCTGATCCTGGGACACGTTGGATTATGGTCCTGTTTTCTCCAGCTGAAGAGACAACAAACGATGATGTGATATGTTTGACTTTGCATTACTCAGAGTTCAGCTGTGTGTTTCTCTTGTATGTCACTGTGAAGTGTCCATTATATTCTGTGTAACACCCCAAAGAAAATGAGTTGACTACACAACTGCACATGGATCGCTACCAAAATCAAATAAAAATATTTCTTTTTCATATGAATAATTCAGTAGGATTTTTTTTTTTACAAAACATGCTCACTGTTCTGAACCCAATAAAATGAAAACAACAGAACAACAGAGTTTACAGTCTCACCAAAGCCAACAGGTCAACTATATCTGACAAATGTACAGAACACCCATCATCACCTGTACCAGTTCATTCAGCTACAGAGACAACTAACTACACATATAATACTATACCAAATATATAATATTACACTTAGCACAGCAAGTTGATTCCTAATATCATGACACTTTTAAATGTATTATTTTGCATATGCAAACATTTGTAGAACATAAAATGTTTTTACAGAGAAAAGAAGAAGAAGAAGAAGAAGAAGAAGAAGAAGAAGACTTCTTGTTTTTTGACTAAAATGTTCTATGAAAGAGGTTGTGAATGAAATATAGACAACCCTTGCAATTGAAATATGGAGTAAAAGTGTAAGGTTTGGTGTGTGCAAGACCCACTGAAGAATGTATTTCTGGCTCAAAATGAGAAAAAATGATTTGAAGAAAATATCTTCGATGATCTGCATTGTAAGATAAAATCTAGAGGCAACAAGAATAAAGTAAAAAAGTTTTATTAGTCTGTAGTCTAAAAGGAAACATTATAAGCAAAATCTTTAAATTACTTAGTGTGTAAAAAAATATTTTGCTAATTCTCCACCGTACCACCAAGTTTCACTCATTCCTACTTAAAATACTGTGATAGAAAAAGCAGGCGGCACTGTTGTATGTACTCTGACATTTGGACACATCAACAATTTTGATTCACAGCAAAAACCCCACTGATTTGTGAGATTTACCCTATTTGGAGGTCCATTCATGAGTTTTGTAATCCACCCTGTAGTCTTCTGTACCACAAATCCATAATGATATTGGCCATTTTGTGGTTTAATTTTCATTTTGCGCACAAAAACAACACAAAAGCCTCCTTTCCAGTCATTTTGGATCACATGATGCCTTTGACCAATCAGAGCTCCGAGGTTCTTTCAAGTCCAGTTCTCAGGACAGATAAAATTAAAAATATTTTAATATTCACGTTGATGTTGATGTGATAGCTTTGGCTCTGCATTTCTCTTTATTGGAGTAATTCAGCTTTAACCACAGCCTCGACCTCGTTTTGAGGCATCAAAGTGTTTTTCTTCCCACAGAATTCCCAAAAATATATTCATTAGATGTCTAACTGAAAGTGCTATATCTAATCTAACTTTAAGGAAATGAGCTCTCTATGCATGGATAGATAGTCTCAGAATGTACAGGAAGGCCCTACGTAATGCCAGAGCTGCTTATTGCTCCTCACTGAAAACAACAACCCAAAAACAACAACCCAAAGTTCATTTTCAGCATGTTTACTGACTGAATGGAACTACTCTATTGATCCTTGTATTCCTACAACCCTCAGAAGTAAGGACTTCGAGGGATTATTAATGACAAAATTCTGACAATAAAGATAGAATTTATCCCCTCGTTCCATGAACAGGCACGTAACTTCCCTTGAACCAGTCCAAATGTATTGTGTGTGTGTATATATATATATATATATATATATATATATATATATATACACTACACCACTGTGGATGATGGGTGGAAAAACTTTTATTCCTCCTTCTGGATTTGGATTATTACACATTAAAGTCATAGATTGTATATATGAATAAATAAAAAACTGAGTCTTAAAACTATTTAATGATGTCACAGACACTACATCCATTATATAGTTAATCTATAGTGGAAACCCATCCATCCATCCATTTTCTATCCCGCTTATTCCTTTTCAGGGTCGCAGGGGTCTGCTGGAGCCTATCCCAGCGCGTTAAGGCGAGAGGCAGGGATACACCCCAGATGGTCGCCAGCCAATCGTGGGGCACACACACCATTCACACACCATTCACACACACACTCACACCTATGGGCAATTTAGATTTTGCCAATTAACCTGAGCATGTTTTGTATTGTGGGAGGAAACCGGAGTACCCGGTGAAAACCCACGCAGACACGGGGAGAACATGCAAACTCCACACAGAAAGGTCCCAGACCCAGGCCCCAAGGCGGTCTTGAACCTGCGACCTTCTTGCTGTGAGGCAACAGTGCTACCCACTGCTCCACCGTGTCGCCCTTAGTGGAAACCCATTTTCATCCATTTTCAACCTTTGCTTCTAACCTGCTATAAAATATAACAAAACAGCAAGAAACTGAGTCACATGTCAACTCCTGTTGTGTGAATATGTTTGACAGCCAGAAACACGTCATGTCCCAGTGGGTTATTATGTGATAATAACCCACTCAGGTAACAGTAATGAAGTGTTTTCATGGCTGATCTGAGATTTTCCACCGCCTGTCTCATTGTACTGAGAGGCAGCAGAACAGGACAGAGCTGAGGGAAGCAGCAGATGTAGGTGATAAAGAAGCTGCAGGTTTCCTTTTCACTGAGGACACACTGATCTGATTATATTGGAGCTAATGTTCCCAGACTTAATGTAGAAAACTGTGAATGGGGCTTCAGAGACAGACTCACAGCTACAGAAGTATCTGCACCGACATGCATCAATTCATCTATCAGATGTGAGGTGTCTTACTTAGTTACAATATGTATCTATACTTTACTGGAGTCATTTTTTCCAGCTGACTTTTTATTTCTATTATTTCCTGTTTGAAGAAGCGTATAGTTGAGGCCAGCTCTATCTAGCTAGTCATAATTATGCTGCGATAGGTTAGTCTGCCGGGTCCTCATGAGATGCTCTGTTCTTTCTCTTCTTCCATCTGTGATACTGATGAACCACTACTGTACTTTTAAATCTGCTGTGTCCCAGAGACCTGTCCTGTGTTTTCTCATTCACAGAGCATGCTGCAGTGCAGCCACTGAGGGATCTACGGATGTTGTCCCTGTTAAAGGATTTTTTTAGGGGGTTTTACCTTGTACGATGTGAGGGTCTAAGAACAGGGGATGTTGTGTTGTATTTGTACAAACTGTAAAGTCCATTAGGGCAAATCTGCGATTTGTGATTCTGGGCTATACAAATAAATTGAATTGAATTGAATTATGTAACAATTATGTTACATTTTTAATATATCCTTGTTCCTCCTTATTTCATTACAGCCTGTTTTATAAAAGGAGAGTTTCTGTCAGGAAAGAGCATCATTTGACCTGCCCTGTGACAGAAATTATAACCAATCGAGCCTTTTTTCACTGCTTAAACACATAAAACTTTTTTCTCTTGCCAAGAAGTAATGACAGCTCATATATAGGGAGTTAAAATGTGTTTATGTTAAAAATCACTTGTTCTTATTCTTGAGTGTTTTATTTAATAGATTTTATGTCACTAACTCAATATTACCTGTTGAAATACTTTTAAATGGATAATACAACACACGAATTGCAATATGTAAACTTCCTTTGCCAATGCTAAACCAGCTAAACATAAACTATGCCTGTTTTGAGGAGGACAATCATGAACCTGCAGTAAAGTTTGAGCTGACTACTGAAAACCATCCACTTTCACTGTTCCCCATGATGTCGAGCAGTGCTAAGCAGGATCAACAAACACAAAGCTGCATGCAGGAATCTCTGGTCATGTAATTGTGACCAGCGATTCCAGCTTGTGCTGGGGAAGTGGCAGGGGTCCTGACGGATATATTTAACCTGTGCCAGGCCTGTCCTGTTGTTCCACACTGCTTAATTCCACCACCATCGTGCCTATATCAAAACACCCCGCTCCAACGTGCCCCAATGACTCACCCCCATCATCACACTGGCATACCACAAGGCTACATGCTGTGTCCCTTCCTCTACTCCATCTTCACCCCTTACTGCAAACCCAGAAATTAATTCAAACATCACAGTAGACTCTTACCACCCAACTCATTGACTGTTTGCCCCCCTGCTCTAGGATGCACTACAAGGACCAGGACAAGGACCACCAGTTTCAGAAACATCTTTTTCCCCCACATCTGTTTCCCTGTTAAACTCTGTCCCTTGACATCCCAGTCCCCCCACCCCCCCATTAATCCATTAAGTGAACTGGTCATATTCTCACCCTATTGCACTACTGTATATATCATTAATTATATCACATCACACACCCATCATAATTGCATTGTAAATACCTATATAGTCTGTACATAACCTATTTATATTCTGTATCGTAATTCATAGTCGTTATCAGTTATATCCTATTTATAGTCTGTATATTATGTACCATATAGTGTATATATATTATTCATTATGTGTATTTATATGTGTATTTATTATATAGTCTGCATATTTTATATAATATATGTATATGACTTGTACATAAGTTCAAAGTTCAAAGTCAAAGTCAATTTTGTCAATTTCTTCACATGTACTTGACATACAAAGGAATCGAAATAGCGTTTCTCACTATCCTATGCGTTTTACATGTACAACAACATTAAAGTGCAGGTGCGCAAGACGAGACAATCCTAAGCTACAATGGTAAAGTGCAGTAGCTTAAGGTTACTTTTGCCTAGTGTTGCTAAACTAGAAACAAACAAACAGGTATGACAGCATAAGACATGAGTACCCCAAGACAATACAAAAGTAGCAGGGTATGGAAAGACAAATTCAACAAGATAATGCTGATTTGTCCCAGCTATGTGCATTATGAGGAAGTTGTTATGTGTTGTAATGTAATGGCTAGTGCAATAACAATATAAGATAATAATATAACAATATAAATTAGGTGGGTGGGTGGGGGAAGACAGTCCAGTGACCTAGACTTTGTTTGCCAGCCTGGTGTTTCTTCTGGCTGGGGCTGAGGGTGAAAGGGAGGAGGGGAGAGAGTTCAGCAGTCCAGTGGGTGGGGAGGGGAGAGAGTTCAGCAGTCTCACGGCCTGGTGGAAGAAGCTGTTCGTGAGTCTGGTGGTGCGGAAGCGAGGCTCCTGTCCTTTCAGCTTTTCTCATGATGCGTTGCAGAGCCTTCCTGTTGTAGTCAGTCAGCAGCTCCCGCCCCACATGGTGATGCAGCTGGTCAGGATGTTTTTGATGGTTTCTCCGTAGAATGTGGTCATGATGGGTGGTGGTGCACTTGCCCGCTTCAGTTTGGGCAGGAAGTAGAGAGGCTGCTGTGCTTTCTTGGCCAGTGATGCAGTGTTGGTGGTCCAGGAGAGGTCATCACTGATGTGCACCCCCAGGAACTTGTTGCTGCTCACCCTCTCCACTCCAGCACCGTCGATGGTCAAAGGGGGGTGTTGGGTGTGGCCTCTCTGGAAGCTGACAACAATCTCTTTGGTCTTGCTGATGTTTAGCAGGAGGTTGTTTTTTTTGCACCATCTGGTCAGCAGCTCTACCTCTTTCCTGTAGTGGGTCTCGTCGCCGTTGGTGATGAGGCCCACCAGTGTTGTGTCGTCGGCAAACTTCACAAGGTGGTTGGAGCTGTGGGTTGGTGTCCAGTCATGTGTCAGGAGGGTGAAGAGGAGGGGGCTGAGCACACAGCCTTGTGGGGCCCCTGTGCTCAGGGTGATCCTGTCTGAGATGTTGTTGCCAACACGCACCGCTTGAAGCCTCTGGCTGAGAAAATCCAGCAGCCAGTTGCAGAGTGAGGAGCAGAGGCCCAGTTTGTCCAGTTTGCAGATGAGTTGTTGTGGTATTATGGTGTTGAACGCTGAGCTGAAGTCTATGAACAGCATTCTCACATATGAGTCTTTCTTGTCCAGGTGGGTGAGTGCTGGGTGGAGGGCAGAGCAAATTGCGTCGTCTTTGGATCGCTTTGCCCTGTAAGCGAACTGGTAAGAAAACATCTGTCAGTTCCTCTGCACAGTCTTTCAGAACCCTACCAGAGATGTTGTCTGGACCCACTGCTTTCCGGAAGTTGGCCTGTGTGGTGATCCTCTTGATGTAATGTTCCATAAATATATAAATTACTACTGAAGCGCTTCTGGTTAGATGCTATCTGCTTTTTGTTGCTTTGTACTTGTGACATATGCAATGACAATAAAATTAAATCTAATCTACTCGACTATTGGTCACATACCAATACCAATTGGTCAAATGAAATCAGAACTTTCAAAGGTTAAGAGGATAAATACATGGGTGTCACTCCACCGTTTGCCTGATTAGTGTGGACGAGTGAGACCAATGTCTATGAACTGTTGAACCCCCTTGAATAAGAGGCAAAATGGCAAATGATTATTATGAGTCCAGTTGCCTTGATTCAAATTTAGGAGAAAGAACAATGACCTAGATTAATTTGAATATTCACAGCTAATATCACAGCTTATATATTTTGACTGAGAGGTTACTGAAAACAGAACTTTTACAATTTCCATTGAGAAAAAAATTGATACTTCAACTTCCACAAAAGTATTTTTAGACTGCTCTGGTAACTCTAGAGTTCTCAATTTAAAGGGAACCAAAATTTAAAGGGAACCAAGAACCCCCTCTCCTATTATTCATCTCACAGCCGTTTGGTTTTTGTTTATTGAAGGTGAAGGATATATATTGCACTGGAGCCTGTTTGTTTTATTTCATGTATCATCACCTGAAAATAAGAATGATTCAATTTTTGTTACCTTAGAATAGGTTTCATATCTACAGAAGGCTGGTCGTCTTCTTTTGAGCCTCCATGTTCCTACAGTAGCCTAGTGTGGACAAATGTCTTGTTCAAACAAAGGACACAAAGTATTTGTATGACTGACAGAAGGACCTTTATTTTAACAAGAATAAAGGCACAAGACAGAGGTCTCTCTGCTGTTTGTTCCCTGGCTGCAGCTGTTAAACCTCTACACCAGGGGTGTCAAACTCAGGTCCTGGAGGGCCATGTGGGTCCAGGTTTTTGTTCCAACCAGACAGTAACACACCTGATTCTACTAATGAAGGTCCTCAGCAAGAGCTCTATTGGTTGATTAGTAGAATCAGGTGTGTTACTGCCTGGTTGGAACAAAAACCTGCACCCACATGGCCCTCCAGGACCTGAGTTTGACACATGTGCTCTACACGATGTTATGGCAAACAGTCCCTCAGATGTCACTTCACAGTAACATGAACTGCACTACCTCCCGTTTCTGTAATCTCATATTCTGCATTACACCTGCTGTGTCGTCTGTAGTATTAGAACAGATAACATGAAAAATAATCATTTTAAAAAACCTAGTGAGCAATGCCTACAAACTATAACCAATACCATTATCCAGGGGGAAGCTGGTCACATGGCAGTCATTTCACAGTACAGGCAAAAAAACCCATAGAAATAAACTGTATAAAAAAATAATCTCTTGAATAAAACATAAAGCAGAACCAAAATACAATAAAGAATGTTTGATGTACATATATGTGCCATTAGTAGACTTCATGTCAATCAATAAAAGTTCACTTCCCTTCCTCAGTCACATTTATGATTGATTCCCTTTTAGGAATGAAAATGAAAATGAAAAATTATGCACAATGAAGCAGAAACATCCTATTTTGCTGTAAAATGAACAACGGAAACGTTTACTGAACCTAGACTTTTGTAGTTTGCCTTTAAAATCCTTTTAAGAACAAAACCCAGAAAGTCAGCTCTAACGCTAAGCTGACTGACTGACAGTGAGAACATTACTTCATTTCATAAGTGCAAAACAAAGCTGATGTGTTACAGGCTGCTAAAGTGGTTCAAATGTTAGTAACGCCATGGCTGCCCACTGATCCGTCACAAAATGTTTGTTTTAGTCCAAGTTTCCATTAGTCGGTTGGACGCAGGATAAAGAAAAAAATAAAGAAATGAAAAAAGAAAACACTGCATCTTGTTAGGGTTTGGTCAAAACCGTGTGATGGCTGGACATGTTTGAAATGCTAGAATGCTTTGATTTTGAAATGATGGACACAAATAAAGTGGAGACAATGAGTCACTTGAACACCTCACTGTGTTTACAAACTGCAGTTATTACACTCTAAAAAAAGAAAAATTTAATTTATCTTGTTTGAGTTCTGACAACTTCTAATAAAATTAAGTTCAACCAATATTCTACATTAATTAGTTAGTGGAATTTGATTTACTATCATACTTACCACACAATTGATCATAAAATTGGAAGCTTTTACAACTAATTTTCCAAATTATTTAAAAGGATTGTTATCTATTTAAATACTATAGATTTCAAATTGACAACCATCAAAATATATTATTATTAAATTGTTTATAATAGTAGTTAGAGCAAACTGTTTATATAATATAGCAAAAAGTCTCTGATTCAGGTCAGGACATGGTTCTTTTATATATTATATATAAAATTAATATAACTAAACTTGGCGACTAGGAAATCATTTCAGGGGAGAGGGGGGCAGCCAGAGTATATGTCCAACAAGCTTCTACACCTACTGTAGAAGTGCATAGTGCAAATGTATTCCAGTTACATCAATTAAAATATTCAGAAAACAGTCACAAAATAAAAGTGCTACAGTGAATACAACAATAATAATAAAGCATAATTAAAGGGTTAAAATGAATTTGTCATGAAGGAAAAGAAACTTTTATACGATATGGTTCACTTTGGTAGTTTTCAGTACCTCAAATCTACAGAGTTAATAAGTCTGCAATCAAACTGTGAGCAACAGTGACAAAAAACAACAGCCATGTCTGAAGCCTTGACAGCAGCAGGGCAGGGTAATAATAATAATAATTAAATAAAATAAGAAACAATACTTAGATATTTGAATAGCTAAATGTGGCAGAAATATCAAAATATTATATTACATGTATATCAGCCAAAGCCTCAAAGCCTTAAACTTGCCTGTAGAAATAGAGGAGATTTGTATTTCTTCCCTTTTCTGGATATTTCACCTCAGAACTTTGTGGAATGTTTCCTGAAGGACTCAATATATCAGCTTACATTTAATGCTATAACATTAAGTATGTGAGCATGTTGCTCATAGTTTGATTGCCCTCATAGTGTTGTGACATGCGTCACACAGATCTCTCGGGTGACGTCAGTTCAGGTCCTTTTAAAACCTCTTGTGTCTACAGTCCAGACGTGGATCATCGAAGGTTGAAGGCTGACGTCAGCTGTCCAGAGAAAGTTCTGTGTTCCCTACTGTACCACAGAGAATTTATACATGTTGTGCAGGTCTTGTATTGTTGGGTAATGCCTACTTGCTATTAGAAATGGACAGAGGCTGCGGCTCAGGACCAGGAGCAGCGTTCAGGTCTGGAAGACGGCAGCTCAAATAGTGATGTAGTGCTGCCGCAGTTTGGCCACCAGGAACTCGTGGGTTAAATTATGTCTCGTGATTATTCCGACAATCTGCAAGTAATGAACAGTGTGGTCACGCACTGAAGACCGAAACAGGATAATAAGGTTATAATTCACTCACTTCTCCCACAGCGTTGACCACGGGTAGGTGGCGAAGGCCCATGGTCCTGAACAGGTTGAACACCTGGGAGATGTGCGTGTTGGGCGACACTGTGTAGGGACACGGGTTCATGTAGGGAGTGACGTCCTGGAAACAGCAAATGGCAGGTTTGGTGCAGGTTTGGTGTCAACTTTACAATTACAATTTAAACAGCTATTCTACACAATACAGTAGTGCTGATAGCCTGTGAGTGAACAGGTCATACCACTATCATGCGGGGGTTGAGCAGGGTGAGGTCCAGGTCGTGGATGTCAGGGTAACGAGGGTAATCTTCAGTCATCTCTGCGTAAGATAGTCTGGGCTGAGTGGAGCTCTGTGGACACAAGGACACGTTACGTTATAAAGATCCAGTATAAAGTGTGTGTGAGTGTGTACGTGTGTGTGTGACTGACCGACTGGTTCTCGGTGTAGCAGACACCTCGGATGAGCAGGTTGACCAGCTGCGAGCGCAGAATGAGGCCGTGGAAGGTGAGCGGTCTGAAGCGCTCCTCCATGGTCCACTCATCACTGGGAGACTGGTCTGGGTACAAGTTGGGGTAGGGAGCGTGTCTGAACAAATATAAAGTAACATGAATGAAAACAGAGATTTATTAGGAGCAGCACCACAGAGATCAAAATCCTAGTGACTTCAGCACAGCAGTTAAGGCTGATTTATAGGTTTAGGTCTATGCTGATGTGAGCGTTTATAATAGTGTGTGTGTGTGTGTCACTCTGAAATCACATAGCAAAACAGCAGCTGACTGTGATGGTTCTCTGCCGTGTGTTGAGTTTCTTTCAGTATCCTCTACAAATAATGGTGACTGAAACTGAACTGACTGTGTCAGAGTTTAAGCTAATGTTGAACAGTTACTTTTATAACACAGAAGAACAATACAAAAAAAAGAAAATATAATGTGATCAAGATCTGAGGGGATGTTCCAGATGTTTTCTTTATTGATTCTTGGCTAGTGAAGTGCCTATGTTACCTCCTCTCCAACATCTGCTGCAGCAGGTCTTCTCCCTCCTCCACTGGCTCCGCGACGGCGTTCTGCTCATCACAAACGTTCCTCAGCTCGCTGGACGGGTAAGACTTCATGGACTGGCAGCGCCGCCGCTGCTCCCCCGCACGGGAAACCACGCTGGACTTCTACAGGTCAGAGCAGAACAGGTCTTGTTGAAAAGATAAATTGTATCTGCTTTATTTTTATTCGTTTTAAGTTCATTTTGACTTTTTGGTTTACTTTGCATTACTTATAGTTTAGTTTGTATTAGTTTTAAATAGTTTTTAATATGGCGTATTTATGGTGAGATCCAAAAAGGTCGGAAAAAGTATTAAGTACTAAAGTGCCCCAGAGGATGAAAACAGGAAGATAAATAGAAATATATAAGGGTCAGTGAAAAAATTTTTTTGGCAAGATGAAAAAGTCAAAAACTTGTTAAAATTCAATTTCAAGAAGCATTCATCAGGTCTCTCAAAATGTACATTTTGGTGTTGGTTGTTGGTTTCTAGCCATTCACAAGTCCATTTGTATCATTTATTTTTTACAAAAATCATAATTTTGTGCTATTTTTGACACAAAATGTCACATAGTGCAAATGAAAAAAAATGATGAATTTTATATATTTAATACATATAGAATATAAAATTAGTTGAGACCATGGCCACTTTTGAATTGTTATTTAAAGAGTTAAACTATTTGATACCAAGTTACACCACATGACCATCATATTGTCCCATAAACCATAAACTTCTGTTTATTTATGAAATAAGTTATAGTAAAGGACCAAGATAAACTCCAGCTATATTGTATAGAGTTTGAGTTTTAGTTACTTGTGAAAACTGACAATACTTTTTTCAGTTAGATATTTTTATATTTTTTTATAGACAATAACAACTTTTATCCAAACATCATAAAGAAATGTCATTGTCACATTGTGTGTATGGAAAACCATAATATGATGCCCACAAACAGTTATTATTGTCAATAAAAAAAAATTTTAATTGTTGAACTTGTGGAGATAAACAACTACACAGAAAATATGTTTCTGTTTCATAAGTGAAACAAACAGCTTTAGATATAAAACGATCTAGTGAGGCCAGTAAAGCAGTTCTGTTCATTGATCTGCAAATAATCTCAATGATTTATAAAGTCTGTATAATATATTTATATATAGACAATCAACATGTCTATCTCATTTTTTTTCCTCCTTCCAGACTTTCTCCTCAGTCTGTGGCTCTTAGGTTAAAGCTCATTGGTTCTGATTAAAAATGTTTGCCTCATTAATCTAGAGTTTTTTTTTTTCCATTTAAAGCTCGTTGTTGTAATCATCTCATAGAAGAAACACTCACACAAACCACTGCCTCCATCTGCTGGTGACACCGATGAATACAGAAACAGACAGGAAACTGAATATTTAAAAAAACAAGGTAACAGCTGGAAGATCATCAGAGTGTTAACCGAGATACGTGAGGTCCGTTGTGTGTGATGTAACCCTCCATCTCCCCAGCTGTGTGCCGTACCTTGAAGTGGATGTTGTTGCTGACCAGGATGTTTCCCTTCATGAAGTTCCGCTCATTCTGTCGGTTCTCTGTGACCACGGGGAAGGCGTGGTACACGGTCGTTCGCAGGATGCTGACTAGAGACTGGACTCGGGTGTGAGGGTATACATAGGTCAGGTTGGGCTCCATGATATCACTGGCAGTCAACCTCATGAAGGGAAGGTGTACACACAGATATTATTAAATTGAATAAAAAATAATAATGTTTTTCAGGCTCAGTTCCTGAATACAGGCTGTGTGACGAGAGTTCACCTCCACCTTTTTTAGAATCAAACATGTCCACCTATAAAAATGTAGAAATCTTACTTGTCCATCTCAACCTCGGTCTCCCACTCCAGCACTGGCACTCCTCTCAGCTGGATGTGGATGTCATAGATGCCCTTGTTGAAGAAATCTCCGGTCCACTTTGCAACCTGAGAAACGTGGAAGCTTTTATTACATAAACACAACAAAACTGTGGATTCGCAATGCTGAAGAGTCAACACATGGAAAATGTAATTTGGGCAATTTTTGATATTTCAGACAGCTTTGCTGTGGGGATGATATCACAAAAAGTAGCTCCTGAACTGGTGCCTTTTGTAGAACAGGTGGCACTGTAGCAGCATCATCTATCTGTATAGTGAAGGAATCTGTATGTATGTGTGTGTCTGTAATTCGAAATTATCCTGGGAACCGTTCATCAGATTGGCTTCCACCTCAGCATGTGCGGGGACCTGAGGACCAGTGTGGTGTGTGAAGTCGTTGGAACAAACAGGTCCCGCACTGGTAATAAAACCTGCAGAGATGTGTAAGACACCATCGTACCATCAGAGTAATCATGATGGGGAGTCCATATGTGATTTCATTTGTGGATTCAATGAGGATGACGGTCAGACTGATGGTCATCCTGACCACACCTCCAAGGAACGCAGCTGCTCCAATCAGAGCATAGGTGCCTGAGTAGATGTCCATCTTCAGTTTCCTAAAAGACAGACACAGAGGACAGAAGCAGTGAGTGTGTGAAGATATACATCATACAGTCAGCAGTGAAGAATTCTCTAATTGAGTATTTTCATGCGGAGCCATTTTATATTTTATATATTGGATTTGAAACTTTAGTTATGTTTCTGATCAAATTTTTCTAAGTAAAATACCTGATAATATAAGTGTGTCAGTCTGTCATTTTCTATACCCGCTTATTCCTCAATGGTGTCACAGGGTACTGCTGGAGCCAATCCCAGCACATTACAGGCGAGAGGCAGGAATACCAGCCTATCAACAAAAATGTCACTTGGCTCATTATTACTATTTCATTCTTTTCTGAATGTTCTGGTGAAATGTAATTTTTTACTGAGTGGATCTCTTTATTTTTCCAGTTGTTTAGTTTTGTTTTATATGTTGTGTCTAGGTGAGATGCATTACTTGCCTGACATTTTCAACTATAGGAAAGCTCTGGTTTTCACAGCAACTCTAATGTACCTCTAATGCAGTCAAGGTCTCCACTATTTGAGCGCTCCATCAAGGGAACCTCTGGGGAAATGCTTTTTTATTTATTTATTTTTTTTTAATGGTCCTAGAATAAAGTGCAATTGCACCTCCACTACATTAGGGGGCAGTAGAGCTCTCATTGGCAGAATGTGTGCAGGGAGCATACAGCTCAGTGTATGAGTATAAAGTGTAAACACAAAGTGTAGCAGACTCTCCATAACATAATATTTAACAGGGATAAGAAGACAGACGGAGAGAGATGGAGATAAGGAGACGAAAGAAAGTCTCCCAAAGCTAAGACGAGGAAATATTGACGAAGCGGCTGTAGCGCTTGGTTCACTGTGAAAGACCGGTGTGTTACTGTGTCTAAAGTGGTGGCAGTGGACAGCATTAAGACAAATAAATTAACGCACATACAGTGCAATGCAGAGGTACTTATAACAATGTTATAAACAAATGATACTATTTATAGTTGCGCGGGGCGTGAGATGTTTTCTTCTTCCATAGGGGGGTCACATCAGACAGTAATTGAGTAGTACTGCTCTAATGTAAAACATCAGTTAAATTTCTTCTTCCTGTAGTCACAGTAGTAAATTAGCCCGAATGACTGAAGATGGTCAACAGCTGCAGAGTTCCATCACATATGTGAATTCACAACATGTGTGAAATCTTTCTATTATTTTAGCATTTATTATATTTACACTTTCAGGATGTTGGCAACCAAACGTCCGAAAGCTGCTCCACAGAGCAGCGAAGGTACGAAGAGGCCGCTGGGTACCGACATGCCATACGTCCAACATGCCAACAGGAAGTAGAGCAGGAAGAACACGGACAGAGTCACAGGACTGAAGGTACCTGATGGAGGACAATCAGGAAATGGATACTCGCACTTTTGATGCCCATGGATATATTATGAGAACTATATATATAGCAACACAGTCTGACTCATGAGATAAATATTCATTATTTTAATATTAAATGTTTCTCCTGATGATGATAAATGTCAGCAGTTCCTGCAGAGTGATATTGCTTAAAAAAATTGTTAATTGTTTCTTCACTGCATCTTTCTCGAAAATGTCAACAACATTTTACTTTAATTTGACATTTTTTGTTTTTTGGTCAATTGACCATATTTTATGGACATCATATGGTATGGACATCAACCTTTATACAGTAGGCTACAAATTTATTATGGATATATATGTTTATTTTAAATGCATTTGTGTATTTATGTATGCATTAAAAAAACATGCAAAAATAACTATTTTAATTATTAATTATTCAAAAAATGGTTCTGTATATAGAAAATATATATATAATATAATATATATAATATAGAAAAAATGGAACACATTTTAGGTATATTTTGCTGAATATCATGATGAAATTGTGAATCAAAATCATTTTGGCCAAACTTATTAAGGTTTAATGTGGTTCTGTATTAGTAAATAAAAAGATGATTCAATATCAGTGCTACTGCTAAAAAATATGTATTTGTGATTATTTAGACTTTTTGATAATCATTGCAACAGTTGTTCAGCTCTAACTGATGGTAGACTTAATATCACTGTTGGAAAAATAAAAAATACATAGATTAATGAGACTACATTTTGCAGGATGAAGGACAGAGAAGGAGAAGATGTATTAAGTATGAACTAAAAAGATTTTGCTCCATCTCACCATCCTGGTGGAACAGCTGGTGGATGGCGGCCTCCTGTGGATTGAAGAACAGCGTGGCCATGTCGTTGTAGGTCTCGTTTTTGCAGAAGTACTGACGGATGGTGGAGTTTATGTCCTCGCTGCTGGACAGCTTACAACACACAACATGAGCAGATTAGAGACACTGCAGTTAGGGTGAAGGTCGGGGGTCAGAAGAATGAGATGGGTCAAGTGGATTCAGGGGGTTCAGGGGAAGTGGACACTCACAGAGATGTTCTGGGTCGTGGGGGACGACAGCTCACGACATTCACCCAACAACATGGAGGACACAAATATCACCACTGTTGTCAACATGGCAACCAGCAAACTTTCCAGAACCCTGAAAAACACAGAGATCAGTAAGTTCAATAATATCACCACTTGTCCCTTGATTATGTTGTTAATATGATACAGAGATAGCATCATCGATATTAGGCATGGGACAAAAATATATTGATTGAAATATATAAAGTAAGCCAAGGCCAAATGTTAATTCTTAAAAAGTAAATAAAAAAACGTATTTTTAAAATGTATTGAGAGATGTGACTTGCAACACAGGGCAAGAAACTAGAACACGGAGGCAGATAAACTTGGGATGGCTGTTTATATATTTAATCTGGTTGTTCATTTTATGTTTTTATCTGGTTATAATACATTTTCAAAATTGTTTCAGTAATATAATAAGCTGGTAATATAAATAAATTGATTCATGAGAAAACAGTTTTAATCCATTCACTGTTAAATAAAAAAATCAAGGTATTTATTGATACAATAAATTATCACAATATCTGTGACTAAAGAAAAAAAGGAAAAAAAAAAAGCATAAATTCTGTATTTATTAAGTGTCTTAATGGTTTGAGACACTGAATAAGAATTAATGGTTTGATTGTGGCCATGAGTGTCTTGATATCCTATCGCAAGAGGAAGAATCCCCACAGATCAATAAGTGCTCTATAATTACCGAATGAACTTGGCCTTGGGGTGGATGTGGCGGATGCGATACTTGGACAGGTTCTTGTTCATGCAGTTGAAGAGTGCCCCCAGCAGACCGCCCACCACCCCCATCAGCACGAAGAAGGCCAGGTCCAACGCTGTCCACAGGTGGCAGCTCCTATCTCCCTCTACACACTGGTGAGGAAGATAAGGATGAGGAAGATTTAAATAATGCAAGTGATAGTGTGAGTCCTGGTTAGTCAAACTGAAGCTGCAGCCCTGCTGATCATTGGATCTAGTTTGACTGTTGATAAACTAACTTCTGTCTTTTCAAAAGATGACATTTTTTGGACTCTTTATGTTTATTAAATATTTTTTTTATTTATTTATTGTATTATCTGGAATTAAAAACAAATATTCAGCATTTGATTCTGGAACCACTAAAAGATTTGCTGGAAACATGAATAAAATAATTACTTATTGTTTTTTTGACGATTTACTAATCAATACCTTGATTAGTGGTTTCAGCTGTGATATATTTACCTTGAACTCTCCAAAGTTGAGCAGCCCCGGCAGCTGGAATGAGCCCCACTTGTTGAAGTTTATCCCTGAACGGAAGAAGTTGAGGGTGAATGTGGCCGACATGGAACAGAAGAGCTGCAGCAAGAAAAAAAAGTCCTTAAATCCAGGTGGTTGTGATGTCACAATGTACTGGGTGACGGCTACGCACCACTTTCCAAGTCAGAGCCTGGTTCCAGAAGGAGGAGCCTTCCTCCAGGCTGAACAGGGTGCCACCTATCGGAGCCCCGAAGGCAGCAGCCACTCCGGCAGCAGCTCCGGCTGAGACAAAATCCCGTTTGTCCCTGAGACCAGTGAAAACAATATGATAAACGATGCATCACAACATCTGAGCTGCAGGTAAACTGTTACATCAGAGCTCAGGTGTACCTGTCACTGCGGAAGTAGGGAAAATCTAACTTGATCCTCTTAAAAGTGATGCTCTGAAACTGAGAAAAGGACACAGAACTGATGAGGACATGAACATTTTGTGACTGTTGCTCTTCCTAACAGACCTGTGTTCTAAAGTTGATGTGAAGTTTCAGTTTGATCCAGCAGAAACATTTTAGTATTTGTGCAACCGCAAGTATTTGTGTCTGTTTCCACCATAGCCCAACAAAGCACATTTATTATCTATAGGATACAGGAGATTTTAGTCTATTCTGCTGTATTTGTCTTTTTATGTAATAATTTGATCTTTATTTTTTTAATAGTTATTTCTTGTGTATTGTCTTAAATGAGTCCAGATCAAGTTGCTGAAGCCTCATTACAATTTCACATCTTTTTAAAATGACTGTGAACAAACTGACATTAGAACATATTAAAGAATAATTAGTCATCTGAACAGGAGGAATGACTGCTGCTTTAATACACCCGAGCATCATTCAAATGCCACTAATCTATCCTCAAAAAACACTACATGTTTGCTTGAATTTGTTTGTATTTTGTGAGGTTTTATAATCTCGACACAGTAAGTCTATTATTACTAATCCTTAGGAACAAGAATCAGGTTTTATTACCTGAGGGAGGCCAGCTCCAATAATGGCTCCACTGTGGATCATTGGACCTTCTTTCCCCACAAACAGACCTGACACACACACACACACACACACACACACACACACACACACACACACACACACACACACACACACACACACACACACACACACACACACACACACACACACACACACACACACACAATTCTACTTTAAAGCCTTAGCATTAACTTGAGTATTATTATTATTTCATTATTATTGTTAATGATAACAATATAATAATAACAATAATAATAATAACTATTGTTATTATTGTTAATATTATTATAAAGATATACAAACATAAACTGATTGACATATTGACTGGCTTAATTATTGAAGCCCTAACATCAAATGTACATAAACAGGCTCTCATGTTCACATCTTGTCACTTTACCTCCAGAAACACTAAACAAAACTCCAGTAGCTTTGCAGAGGAAAGTTCTCAGCCGGACGATTCCAGGAATCTTCACTCCGTTCAGGTAACTTTTGATTTCTGGAATCCCCGAACCTGCAGCAACTGGCTGGAGACAGAAAACAGGAAACAAGGCACGTGACCATCATCATCTGTCCTTTCTACAGTCAGAGTTTCCACTTCTATCACAAACACAGTTTCTTCTACATATGTTCACAATGTTTTGTAAATCTGCAGCTGTGCTCAGATTTTTTTTTTATCTTAACTTAATAATAGGAGGAATTGTAAGAGAAGTTTAAGTGAATATTGTATATGCATGAGGCCATTATTTTTTAGACACTGAATGCCTGACTCTGAAAGTCATTGAGCAGTCTCACCTCAATGAGGACGAGAACGCTGGCGATGAAGACAAAGGTCATGTTGAAGGCCAGCAGCTCCAGCAGAGACAGAGGGAGGCAGCCTTTCTCACTGCACTGCTCTACAGCTGCAGGGGCAGCTCAGGAAACCAACAGGAAGAGGAGGAAGAGGAGGAAGGAGGCTAACAGAATGATGTTATTTTCTGATTATTAATTGTTTGGTTTAAAAATGTTGGATGATTGTAAAAGTTTTTAGATCATCTTATAGATCTAAAAACTTTAGAAACATATAGATCATCTTCATCTTTCTCAGCCAGAAAATATCGTACCTGCAAACATCACATCTGGAGCCAGAACTGAATCGTGACTGTAAATCTGTTTTACTGATGCTTTAGTAGTAGTCGTGTAGTAGTTTTTAATATAAAATTCACCTCTAAGATTGTTCTAAACTACATCAATTAACAGAGCAGAAATCTCCCAGCTAAAGAAAGCACAGAATATTATTATTACCACAGTAAAAACATGACAGTCTTTTTTGTCACAAAAATATTTCAATCAAATTATTTTTTAAATATTTTTTCCTAATATTCTGCTGATATTTATTAGATATACTGATTGTATTCTCTTTTCATTCACTAATTTGTGTTGTTTAGTTTTGTGTTGCTGTCCTGGGATCATGGAGTTAAACCACAGTCAGTTAAAGGATACAGTCTCCGACTACAGTAAACTTGAGTTTGGTGAAGAGGCGAACGAAGAAATCCACAAACAGGCCGACCTGAAAGAGAAAGAGACAGTGATTGTGTTTATCTGCTTAATCGAAGCCTGACGGGACAAACAGAGACGTGTGAAATCGTCAAAAACAGTTTACGAACCAGACCGACTGTGACTCCGATCGCAAACACCATCATCCACCGCACAGCTTCATACTTCTTAGCTTTCTATTGGAGGACAAAAAATGTTCAGAAAACTTTTAAGTACTAATAAACGAATCATCGTTTTTTAAGTACTAATAAACGAATCATCGTTTTTTAAGTACTAATAAACGAATCATCGTTTTTTAAGTACTAATAAACTCAGGATTCAGTCCACTGTTAAAGCATCTTATATGATGCTCGGCCATAGTCGTCCTGTTTTATAAAAGGCTCATATTTCTGAAAAAATTCTTCACTGAGCTACGAGCTCAAACCTTCTCACCTTTCCAAATCATATAATAATAGAAAGCACATTGACATCACTGACCATTATATACTTTACATACAGATTATAGTTTTGGTTATATTTCTAATCCATTTCTTTATTTTTATGTGTGAGTTAGTCTATTTATTTACAGTAATATATATTATTTAGCTTGCAACTGCATTCATTTTTTTAACTTGTTGCTTATTGTATTCAAAAAGTGCTGTAACACTCTAATTCTCTAGTGTCCTTGGTAATGAAGTCTTCCATCCATCCATCCATCCATCAATCATGGGAAAACGCATCTTTAACACAGTAAATCTTAACTGAATTTCAAAGCTTTGTAAAATGAAAAATACATTTTCCAGGTTAAATCTTAATTGTTGTTTTATCCTGTTATTCTAAATAAATTATTATTATTTTTATGACATAATGGATACAAATCCCACATGCAGATGTTTTATGACTCATCCTGCAGTCAAAGTAGCCACATTTTGATAAAGAAGTTGTTTTACCTTGTTGTCCATCCCCTCCAGGACCTCCACGTAGGGCTCACTGATGCAGCGATCATAGTCTAGGCTCTGTTAAAGGGAGAATACACATGGCAACTACAACTTGTCAAATATCGATTGACTTTTGTGTATCAGAAGGCAGATGGATATTTCTCCATTTTTCTTACCTCATAATCCTTCCTGGGTAGAATCTCATCTTCCTCGTCTCTGATTTCTCCAAGGATCGTCTGTGGGGAAAAAAGAGAAAGACTTCTGAAATCAACTGGAAATCATCTGGGCTGCCAGCAAGATGAGACTAGATCTCAGATTTATAAACCTCCAGCTGACTCACAAACATGCCACAGTTAAATTAATTCATATTGATAAATAACAGTGTCGGTCTGCATTATTTCTGAAGAATAGATCGTTGCTAAGAAGAACAGACCGTTGCTAAGGTGAACAGACCGTTGCTAAGATGAACAGACCGTTGCTAAGGTGAACAGACCATTGCTAGTTCAAAAGTCAACAAAACTGAAGAAGTCAGACATAAAAAACAAAACTGTGGCTCAGTTCAACAGGTTTAACTGAATATTTTGTGTTAACCTGTTTGTTGTTTAATGGTCTGTGAATGAGCAGGTGCAGGTACATTGACAGACATGAAATTTCTCCTGTGACCTGAGGTCAGTTCTGAGATGAATGACTCGACAACAATCATGTGAATCAAGATGAAAGCTAACTCAAAGTTTGATGATAATCAGATATTATGTTATAATAAAGGGGATCAGTAATTAACCAACATGCAGTCTATGACTCTTCGTCAACATCATCACAGACCAGTAAGGACCACCACAGACCAGTAGGGACCAGCGAGACTAGCAAAGGCTAGAAGGGACCACCATTGACTAGGAGGGAACAGGACTGACTACTTGGGACCAGCACAGACTGGAAGGCACCCTCCCAGTCCAGGAGGAACCAACAGTGACCACCAGAGACTATCTCAGACCAACAGGGACCAACGGAGACCAGGATAGCCTTAAGTCTTCAGTCGAGTCGGGGTCTGCTGCTTATTTCTAGATTCCCAGAGTTTGGGTTCCCCTACCAGCTCCTCCGGGGTCCGGGTCTCTTCGTCTCTGCAGCAGCAATGACAACAGAAACAGTTTCCGCGGGACGCCATCTTCGTCGTTGTGTCATGCCGCGTTCAAGTGCTAGGGTAAAAAAAAAAGATTTGAAAGACGTTGGAAGATATCATGGTCGTCCATAGTCACACTACGTGAGTCCCACACGTGGCTTAATCCGCGAAAGCTCGTGAAGTCCTGAGAGGTGACGCATTTTAAAATCAGTTTTCAGAAGTTGTATTCATAACATTTTGTCAACGTGACAGAAAACAGTTTGACATATTTACTACGATACGTGAACACGGCTGAGCGCCCCACAGTGTCATGTGAGGAGAAGGTGATTGGCTCGTTCTAGGTCATCTTTTTTTCCAATCTTTATTGATAAAAATGTAATCAAAATCGAAAAGATTACTCTTCTAGTTAATTAAATAGAAATAGATTCGTAACAATTATATTCATATTAATATTAGTGGATTTACACAATACAAAAAAGAAGAATAAAAAGCATAAATAATATAAATAATACAAAAAAATAAAATAAAATGTGTATATGGCTATATTGTACGAGCAAACTGAACGAGTAGGGTAGTAGGGTATCGAGAATTTAAAGCAGGTGACAGATTATGAACCAGAAGGCAGCTTCAGTAGGGTGACCAGATTTGGGTAGTTGAAAAAGAGAACACCTTTTTTGTACCATCGCTCTGTGCATTTACTAAATGCAATGCATTTGGAAAAGATTCCCTTCTTTTGCAGTGTGTCTTTAATAAAGCAATAGTACAAAAAAGGTGTCTCTTTTTCAACTACCCAAATCTGGTCACTCTAGCTTCAGGTTGTCTTCACTATGAATTTTCTTTAGAGGTTTTATACAATTTGTTGTTGGAACCTGACAATCATTTATACCTTTAATTACTGTTGATGTTCATGAAACATGAAGTAAGTGATTTAAATAATAATGTCATCATGATGAATAGAGAGCACATGGACAGTGTTTTAATGAGTCCCTTGTTCCTGTGACGTTTTAAATTTGTTTTTCAGTCCTCAAAATCTAAAAAAAGGTTTCAAAATTCTGTTACTGAGTTTAAACAGTGTAACAGTTTTTTGGACAATGATCAGTCTGTCATAGATATCGGCCGATCACATCTTTAACATCTGCCGATAAAATGTAAAATGGTAATGATGATTTTTTAATTAAGAGGGAAGAGACAGCATAGTATATATATATATATATATATATATATATATATATATATATATATATATATATATATATATATATATATATATATCTCGGAGTGTTTGAGTGCTTTTTTCCAACAGCTATTAAACATTCATATTTTTGTAAAGGATAATTTGTTGACGGCCCCTAACATTTACTAATATCCAGCTTGAAACGAACTTCACAATTATAATACTTCGTTTATATAATTTTTTTTTATTTGAAGTCTCGTTTTTTGTTTATTTGTGTGTTAGAGGCGTGATTGTTAGATTGATAGCACATTAAACGGTTAGCATTGCAGCTAAAGAACAGTTAGCTTAATGAACCGCACTGAAGACTTCTGCTTCTTCGGTGAATCGAGCCGCTATTAACAGAAGCTTTCCCCGCTTCCTGGCTGCACGCCGCCACGCACCAGACGCTCCGTGTCCCGCAGCAGACTCTCTGTGTCCCGCAGCAGACTCTCTGTGTCCCGCAGCTGCTCGTGTCCGTCTGTGCCGGATGGAGAAAGCTCTGGGCAACAAAGAAAACCGTGGAGGGGACGTGGGAAGTTAGCATCATGTGTCCGGCGTAGACAGCGTGGGTCCGCTGTTAGCATGTAGCATGTAGCGTCTGTTTCCCAGAGGCCATTAACAGCCGCTGCTGATTCCGTGCACGTGCGCGTTCACGATTGATCGGGATAAAACCAACAACCACATTATTGAGCGTCACTGCTGCGAAAAGACGAGCAGGTAGGATCCGATCAGCTGATCAATTCTGTTCATCCACACGTCAGCTGGACTTTAAACATGTGAATTTTGTTTAACTTCATAGTATATTACCCTCTAATTTTGTGTTGTTAAGTTACTTAATTCAAATTATATAATCTTTGCAATTTATCCAGTGGTGTATTTGAAAATAATGAGTCCTGCATTATAAATTCAGCTTCAATAAACTTACAGTTAAGTATTATGAGTTGCTATACTAAAGTATGGCAGTGTTATGTGTTAATGTATTGCAGTATTATGAGTTGATGTAGAAAGGTATTGCAGTAAACTGTTGTTTACTCTGTGACTGGTATATCATTATCTGTGACATCATCAGATTATTAATATGTTAGTGTTGTAGATGCTGGACATGGAGCTACTTAAACTACAACCTTCTGATTCACTGTTTCACCTTCTGGACATTTTCTCTAATCTTTTGTTTAATATCGGATTATTTGAACATTTGGAATAATACCATGTGAAAAGTTTAGTGTTGAAATGTTGCTGTTAACAACTCCGTTGAAATGTGAGGCGACTACATTCCTCGCTGTTTGGAAGACGGCAAAGACTCAAAGGTTCAAATCACTAGTTTCATCTTTAACTATGTGTTGGATTATAAAACTTCTGATATCATCACTGACTTAAATCTGCATCTAAAGTAACTTAAGTTTCAGAATGTAGTGGAACAGAAAGTAGCAGCACATGGATATATTCAAGTAAAGTACAAGTATTGAAAAACTCTAGCTAACACGTTACTTGAGTAAATGTAGTTACTTATTTCAAGAGTACAATGTAATTACGACTGAAATAACAACAAAACAGAGTGTAAAACTAAGTAGATTGTTCATAGAGTGATTAACATTACTTCTATGTCTAAATAAAATCTGTGAGGATTCTCAGTTCTGGTTTACAAAAAAACTAAAAGACTAACATATGAAGTCATTTAATTCCTCTCAATCATAACTATTGACCCACTAAAGTGTTTGGCGGTGTGTTTATGTTTCTACTTTTCTCGGGACGTCGTCCAAAACAATCTGCAGTCATCAAACATTTGGAACCGTTTTACCACAAGTCATTTTTTCCTTGACTCTTATGCTTGTATTGACCCAGACTATGGCCTGTTTTTGTTATAGCTTTCTATACTACAAAATACATACTACAAATTATTTTTTAATATGCTCTGTCACATTTCTGACATTCTACAGACTGAAAAGTATGTTACAATTCCATTATTAGTATTGTTTTATTGGGTAAAAAGACAAAATAATTTTTTCATATAATGTGATAAATGAACAAGATTAAAACTGGGAAATTCTATTTTCTGTCCCTTAAAGTTTCTGTTGAATTGAAGCTCATTTCAGTATATCTGTTGTGTCTCAGTGTAATCTGCCATCATGGTGAACCAGGTTCATGGAGGAGATGATAGCTGGCAGCCATGCAAGAGCGACTCCAGCGGGGAGAGCTCCAAGGACAGCTCCCGCTGCTCCACGCCAGTGCTGGACGCAGACCGCACCGACAGGTTGCGGGACAAGATGCGGAAGAGGATCGAGTCTGGAGACTGCTGGTTCTCTCTTGAGTTCTTTCCTCCCCGCACGGCCAGCGGCGCTGTCAACCTCATGACGAGGCGAGTGGAGTCAAACTGGACTCATGAAACACGATGCATCCACAAAACTCAGAGAGAAGTGGAGACATTTTATTGAGCTTGTTACTTATCTTCAGGTTTGACCGAATGGGCTCCGGGGGGCCACTGTTCATAGATGTTACCTGGCACCCGGCGGGAGACCCGGGCTCCAACAAGGAAACCTCGTCCATGATGATCGCCAGCACGGCGGTCAACTACTGTGGCCTGGAGAGCGTCCTCCACCTGACTTGCTGCAACCAGACCAAGGACAAGATCAGTGGTCACCTCGCCAGAGCCAAACACCTGGGCCTGAAAAACATCATGGCGCTGAGAGGAGGTCTCAGTATACATGTTCTGGTGTTCTAGTATTGATGTTGATTAGGGTTCAGTACTGACAGAATTTCATCAGCAAACATATTTGATCTATCAGTGCCTTACTTTGGTGCCTTGATGGTTGTATTGTGAATCACAGCTCACTTTAAATCTAAGTTACTGCTTGTTGCAGTTGCAGAGTGGTGGTAGCAAGTTCAATCTGAACACGACTGATTTATCTATCACTTTAAACATCAGCACCTTTTTTGTTAATTTCTTAAACAATAAATATAACATATATAATGATTTTGTATGAGTAATATATAATTATATTGTAAATAAGTGTTTTGAAAAAAATTAAACAAGTAGCTCTTCATTTTTGTTGAGAATAATTTAATTACATAATAATCATGTGAATAAAAACTTGTTATGGTAAAAGAGAGAAAACATGTGAAGAACATGGGTGATGTGTGGCTTTGTGATGTCTTCACAGACCCAGTGGGAGCAGACTGGGAGGAAGAGGAAGGAGGCTTTAACTATGCTGTTGACCTCGTTAAACATATCCGATCAGAGTTCGACGGCTACTTCGACATCTGTGTGGCTGGTGTGTTCTCGACCTGCTGATCAACAGAACTCAGGTTACCTGGATTTCCATGTGAAGTATGCGTCTGTGATTGAAATATTTGGTGTCCAGGTTACCCCACGGGCCACCCGGAGGCAGAGAGCTACGAGGACGACCTCCGGCATCTGAAGGAGAAGGTAGATGCTGGAGCAGACTTTGTTATCACACAGCTGTTCTTCAGGGCCGACACCTTCCTAAAGTTTCTACAGGACTGCCGGGCGATTGGGATCACCTGTCCTATTCTACCTGGAATCTTCCCCATTCAGGTAACGCTGTTACTTTAGCTAACTCTCTTACTTCAGCTAACTTGCTCCTACTTCAGACTGTTAAACCCGTTCCTCTGCAGGGTTACCAGTCTCTGCGTCAGCTCGTCAAACTGTCCAAGCTGGAGGTGCCAGAGGAGATCATGGAGGTCATTGAGCCCATCAAAGACAATGACGCCGCCATCCGGAACTATGGAATCCAACAAGCGGTGCAGATGTGCCGAGTGCTGCTGGACAGTGGTGAGGTCTCAGGCCTCCACTTCTACACACTGAACCGAGAGGTCGCCACCATGGAGGTCCTCCGACAGCTGGGCATGTGGATAGAAGACCCCAGGTCAGTGACCTCCTGCTGCTCAGGAGTTTGTGTCATCACTGGACATGTGATTCCATACTATAGCGTTAAAAATGCCTATGTAGATTTATTGGGATATTGTAAGATTTGAGTTTCTAGTTATTAGACATGCTGCTGTAGGCATTTCAAAAATATGTAATATGTAACTTCTACAAAAATATGCTGATGATTTGATTATTTTATTGGACATAGAGTATTTTCATATTTTTGGGTTGTTTCATGTGATTATTAAAAAATGCTTCAGTGGAAAAACAAGTGAATAAGATGTTTTGTTTCAACAAAGGAAATGAAGAATAAAATAGGAACTATCTATTTTTAAACAACCTTTGTGGCCATTTGAGTTAAGATTTAGAAGTTTACAAGGTGCATCTGAATGCAACATTAGGTCTAGTTTTTACATTCTATGGTCTGGACTTCATAAAGCGATGTAGACTCAATCATTTGTGTAAAGTTCCCATGTGTACAATAGTGTAAAAAAATGTTTCCACGTCATTAAACTGCTCAATGCATTAGTAAAGCCAGAGAGTCTGGTTACCTTGCATACTGGGCTGCTAAGGATTATATTTGTGATATATATTGATGTGTTTCATATCATAGCTGTTGCATATTTTATTGTTTTATCTTTTTTATTTATTTTTTATATTTATTTATCACATATTGTTCTTTTTTGAAATAATTAACAAAGTAAACTCACACTTGTTGAGTGGAACAGGCCACTGCTCTTGTCTTTTAAAGCTTGTTGTCCACACCAGGCGACCTCTCCCCTGGGCGGTGAGTGCACATCCCAAACGAAAGGTGGAGGATGTTCGCCCCATCTTCTGGGCGTCCAGACCCAAGAGCTACATCTACAGAACTCAGGACTGGGACGAGTTCCCTAACGGCAGATGGTGAGCCCCTTCACACTTTCACAGAATCTATAAACATACATCTTTAATGAATATATGTTTAATAAATAATAAAATTACAACACTAACAAGAGTGTTGTTGTTTATTTATTCCTGTCATTAGGGGTAACTCCTCATCTCCAGCGTTTGGAGAGCTCAACGACTACTACCTGTTCTACCTGAAGAGCAAGTCGTCCAAAGATGCTCTGCTGCAGATGTGGGGGGAGGAGCTTATGAACGAGGAGAGCGTGTACGAGGTCTTCACCTGCTACATCACGGCCCAAACCAATCGCGGCGGACACAAGGTACATGACACCTGAGAGTCAACACTTTATACAATGACCTTCTTTTCTCTTCTTATTCTCAGGATTTTGCACTTAACTTGAAGTCAGATGATTCTTTGACTCCATGTGTTTCTGGCCAGGTAAAGGCCATATAAGCGAAGACACATCCCCTCGCTTACGCAAAGGATTCTTCTCCCTTAGGTGA
This sequence comes from Eupleurogrammus muticus, assembly GCA_036785175.1. Classification (NCBI taxonomy): domain Eukaryota; kingdom Metazoa; phylum Chordata; class Actinopteri; order Scombriformes; family Trichiuridae; genus Eupleurogrammus; species Eupleurogrammus muticus. The sequence goes on from JAYKQN010000008.1 coordinate 23,761,311, forward strand.
TGTGTTTGCCATGGAACGACGAGCCTCTCGCCCAGGAGACCAACCTGCTGAAGGAAGAGCTGGAGAAGGTGAACAGACGAGGCGTGCTCACCATCAACTCCCAGCCCAACATCAACGGCAAACCCTCCACAGACCCCATCGTAGGCTGGGGGCCTGCCGGAGGCTATGTCTTCCAGAAAGTACGTCAGTCCAGTTGTTGGTGGATTTTAACAGAGGTAGCAGCCTGTTTCTGTCCCATATGTTGACGCGTTTCCTCCTTCATCAAGGCCTATCTGGAGTTCTTCACCTCCAGCGAAAATGTGGCAGCTCTGCTCAAAGTCCTGAAGAAGTACGAGCCCCGGGTCAACTACCACATTGTTAACGTGCATGTAAGTTGGAACAGAAATGGAAGCAACAGGGAGCAACTGCGTTTAGTTTGTTTCTTTATTATTATTACATGGCCATGAATGTGTTTTTGCGCAGGGCCGAAACCTGACCAACGCCCCTGACATGCAGCCCAATGCTGTGACATGGGGGATCTTCCCTGGTAGGGAGATCGTTCAGCCGACTGTGGTGGATCCAGTCAGCTTCATGTTCTGGAAAGTACGTGGGGAAAAAAGCTGCTGGTTAGCTTATTGCAGGAAAAAAAAATAAACATTTTTGGGGTAAAAGGTACAAGGTCTAAGATTTGGCAAGCATTTTGAAACATAAAAACTGAACTAAAAATATCAACAGAATGATGAAATAATAGCTGTGATATAGCAGGTGATCATGGTCCGTTCCTTCATAACTTTCCTTGTGTCTTCCACAGGACGAGGCCTTTGCTCTGTGGATAGAGCAGTGGGCCAAACTCTATGAAGACGAGTCTCCATCACGGATGATCATTAAGTACATCCACGACAACTACTTCCTTGTCAATCTGGTGGACAATGACTTTCCTCTGGAGAACTGCCTGTGGCAGGTCATTGACGACATGTTCGAGCTGCTGGATGCTCCTCCAGAGCCTCTGCATGAAGAAGCTGTCTTTGAATAAAAATATCTCCAGTGTTGATATTTTAAATCTTTTAATGCTGCTATTACATAGAATATAGACTCTTATATATAGTATATTTTAACTGAATTTTAAAAAACTTTTTTAGCTTTGGATGAAACTGTACTGTGTTATCTAAACAGAATTCAGTGATTCATTCAAAACAAATTGAAATATTATTGAATATCTTTGATGACCAGCAGCTTCATTCTGGACCTCTGCAGCACTCCCAACCTCTGAGTTACACCTGTGCTTCTACAGATTTATTGGTACTAATTTTTCTTCTGTTGATCAGTGTTCACAAATGAAAAAGTAAAATCAACAATTTCATTTCTTTCAATTCTAATAAATATTCAAGTTGTTCAAATTCAATAAAAAATATAGATACAACAGCCAGGAAACATTTAATTGAAGCAGCAATTGGTTGTCTAAGATCCTGAACTTTTTTTACTCGATTTTGAGCAACTTGAATAAAGTTTTTTTTTTTTTTTTTTTTTTTTTTTTTTTTAATTTTGAGTTTGTGAATGTTGTAAAATAAAAGTTAGAATAAATGGCTGAAAATAAATTGTAGTTAAATTTAGAAACATAATTTCATGAAAACCAAAGCCAACCCAGATTTATTTACGCATCTGCCGCACTGACCACGGGAGATGCTTTATACCTTGTGAAGTGTGTTTTTGTGATTTTTTTTTTTTTTTTTTTTTAATTTCCATAGGAAAAAATCTAATATTAGTTTGAATTTCACAGTCTGAGCTGCTATTGAATGTTTTCATTTTCAATCTCTCTGCTGTCTTATTATATTTTTACTGTGCATCATATTTATTAGTTGTAGCTCATTTCTTACAATTGTTTCATAGCTTTTTTTAGTATTGGCCAGAGTGTCACATTATGTTATTTGCATGATATTATGAGCTATCCAGAGTTGGAGCTAGGAATCTTTTTTTGGATTTAATTAGATATTTTTCCTAAGATTTTGCAATTGCTGAATATAAGAGCCTACCTCTATGTTTTATATATTTATTTAGTAAAGGCAAAATAACACAACACACAATATACTGAGGCACAACCTGTGAAATAGAGAATACAAGGGAAGAATAAATAAAAATGACAGTCATTTATTTTTATTGTATCAATAAATGGTTTTATAAATTTAGCCTTCATAGTATGGTTGCAGAAAACAAACAATGTGTTAACAGAAAATGTTTGTTAAAAGTTTGTTAAAGATCTAGATTTTATTTGGAGGTCAAATGACCATAGTTGGTAAATTGTGATTACAGAACTATGGGTACAAAGTGCAGAAGTAGAGGATGCTGTGGCAGCCTGATGACCTGTGGAGTTTTCCACATGTTGAGTAACTGTCAACAGCTGGATGTACAAATCACGTGCTGAGAAATGGCGTGAGGTGGAAATGAATGATAAGTCTGAAGCCTTATCTGTGCCTAAGCCAAGCAAGACCTCCTTCCCACGTGGAAAGGTGCCGAATGGAAAACATCGGGCACAGTGACCCCACTCCTGACCTGATGTTAATCAAAATACAAATATGTTATTCCAAACACAGAGAAGCACATACAAAACAAATGAGAAATTCTATACACGATAAAAAGCATTTCTTGTTTTATTTAAAAAAAAAAGAAAACTTAGTTGTAAGAACAGAAATCAGGTTATTATTTTGTATGATTACTGGAGATTTGGTTATTTTAGAAGACAACCATCCATCCATCCATCCATCCATTGTCTATCCCGCTTATTCCCTTTCGGGGTCGCAGGGGTCTGCTGGAGCCTATCCCAGCGCGTTAAGGCGAGAGGCAGGGATACACCCCAGATGGTCGCCAGCCAATCGTGGGGCACACACACCATTCACACACCATTCACTCTCACACTCACACCTATGGGCAATTTAGAGTTTACCAATTAACCTGAGCATGTTTTTTGTATTGTGGGAGGAAACCGGAGTACCCGGTGGAAACCCACGCAGACACGGGGAGAACATGCAAACTCCACACAGAAAGGCCCCAGACCCAGGCCCAAGGCGGGTCTTGAACCTGCAACCTTCTTGCTGTGAGGCAACAGTGCTACCCACCGCACCACCGTGTCGCCCAGAAGACAACCATTAAAGTATAATTTTTTTTTTTTTTGAGGGGTTTAGAGTTGGTTCAGTTTTTGTTTGACAGAAAAGGACCATAAGGAGCTGGCAGCACACTCTTTTTGTTGTTCTTCTGTGAGGATGAGAGAAAATACAGGTTTGGAGTTAACAAGATGTGGATTAAACGCTAATAAGGGCCGCTTTTAAATCAAATCTCCAGTTCACATCTAGCCGGGTGGTTGTGCCACATAGTTTTTATTTTTTATTTCAACATCATATCTACCTTCAAGTGCAGCACGAGCTGCTTTTCTCTTTTTCTTTGCTTTCTTTTTTCTTTTTAATTGCTCCCGACTCGTATTGTCGCTCTGACGCCATGTTTTCCTCCTCATCAACAACCTGTCGGTGCATCTCACCGCTGATTGGTTGCTGAGTGCTGTCAATCATTCTGGCAACGTGTGCGGTATCGTATCAGATTACAGTTTCTCTTTCCTCTCTGCTGCCTCTGTCTGACTCGGTCTACGCGCGCCTGTCGGCTGCTACGTGCGCCACCAGTTGGTGGTCTTATGTCAAATCAGGTTTATTCTATACCATCAATAGAAGTTTTTGGTATTGGAGGTAAAATGGTACCACTTTCGAGTAAAGTTAATTAATAAAAAATAAGTTTAAAAAATAAATTAAAATAAATAAAATAATTATAAAAATAATTATTACAATAAATTGTAAAGCATTGCAGCAGCAAAAACCAACGTATGAATATAGACCCTAAGTGAAATTTTTTTTCTCAGGGTTGGTTTTGTTTGAAACAATTAGTTAAATCGAAATCTAAATCAAATACGTAAAAAGAAAACAATGACAGCTTCCTCTAGTGTTTCCTCTGCAGAAAATCAGCACTCTGCTTATTAGTTTCTCTGTTCGAATCTTCTATAGCTATTATTTTTTCTGGTAATTGGAAATCTGTGATTTTTTTTGCTCTCATTATATATACTATTCTCTCATATATTTTGACTTCTGCCTATCTCATTAACCCATCAACCCAAAGTGTCCTTTGACATATTACAGGAAGAAGATTGACACTCACTGGATATTTTCCTTGTTGGTTTGTGGCATCCTTTATTTTCTAAAACAAAGAACCATTACATTACAATTGTTGCAACAATCTCACCATTAACAAATCACAGAAAAAAGGTGAACCGGTTCACAGACAAACATGCAAAATAAATAGTATTTGAATGGTCACTCAGTATATACAATAACTTTAGTAGGTTCATTGTACATTATTGACACTATATATTTATACTGTACATCCAATACTTAAATACATTCTACACTTCTCTCCAGACACACAGTGGCTTCTGGGGATTCTGTGGTTAGTTGATTAATTGATGCTGACAATGATTGAATGAAACAGATCTGACAGAGCAGCACTGATTCTCATCTTGGTGTAAAAATGAATCTTTAGATGTCAGATATAAAAAATCAGGAACATCAGTCCATCTAGTCATTTTAGACATGAGATATTTCTCACAGGCAACAATTTAAGAGCTTAGGTTCAATTTTCACTTCAATTTTTCTAATTTAAATATGAATATGACAAGATTATAACTCCAAATAGCTACAGTACATCACACCTGCTTCCTGCTGCAGCACCTCCTGTGCCACATTGATTAACATTGCGTCCTTACAGTCCGTATGAGTTGTACTGACATTCGTTTCTGTGATATTTTAAACAGCGTTCAGAGGTCCAGATTGTCCCCTCTGAGGGTGTTGAACTCTTCAGAGGGCGAGTACTTATCAGAACCCCGTCCAGCTGACTGGCGGAATCCCGCTTCAATCTCGTCGAAGGTGCGACCCTTGGTCTCTGGCACCATGAAGTAGGTGAAGACGAAGAAGCCAAGCAGCAGGACGGTGAAGATGATGAAGACATAGGGGCCACACAGTTGCTGCAGGGAAGACAAAGACAGAATACAACATCATTTAAAAGAATCTGCAGGATGATGGTGTTTCTGGAATGCATAGCACAATGCTGTTGTAGTTTACTTTTAAATGGATTATGTTAAAATATGATGCCCATGTGGTATGCACCCTAACCACCCGGCTACTGAGGTACCCTAGTTTGAATTTAAAGGAAGTAAAATGTCTTGACATTATGGTAAAATGTTCCAACATCACACTAAAAATTACCTGACGTTACATAACCTGACATTACAACAAAACATCCTGATGCTTTAATTAAATTGTCCTGGTGTTACTATACAAACATACCAAGCCAAGAGCACTGTTGGTTCCTGCTGCTCTGCAAGTTTCCGGCCTTTTCCGCTGCTGGATGCTGATAATCCTCTGGAGCTAAACACAGCTGGCTTCTTCTAACCCACATTTCTAAAGCTCATACCCTCTGGGTTTAAAGAAAGACGCCTTACCTCAACATACTGGAAGCCCATGCCCACTATGAAGTTGGCCGACCAGTTGGAGAGCCCAGCGACAGCGATAGCAGCCGGCCGGGGTCCCTGGCTGAAGAGCTCCGCCACAATGAACCATGGGATAGGGCCTGGGCCGATTTCAAAGAAGGCCACGAAGCTGAAGATGGCCCCGATGCTGACGTAGGACATCCACCAGTATTGATCCTGAGGACCACAGAGAGGGCTGGCACTTCACATTTACATGTTTTATGTTTCATTAACAACCCAAGCATTCTCCGCCCCAAACTGCTGATCCCCACGCTGCAACTCTCTCTCCCTGATACACACACACACACACACACACACACAAACACATACACACACTGGCTGAGTACAGAGGACCCAGAACAGGAAACACGGATATATGTGCTGGGGTAAGCCACAGCTCACTGCCACCAAGCTACAATCAGGCAGAGGACCTGCAGCAATACAGCAGAGCCCCCACCCACCCCAGCCCAGATGATAACAGGCCCCAGCAAAGAGGGCCCTCACTGAGGAAACACTGGATATAAGGGATTAAAGTACAAAAACAAAAGGATAAAAATATTTTATGATTAAATCATATAAGAAAGTTAAACCTCGAATTAACATATATAAACCTATAGGACCTTTTATTACAAAACCAAAATAAAATTCTCAAAATAGAATAGGATGAGATAAATAAAAAGTATATTAGGAACATAAATAAAAAGGCAATTTAAATAGGTGGGTCTTTAATGTTTAAAGATATTAACATTCTCTGAGGCTCTTAGGTCCTCCAGCAGGATGTTCCACAATCAGGGTCCATAAAACTGAGGGTCTGCCTGGGTTTGTAAGGTAAAAGCAGTTTGGAAAGATAAGAAGGCTCAAGAGCTATAAGACATTTAAATTAGCAGAACCTTAAAATCAACCCTGAAACACACAGGGAGCTAGTGCATAGATTTTATAACCAGTGTATGTACATGGTTTACAGCCACAGGAAGTAACATTCTACACAGAAAACTACTATATAGTAAGTATTTTTTCACAGGTGACAAAGTGCTACATACTTTACTGGAGTAAAAGTAGTGTCACTGAAAATGGTACTTAGGTGAAAAGTATATAAGCTTTATCAAGAGTACTCATTGTACAGACCTAATGAGGTCGTCCTATCACAGCACATTATAAATAGTGTCATAAATGGTACCTAAGTACCATTTTCAGTACTGTCACTTAAAATGGTACTTAGGTGAAAAGTATATAAGCTTTATCAAGAGTACTCATTGTACAGACCTAATTACGCCATCCTGTCACATCACATTATAAATGGTGTAAAAAACGTACCAGAAGTGCCATGGCCACAGTTATAAACACTGCTGAAAACGCCATTCCCATCAGTCCCACCAGCTGCAGCGGCCTCCTCCCTATACGCTCCACAATAAACAGCTGCAGACACACAGACACATACAGATGTTTCAGCATCCTGCAGCTAGCCACAGCTTCTTCAGTCTGTCATCACATGCACAAGTTACACACACACACACACACACACACACACACACACACACACACACACACACACACACACACACACACACACACACACACACACACATATACAGTCGTCCTCAAAATTATTCATACCCTTGCTGATTCTTGTGATTTTTTCATTTAGTGATTAAATAAATGCTTGTTTTCAAATTTGTGTTTTAGCTTCATGTGACCAACAATTGAAAGAATGACAACAATATAAAATAATTAAAAAAAATCATTTCTGGGGTATTTTATTAACGGAGTCCAAAAAAATGCCATGTTCAAAATTATTCATACCCTAGTCCATCGTCTTTATTTAATAGTCAATGGCATAGCCTTTATTCTTTATGACTGCTTCCAGACGATTCTTGTACGTGTCCACAAGCTTCTTGCACGTCTCCTGTGGGATGTTGGCCCACTCTTCCTTGGCCAATGCCTCAAGCTGGGTCAGGTTGGTTGGTTTCCTCGCCATCACTCTGGTCTTCAAGTGATGCCACAGATTCTCAATTGGATTGAGGTCAGGACTTTGACTTGGCCATTCCAGGACACTGATGTCATTGTCCTTGAACCATCTCTTGACTACCTTGGCGGTGTGTTTAGGATCATTGTCTTGCTGGTACATCCAGTTTTGGCCAAGCTTGAGTTTTTCAGCAGATTCCTTGACATTTTCATCAAGTATCCTGATATAATCCTCCTTCTTCATGATACCTTGGACCTTGACGAGATTGCCTGTGCCACTGGAAGAGAAACATCCCCACAGCATTATGCTTCCACCACCATACTTGACAGTGGGCACAGTGTTCTTTGGTCTATAGGCTTCTCCTTTCTTCCTCCAGACATACTGGGTATCCATATGGCCAAATAACTCCAGTTTTGTCTCATCAGACCACAGGATTGTTGACCAAAAGCTGGGTTCTTGCTTCAGATGACCTCTACAAAAGGCCAGGCGAGCTACCAGATGTTTTTTCCTGAGCAGCGGCGTCTTCCGAGGTTTACGTCCATGGAGACCTCCTCTGTGCAAAACTCGCTCAATGGTGGACCGTGACACCTTTGTCCCTGTCTGCTCAAGGGTTTGAATTAGGGCCTTGGTTGTGGTCCGTGGGTTGGTGTTGACCTCTCGGCAGATTCTCCTGGCAAGTTTGGGGGACACCTTACACTTTCGGCCACGCCCACTGAGGTTTTTGACAGTGTTGAACCTCTTGTGCTTGTTGATGATGCTCTGGACGGTTGAGACAGGGACACCATACTGCTTGGAAATGGCCTTGTAACCCTTTCCTTCACTGTGGGCCTGCACAAGACGCTGACGCAGGTCCTCACTGAGCTCCTTCTTCTTTACCATGATGACCAGAGATTAACAATGACCTGAACCCTTTCCCACTATTTATACTCTTCTGGAAAGATGCTATTTTTTTTAACCTTGTTTAACATTTGGTCAACAAAAAAGGTATTCATTCCGATGAGACATCATGAAATAACTTTGGGACAAAGATGAACACATTTGGGACATTTTTGTTGAGATATTGCCAGGGGTATGAATAATTTTGAACATGGCATTTTTTTGGACTCCGTTAATAAAATACCCCAGAAATGATTTTTTAAAATTATTTTATATTGTTGTCATTCTTTCAATTGTTGGTCACATGAAGCTAAAACACAAATTTGAAAACAAGCATTTATTTAATCACTAAATGAAAAAATCACAAGAATCAGCAAGGGTATGAATAATTTTGAGGACGACTGTATATATATATATATACACACACACACACATATATATATATATATATACACATTATACATTATGGATCATTTCCATCATGTTTTTTTCCTAGGTGGGCAAACCAAACCTAAAATCTAGTGTGTTAAAAGTCCTCCGTTAAAAGTAAAAATCACTTTTTAATGGGATTAAAAACTCTTAATAGACAGCGTGTGCAGAGGGAGAGGGTTTAATAGGTGTAAATAGAGGATTATACAATGGATTATAGACCTGTCATAATAGCTGATGGTGAACTTGAATAAAAAACATATAAGCTTGTAAACTATTGGTCTGCAGAACCACAGTCACCAATATGTCAAATCAAATTCAAATACACAGACAGAGTGTCTGAGGTAGCTGCAGATGTTAAGAAGGAACTTACAGACACTACGGTGAAGACCACGTTGACTGCTCCTGCTCCGATGGTTGCGTAGACGGGTTCTGACACTCCTGCTCTCGCAAAGATTCCAGTGGAGTAATAAAATACCTGCAGACAGCCGCTTAAGCTTCACACAATTACACTGATTATATGACTTCATGACAAATACTAAACTTTTCTGTGTTAATTCATATAAATCAAAATTCAAGTTAATAATACCTTATACAATATAAGTTAATGTAACTACACTATACTTTTACTAAAAGCTACAACATTAACAAAAACATAAAAAAAGCTAAAAACAAACAACAAAAAAACAACAACTGGTGCTTATGCTATAAATGACCTAAAAAAGTGATAACATTAAATATATCTAGTAACTCGCTATATTGTTGAACCTAATTTAAAATTGTTTAGGTTAATTTTAGGTTATTTGTTGTTAAAGTAACACATTTGATTAGTGAAGTGTCATTATTGATTTGAATTGTTATTCATAGATTATGTTATATTCTATAATATCATGTCCAGCTGACAGTTAGTGACAGAAACGTTGTTCACACATCTGAGCTCAAAGACATGGTGTGAGAGTGAATGAATGTCAAGGATCTTTAGGTTGTGACTGTGTCTCTCTGGTCCTGCGACTTACAGCGTTGATCCCAGACAGCTGCTGTGAGAGCTGCAGCACGATGGAAACAAAGATGGGCTGGCGGTAGCTGGCAGAGCGGAACAGCTCCAGTATGGTCACCTTTTTCTCCCTCATCATCTTCCGGCTCTCATCCATCATTTCCTCCATGTCCTCACTGACCTCATCAGTTCCTCGCAGCTTCACCAACACTGGAACACAAGTCATGTCCCTTAATGTTGATATAAAACTGTGGTTTTGCAGGCAGTGAGTTCAAAGGATGAAGCATTAAAGAGAGTCTTCATATGTAAAAGCTGTAATCATTCTTCCTGTTTACCTGTTAATCCTTCACATTATCATAGATGTGGATTACACGAAGACTGCTTCATCAGCTACAGGTACATTTCAACCTTTAATAGTATGCTCCTACATTACAAAGTAATATTTTATGGTGAGACAGTGCTGGGTTAAAGGTGTGATTAAGTTTAGGCACAAAAACTACTTGATTAGGGTTAAAAAGATGGTTTGGGTCAAAACAACCATTTTAACATAGACCTGGGCAATAAAACAATATCATTCTATATTGGCATTATCCACATCATCAATACAATACAAATAGAAACTATACAAATAGTTCAATATAAACAAGTAGTTTAACTCAAGGTTTGTGTAAAAAAACGAATTAATGTTACTCCTCCTTGGCTCATAAACATTACATTTACCTTTATCAATCATTAAATCAATGTGTGTCTGTGTGTTAAGTTTACAACAACAAGTTTACAACAAACAACAAACAAAGTGATAACAACACAACATAATACAGTCTCTAAAAACAGCTTTACAGTCACACCACAGGTCTGAACATTGACTGACAGGGTTATACATGTATGGCTGGGGGAATGAAACTTGTTGAATCAGGCTTTTATACATAGAGGTAAATACGTAGATTCCTTTGTGATATCAAGTACCTTGCGGGCCAGGGATGAGACACTAGCAGATAAATCAGGAGTGGTTGTGCAAATGATTTTACTTGCCATGTGGGTTAGTTCTAAAAGTTTCTTTCTGTTAATAATGGTAAGCATAGAAAAAAAGAAGATGGCACAATACAATAGAAGTGGCTCTACTATACTGCTGTACAGAAGGAGGAGGTGAGGTTGAACCTCCAGGTTTCTAAGTTTGTGTTTGGTTGACAGTCTTTGCTCGCAGGATTTATAGGTGACTGCGGTGTGCTGATTGAAACTGAGTTTGTTGTTGAAGTTGAGTTTATTGTTCATTGTAATGCCAAGTTGTTTCAAACACTGCATGTGTGTACAGCTTACCGCCGTGGGCTTTGCTCTCCTCGCTGCAGTTGATGAGGAGGTATCGAGGACTCTCAGGGCATAACGGCAGCAGGACACACTGAAGCACTGCTGGCAGCACGGTGAATCCTAACAGCAGCGGCCACAGGACGGCGTTGCCCAGGAGGGCGTCGATCCCAAAAATCTACACAGTACACATATAGGACACTGCTCACAAAATGTTTTCATTTTGTAATAAAAATAATAATGAAATTATACTCAAAGCATATTCTAAATAATATGAAAGCGTTGTGTTTTTTATCATAAACATTAGTTAAAGTTATAAATTAAACTCTGCACAGAGAAGACCAAGAAGGAATATGAATAAACATATGATAAGAGGTTAAATGATGTAATTTTGTTTAAGGAAAATGATCTAACTGACAAGTTGACCAAAATCACCAAAAATCAAGATAATTCTCTTTCTATTAAATATATTTTTTTCCCAGTGACATACAGCCCCTGTATCTACATTGCAGTTTCCTGTGTGCGATGTAGATGTGTGACTGTAACATAAAGACTAGTTTATATATTCAGCTCCACGTCAGTTATGTTGGTTTAGATTAATCCTGCCTCAAACGTTACTAAATTTGCATCCAAGCTTTATTCAGACCTAATCCAGGTTTACTGCACATACACAAAGTATTATTACTTATTACAGCCAATAAAATTAAAAAAAAAAAATATTACTTGGTTACATGTTTTAGAGGTTAGAGTGAGGGTGAGGGATAGAAACAAAACGAGCAGTATACTAATGTTGAATATATATTTGTAATATATATGATGCATTTCATATATAAAATGGTTTGTTATTACAGAGTGGATCGCACTCCAGTAGAATATATCTAACATAAGAACAGCTGTGATTTTTGTCTCACGGTTGGCATAATGTCGGATTAAGGTATTTAAATGACTCAGCATAATCGCATCAACATGATGACTGTCGGCCGTCTCCAGGCTCCGCCTTACTCACTCCAACACCTTAATCACATTATCACTGGAATATTGTGACAACATAGTTGTAGTAAATTCTTGTCAAGTCAACATCCTAAAGATTCCAAAAGCAACATTCATCAGTGGCTTCAGCAGCAGCAACAGAGAGAACAGGATATGATTACAGTGCTGTTAACTCCAGCTGCTGGTCCCATACCTGAGGAAAAGAAGAGGTGATGATGAGGTGTTCGGGGTCTCACCTGTGCCATAAGAATGCCGATCACTACCCCGAGCTGATGCAGAGTGCCTAGCGCTCCACGGAGAGACGTGGGTGAGATTTCTTCCACATACATTGGCACAAAGCCTGTGGACAGGCCCGAATAGAGACCCACTATGAAGCGTCCAACGATGAGCATCTCCCAGGAAGCAGCCATCTTGGAGAAGCCCATGAATGCGGCGGCGATGATGGCGAGCACGTTGGCCATGAGCATGGAGTTCCTCCTTCAGAGGGAGAAGACAGGATTCATGATGTGTATGTGTATGGAGGCGTGAGAGTCAACAACACTGGAGTCATACCTGCCGAAGCGGTTAACAAAGAGGCCGACAGAGAAGGAACCGAACATCCCTCCCACAGAGAAGATGGCCACCGAGAGCGACCACAGGGCCGTCAACGTGGTCTGGGGTATAGACTCGGAATACCTGCTAGACCATGTCTCATTGTAGAAGTTCTCAATGATCTACGAGACACAGAACACAGTCAGCTAGCAGCTATTAGAGCCTCACACACAATCACAGCTCAATCACTGTTTCTCAAAGCTGAAGATTCTAACTTAAATGTTTTTTTTTCCAGATCAATAGTCACATAGGTTGTCATAGACTCCGCCGGAGCTTCTTCTCCCTCCCTCCTGCTGCTCCTGCTGCCTACACCTGTTTCCTATCTGCTCATTTTCCAAACTGTTTTTCCCCAGTTGTTGGCCAGATTGTTGTTAGTTGTCATAGCTGTTTGATATCCCCCCTGTTACCTATGTTTCGCCCCCTGGATTTATGATCTGTGCCTATGTTGCTGGATTATGCCTCTTAAAAATGACTCAAATCGATTATCAAAAAAGTTGTTGATTATTAATGTAATATTTGGCCATTGATCATAATAATTGTCGCAATTCTACCTCTGAGTTAATTCCATCTGCAGCAGCTTTAACTTATGGTAATCTCTTTAATCCTTCATGCCTCCGACATGCTTCTGAATCTCAGTGACATAAAGAGGTCTAAAAATTTTCCTTGCAGCCTTTATCAGAGTCAATATTTGAACATTTGCAATTGAATAATACATTTTTATTATTTTATTTTTGATTACATGTATCTCATTTGTTATTCTCAGATCTCTTAATTTGTCATCTATTTTCCTCATACAGCAACATACTCACAATCTGAGGAGCATTGATGACCCCAGTGTTGTAGCCAAACTGGAGAGAACCAATCACAGCTGTCCCCACAGCCATCATCAGCTGGGCCGTCACCTGAAACACAGTGAACGCCACACACACAAAGAAGTGAAAATAATGTTTTCTGTAATTGGATTTGACAGAATACGAGGAAATATAATTATTATGAGAATATGTTTTTATATTGAGTATCTGACAAACAAAGAACCATCTGATAAATGGATTTTACCAATATTAAGTATTTATTTATGTAAAGCTGCTTTTGAGTGGAAGGGGACTTTGAATATTTATTTTTCTAGTTAGTTAATAGTGTTAGACCAACATCAGTGCAGATCTGCTGCTGCAGTGTTTACACATGTTCATCTTCGGCAGGAACAAAGTACAGGTGTTGTTTTCAAGAAAGAACAGGATTCATAATTAATTTATAATTAAGGAGTATGTCTTTAGGGTGTGTGCCATAATTATGTTTCCCCTACGAATCACAAGTCATAACTCAAATATAAAGAAAAAATGCAACTGACATTAGTAAAGACAAGTAAAATAATAATTTTTAATATTATTAGTAAATTTCTATACTAATATTTTTTCATGATTAATTCATCTGTGAATTATTTCTTGACTAGTTAATTAGTTTGGTCAAAACTGTCAGAAAATTGTATAAACTAATGAATTAATGAATTAATTTGAGACATATTATAAGGAAGAAAAAATTGTTAAAATCTGGGATTAAGCTTCTTTATTTGCTTTACTTGTTTGACCATAAACTTAACAAAACAAGACATGATCACATTAAATGGCCCAACACTGATCGATTAATGGAGTTGCTGTTTCCCAGATGACATCTAAAATTGATGTGTTCTGAAAAGCAATCCACAATCCAAAGATCATCAGAAATGATTGACCCTTGAGAAGCTATTCAGTAACTAAAACCTTCACTTTAGTCTGTTGTGTTGAGTTCAGATCCAGAGTTTGTTCAGACAGCAGCTGGACTGACTAACACCTGCCAGCTTTTTATAAAGGCTGCAACACTTCAGAGACTTAAATCTCACAAATATGTGTCTAAAGGAAGAACAGCTGCAGTAGCATTAAACATTATTTGATGAGTTGTGTTCATGTAATAAAGTTGACCTCTGTATATAGCCATTGTGTACACAACCAACTGGTGCAATACATTTATATTTATATATATCTGTATATATCTGTATATTGTTTTTAATTTAATTTTTTTTTAAATTTTTTTTTTTAATTTTTTGTAACTTCTTTCAATGCTGCTGTAGCACTGTGAATTTCCCCACTGTGGGACAATAAAGGAGCTATCTAATCTAATCTAATCTATTCTTAATAATAACATCAACTTAATATTGTGAAAGTTTAACAGTAATTTCTGTTCTAATGGATTTACTAAATTCATGTTATTGTAACTATTGAATGTTTTCTCTACAGAAGAAAGCTAAAAAGAATTGTGAGTTACTAATGACTGTCGCTGTTGCTCATGCAATATATTTATGTGCATTCTTTTAATTAAACAAATAAATAATTACAAATATAACCATAATTTTTTTATTCTTTGGTTGTCTGTTGGACTGGTATCACACATAAGTTTGTAATACCAGAGTATAATGAATTTATATGGTTGTCATGTATTGATCACACAGCAGTTACCTTGCTGCTCCACTCCATGTCAGTTGTTCAGATCATAAAATCGGCCACTCTGTGAAGAAAAAAGCCCGATCCTTAGTAATCGATCCGATCAATAACATTTACACTATACAAAAACACATCGTCATGGTGATGTTTGTAGTATCATTTAGTCCCACAACACTGTCAACAAATGTTTTAGGGTCCGTCTCCATTCACCTGCTGCACTAAGCAGCTTAATGACGTCAGTGCTAAGTGGATCTTAATGGAGGATCCGGAGAGGAGCTGGTGGATCTCTGAGCTGATTGGCTGAGAGACAGGAAGACAAACACTTGTATAGCAACTCATCAGAGAAAAGTTAAATGATATTATCAAGTATTATTTAATATATAATTACATATTTCCTTTGACATGTGAAAAAATGACAAACTTGATAATTCACACACACACACACACACACACACACACACACACACACACACACACACACACACACACACACACATCGTGTGTGTGTGTGTGTTTGACAAGTCACTGTTGGTTCTCCTAATAGTTGGGTTTCAATCAGCATCCTCACCACTAGGTGCCTCCAGACACTATATCCTGTATCTTTAAGACAGCAGGGAGGCTAAGGGCTCTCTGGGTCTTTTTTTCTGTGGTAGACTCCCTTTTTTTTGGTTTTTGTTTGGAACTATTCAGTTTTAAAAATTATTAGATTTTACAACTGCTTACTATGCTTTAAAAAAAAGTTAAAAAAAAAAGACCTAAAACATATACCTAAAAAAGGTCTAAGTGTTGTATAACAGAGAGATAAAAAAATTGGCTTTGAATATTGGTTTAAACAGTTTTTTATAAATAAAATATCCTTAACCTAAACATCAAGTCACATGTCAAACACTAACTGAGAAGATGTAAAAATAACTGCAGGACTCAGAGGATTAGTGTGAGAGAGCAAGAGCTTCACCTGGATCAACACGAGACAGACAGACAGATACACACACACACACACACACACACACACACACACACACACACACACACACACACACACACACACACACACACACACACACACACACACACACACACACACACACAAACACTCTGGTCACATCTAGGTGTAAATGTAGCACTGCAGTGAAAAATGTCAGGAATGTTATGATGTTCTGGTGAATTCACATTTATCATTATGGTCACTTGTGGTTATATTATATAATCTGGCTTCAAAACAGACAACTCTGTTGGGTTCAATTATCTAAAAAAGGTCGGCACAGAGCAGTGAACTGACCTGTTATCAACATTACAAATGTTTTATGTGGGATATATTTATTAGTTTACAAGATTTTAGGGCAGAGGGAGTTACCATGGTTTCACCAGCAAGGAGGCTCTCAGGAAATGAAAACTCAGTGCATATGAAAAGAAATATTGTTCTGTTAATTTACACAAAGGTATGCTAAACAATTGTAGGACCACTCAGTATGTAGTGTGTACTATGTAATGCAACCAGTATGTCGTAAGTACTGGACATTAAACCTGAAGTGAATGCTTTGCTTAATGATTGCAAAAATGCATGATTGTGACCCCATGAATCCTCAAAAACACATTGTTCACTGACACACTGCTCAAACATCAAGAAAAGTCATAAATACAGCAGCACTTTGTAGTTTGTGGAACAATGTCTAGTGCTGGGACATATACCTTGGCCTAACACTTGTCCTAAAATGTCACATAGTAACATAGTCCATTAGAAAACTTAAATTAACAAAATATTCTATAATGTGGATTACATACCCATATCTTTACTTTTCTGGGTTTTATATGAAGTATTGATCCCTATTATAAGGTGTTAGCGACTTAAAGTACAACGATTTCACCTGATGAAGATTTTTAGAGCTTTCAGGCACCTTGCTACAGCTCTAGAAATTTTCTCCCTTAATAATACTCCCCCTCTCTTCTGATTGGTTGACTGTTTTTTACAGCTGCTCTCAAACCTCTGTTGGCCCAACTCTACCGTGTAGACTCTGAATGACATCACACCAGCAAGATGGCCACTCCCGGAAATTGTATTCTGGTTTCACTTTTCCACAGCAGCAGGAAGTGGACACGTGCAATCCATGGTTATGCACAGCCTGTGTCCTGAAACAGATGGTTGAAGGAACAGTTGCCTTGTTATTAAAGTACAGAATAGTTTTCTGGTGTAACTAATATATGGTTAGTTATTGTCTATTCATTACCACAGAATATGATGTGACTATATCTACTCCTCGCTGGTCATTATGCAGTATGTGTATTACTCACCATCACATCTGTTAGGTTGATGGTAATACGACAGCTTCTTCAGCTATTCTCTGAACAGTGACATGGAACAAAATATTGCTATTGAATGACGCTGAGATTATACAAGTTTTAATCACAAAAGATTGGCTGAATCATGCTAAAAATATATTTTCCCAAGGTCCCTGTGTACACATTCCGATTCAAATCTGTGATTACTGTCTTGTAGGTGCCCAAGTTCTTTTTCTGCTCATAGGAGTCTAGGTATTTAAGTCAGTCTGAAATACCATCTGTATCCTGAGGTCTTTCCGGTATGAACAGGATATATAGGCGGGACAAAACACTAGGAGGAATTTGAATGGACCACTGAAAAGTGGGCATATCTGTTTCACATCCTTCACTAATCCTGGCACAATTTCACAGAAACAGTGATTCCAGATAAATGATCATTATGGCAGAATTGACCCGAGGGAAGTTTTGTAAAGATTTGATGAAGGCAAACAAGTTCCTATTTAACCCCACACTCAAAATCTTTATATTCATCCTCAGGTATGTTTGAATTCAAATATATAACTCAATAAAAAATAAGAATTGTTATGCTTTTAGTACCTTAGATAGTTGTTAGGAAGCGGACTTTCTTCCATGAACAACAACCAACAACAGATGGACTTTTGTGTTGCCATGGCAACTGCTACTTCTCATACACATTCAGGTTCTCAGTTATTTGCAGTCCGCAACTTCACCAATAAATGCCATGAGAAACTCGACACTGTCCCTTTAAAAGTGTTGTCAACACGTAAAAGCTGATTATTATTGAAAGGAAGAGGAGTGGTCCTTGGGGAAATCAACAGGAGGAACTGTACTTACTGTACGACCGGTATGGTAGTCCTTATGTTCTTTAAGCTGAGATTTGGTCACTGAGCAGACAGGATCACGTCAAAGTGCAATTCTAATTTTACAGGTGGAAAAAACATTTAGAATGTTTTCAATTCCATAAATCATATGCTGATATATATGTATTTAATGTCTTCAGGAACATTTGTGGAGCAGGGAAACTGTTTCTGTGTGGAAACAATACACTGAAATAGCTGTGTGTGTGTGTGTGTGGGTAGGTGGGAGTGTGTGTGTCCTGAACCATCTGTTGCTTCAAACGTGGTGGCTGCAGGACTCAGGAGATCAATTGTCCATTCGGGCATTTACCTTTTTTTCTGTGGAACGTGTCCACATTGATCCGGTGCAGCTTTTTCCAACCCAGCTTTTCTTATGCAACCATGGTGCTGATCACCTTGTGGGGAGAAAGTAAAACCATGGACACAACTCAACTGGCCCAGTCAGTGTTTGAGCAGACCGTAGGAGCCCAGTGAACTTCCCACATTGCAATCCATCACCACAGCCCCAAGAGAAAGTCACGGTTAACTTCTTTTCTTTTTTTGGAAAAGGAAGAGGAGTGACTGAACCTGTGACATCACCAGAAATCTGAAACCATATTTTCAGCAGCCCTCCCTCCTCACTGCCTGCTCCCACATTTGCAGCCCTCTCCCAGCTCTCCCTGAGTCGCTGTGTGCTTCTCTGCAGAGCTCCGAAAACAGACCCATGTTAGCGTGCTGCCAGCCCAAAGTACAGTTCTGATCCCAGGACGTCACCACACAGCTCCCTGTGAACGTCAGAGACACGACTGGACCTGCTTGTGGAGGTAAGTCACAGTGTTTGTGAGTGGGAGTGGAAGCTACTGCACTGCCACGTGGTTTTGCTACTTGAGGAGGTCTGAAGGAGTCTGAGAGAAGAGCAGAGCTTTGTTGCCCTGAGGGAACCACCTGAGCTTCAGCAGTCTCTACAGGCTTTGATTTGAAGGATCTGTCAGATCTAATAGAGTGGAACACCACGTGCAGCTGTTTCCAGATGTGACCGAGGGCTTTCTATAGGGTTTTAATACTTGGTAAAGGTTTTATTTTTTAATATAAAGTCACTTAAGTGTAAGTGTAAGTATTCAACCTTTGCTTGGGTTGGTCATGTGGTCGGGGGGTCAGTGGGAATTATTAAGGGAAACAACAGCAGCCTGTTATTCTGGTGTATAGGTAAAGTGTTGAGTGTTAGCAGATGTATCACAGAGGTTACTGAGCTGCCTACGTTCTGAAACACATGAAGTACAACAGTATTACATAAGCTGCAAATGCATACATTCTATACAGGAAACGGGGCAGGGCCTGCCTGAGGCACATATGGGACACTATAGGTTCTGTTTGACCTCACTGTGCAGGATCAGGTCTGGGGTAACTGTCTCTGTCTGGGGGACTACATCAAAGGTTTGACTTCTATTTCTGCTTCTAAACTCTTTAGATAATCAAAAGAAAAAAACGTGCAAGTTTATGCAAGTTTATATTTAATATATGTGGAAACAATGTGAGCAATAACCATGTTTTACCTGTACCCTCATTGTTTAGCATCTTCTTCAGGTCTGAGGTTTGTGTTTTTTCATGTGCAACACAAATATTGAAGGCCAAACTAAATAGGAGCTCTTCATCTCTAGAACATTTAAATATAAAATAATCATCATATTTAATTCACAATAACTAATAATTTCTTGAGGTTTATGTGGGAAGATATTTTTGTTGTTGTTTTCTATACATGTCTTTGATTTTATTGTTTTTTTTGTGTCACTTGTATGTTATTTTCTCTGCTTGTTATTTACTTTTAGATGTTGCTTTAGTTCTTGTGTTTGTGTCAGGATTTAATACATATTCTTATGAATGTGGAATAAATGAAATGACACTACACTCAATTTAATTTTCTTTATTTGCTTTTTCATGTTGAAGCTTTAAAAAACCACGAGTTACAATAATCTGAAATTAGTTTTAATTAATTAATACAACAATTTAGTTAATATTAGGTATTAGGTATTAGGTATCAACATTAATACATCAACAGAACTCATATAATAATATTTGTAACTTAAAGTTTACAAAAAAATGTTTGTCATTTCAGAACAACAGATTTTTTCAACAAGCTGCATTCTTTTCTTTATTGAAGAAGAATTTCTTAAAAGAAAACAAAACTTCTAAAAAATCAGCCAGTGAAATAATTTGAGTTTATATCCTTTTCAGTCAGCTGTGAGTGGTGGTTTATGCTTCATGTTTTAAACTGAATTCTGTGAGACTTTCTCTCCCTGTTGCATCAGTGATGTGCTAACTTTGCCTGGTGCAGCTCAGAGGCAAAAATAGTAGTTTCTGTTTACAATTGTAAATGTGTCTTTGACCAGAAAACACTAGAGAAGAACTCTGGAGCCTGATTGGTTGACAGGTGGGAGGGTGTACCTGTGTTAGTGTCAGGTGAGCACACGACTGCACCAAACTGTCTGAGTGACTTAGAGGTGCAAAGTAACTAAGTAGATTTACTCAAGTAGATAAGTACAATTTGTAGGTATTTCCCCATGATGCTCTCATTATATGTTACTTTTGTATTTTAATATTTTACATATTATATTATATTTTCTTATCTGTATTCTATTACATCTGCACTTTGTGTGAAAGCCCCGGCTTGAATACTTAACGTATCTCAAATTAGCTCCAGATTTATATACAGAATTGTTAAAATGTTCTCACATGTAATTAATTAATGAGGCTCAAAGAGTATCAAATGGTAAAAGTATTCATTAAGCAAAATGACCCTGTTCAAAGTTATTTTAACTACATGCAGTGCAATGTACATGTGAGCGGTATTTGATGTTGCTGAGGTAAATCTAATATTAAAATACTGTATATTGTTGGTGCTCAAATGAAAGAATTTGAATTCATAAAGTGATCATTTGTTTTATTTATAAAATATTATTACAAATGAACTAAAATTGCCAGATATATGTAGTGGACTAAAAAGTACAATATTTGTAGTGGAATGAAGTGTAAAGAAGCATAATATGGAAATACTCATGTGAAGTACACTGACCTAAAATTTTTACTTGAGCACAATACTAAAGTAAATGTACTTTGTTATCTTCCAGCACTGATGGTCAAATATTCAAAGTTCAACTAGTCAATTCTGATTTGATGATAATTTACAGATATCTCTGTCTTAAACTGAGCTGTGAAGCTCAAAGTGAATGATTTGAAGCTGAGCAGACCAGTATCTTTCTCTAACGAATATCATTAAAGTGAGACCAGAGAACCTGACCTCAGCCTGGACCTCCTCCCAATCTATATTAAGTGTGAGGGGTTGAATTACATCACTATTAACAGTGTGAATATACAGTTTTAAAAGTCAAGCTCTTGAGTTAAAACCTCAACAAACCACAATGTGTTTAATATTGTCACCACCTTAACCTCAACCCCAAAATATGTGTTTTCCTCTAAATAAACAGAGAATGATGTTTGATTTCTCTGTCAGGAACATGAATCTACAGTATTTAGTAATGTTTTATGGAAAGGTAAAAATGCCCCTCTGCCATATAAAGCACAGTATTTCCTAATAACAACCATGTGGCAATTACTGTACAAAATGTTAATGTCTGAGGAATCAATGGTTTTTGAGCAGAGGGTCATTCTCAGCTGTTATCACACTGTCTGTCAGTGCTGAGGCCTTAGAGAGCAAATAACTGGAGGCGTCCACATTTGGCTGCCCTCAAGCTGCTTATCTGTAGAGACACGTTGGCTTTAACAGGACTCAACTACTATACATGTATATATATCCCCTCATGGGGGGTCTCTGTGTCCTCCTCCAGTCAGCCTTCTACCAGAAGTCTGGTATAGGCACACACAAACATATATATATACACATCTATACTATATATGTGTTAAGAGAAATAATGGACTTCACACTTCACACAAAACAATCCACACTGCATGCTTCTAGTAGTTGATTGCAAGTAGATTGATGCAATGATTGAGAGCGGTTACTGCTGTACGTGTATATTCATTTTTTTTTGGAAATCCTGCATAATCTGCCTTTAAATTGTAACAAAATTGTGGGCTAACTCTTCCCACATACAGAAAGGTGGGGCTGAGCAAGGATGCAGAAGGTTGCAACAGTCTTGTATAGACAGACATAATATTCTTGGAGCTGCCGTGACATCTGATATAAATGAGCTGTAGAAACACTTCAGTAAAATCATATAAATAAACCTGTGTGAGTTTACCAGGTTCAAGTTAAAGGTGCAGAACTTTTGTCTCCCTCTCCTGGCTTTGAGAGAAACAGCACAAATACTGTCAATGCATTAGCGCAGAGCACATTAGTGACATGTTTCCTAAGAAACGCAACATAAGTGACGCTGCTTTGCTCCGTTCTCCACTGTGTGAGCTGCACAGGGATGTTCAGAAACAGTTCAGAAGGGTTTTAGGAGAGACACGCCTCAATCCCACTTTCTAAAATGACCTGCGATTGGTTGAGACCTTCTGCAAAGGTTTTAAGTTTTCTCAGGCTGTTTACAGGATTGCGATGACCATTTTATTTAAAATATACTGAAATTGTACTTAAGTACAATTTTGAGATATTTTAAGTATTTTCATTTTATGCTGCTTTATACTTTACTAAATTCTTTTGACTGCTGCTGCTATTTTCCTGATACATTCAAATAGAAGGGTACATTGGGTCATTTTGCTTGAAGAGTACTTTTACTTTTTTTTTTTATAATTTAATTACTTTTGCTACCATAACCTCTGTACTTTTATTCAATTTAAGTGCACTTTTGAAAGACTTTTATTACAATATTTTGTCTTTATGGTATTCGTACTTTACCTCAAATAAAAGAAGAACCAAGAAAAAGGCAGAAAAACAGGTTTTATAGGCAGATGATTTAATTTAAAGACAAATCAATAGAGAACTTCTTTAGTTCATTTCTTTTTTTTCCTATTTCAAGTTTGGCAGGAACCACTGAATCAGTGTAAACCATCCAGACAACAAACCTGAGAGTTTGGTCCCGCCTGCTGCTGGCAGCGCCCAGTTCAGTAATAAAAGCACATATATTATTACATGTTGGACTCATCTTCAACAGTACAAACATTATAGGGTGGAACCAGCTTCAACCTGGGGTGAACACTATGCTTGTTGTTTTATTTCCCTTGATGCATTCAGATGGAAGACACAGACATGGACTTTCATACGCGCTGTGTTACAGATCAGAGATCCAGTAGCAGTGAGTGGAGCTGCTGGTCCATAAATCAGCCGTAACAGGATGAGCACAGTTTGGCGTCTGCGATGAACCATGAACCCATAATGTTCCCATAACATTCCTGGAACGTTCCTTCTGGGTTTCTTTTTGGTGACTCTCCAACAACGTTCTAAGAATATTGTGCAGATGTTTTTGTTCAATGCAATGTACTTAAAAGTATGTAAAATCATGTTTTTGTAATGTTCCCCTGAGGTTTTCTGCAAACCACAGCGTGCTAAGAATATTAACTGAATGTAGAATGTGAGTAAACCCTTCCACAATGTGCTGGGAACATAACAATAACATTGATATTGCCATTTTAACACCTGAAATCAGGATTATATCATGTATGTATTGCATCATTTACACAGGTTTATTTTACAGCCTACAGAACATTATGCCAGAATGTTATAACAACTGTTTTCATAACCAAAACCAATATTAGAACATATCAGAAACAGAATGTCAGCTGGAAAGCTGCTCAGATGATTATGAAACTTATATAACAGGAAGTGCCTCTTTGCCTGTTGAAAGATCAGAGTTTTCTTTTGGAATCACTTTTTTGGAATCACAGATATTTTTTGTTAACCAGTAGTATTGAAATCATTTTTTTTTTCATCTGCCAGCTTCCAGAGAGACGAGAATAAAATAAATAAGTAGAGATTAGGAAAAAGGAGAAAAGATGAGGTCAAAGGTGGAGAAATGAGGAGAGAGGAGGAAGGGATGGGAGATGAGGAAAGAGGAGGAGGGACGAAGAGAACAAGAATAAAGGAGCATAGACAAGGAGAGATGAAGACAGAAGAAGGGAGGGAGGAGAAAATAACTGTCTGTAAGATGTTGTAGTCTTCCATGTTGTTTTGTGCTTCAACTGTAAAACATGTTAACAGTTAACATTCAGCACTTAGACACATCTCTGTGTTTCTGCTGTTTCTTCCTAAAGTTTATTTCTGTTTCTGTTGTGAAAAAACACTTTCAGACACATGTTATCTTGTTTGTCTGAACACATTTATCCAGTGAGCAGCCTAAGAAAGAATATATTACACAATGACAAGTCAATAATTATAATATTTCAGAAATATGTTGATCACAATAAACAATAATAAAGCATTTAGAGTTTGAGCTCAATAACTTTATACCTTCAATAACTTTCATTTTATATTTGAGGAGTTTTTAATTTTGTTTTCCTTCTTTCTTCTTCCCTTCCTTTTATTTAATTTATTGTTTTTCATTTTATATTATTCTATTATTAACTTTTTTTCCCTATTTCACTGAAAATACATAAATATTATAAGAATCTTGAAATAAACCATATGTAAATTAACATAAATGTGTGCACTGAACAGTATACTTCTATAGTGCCAAGATTATATCTTGTTTTGACGATACTTTTTGCTTAAATATTTTTATCATTATTTTTCATCATATATCCATCAAATGTTGCAGTGACCTCAATGTCAAGCAGTTGACAGTGGGATCCATGATTTAAATTTATTGTTTGTATCTCCGCTTCTTTTCAGATCTGTCTCCATACCTTTCTGTTATTTTAAAAAATGTTCATCTCTTTAAAGGAATAAGGAAATATACAATGGAACTGCAGAAGCTATCGAATGGTAATCACCAACATGACACTGACACGCTGGTGGAGGGAGGGTATGTTCTCATGCTTCCGAGTTCCTTAAATTGCTCTGAATTCAGGATTAAACCAAAAATTTATAGAGAATAAATACTGAGAGGTTTATTGTTTGTCATGTTGGTGGCAGAGTGCCGTCAGAGGAAGAGAAGTTCCTGCCGCACAAAAGCGATGATTCAAAGAGACCTGAGTTCACAGATGTGAGTATGAGAGATGTTCTTAAATGATACTGTTGTTTAAGCACAGGAGCAGTCTTTCACTCCCAAAAATAAATGATCATACTTAATAATTATATATTTGATTCTCAACAAAGTTTTGTCTAATTGTGTATGAGTATTGTCTGTTGACCAGATTATAATGTTATCAGCCATTTATCTATGAGGTTATCAACCTCATAGATCTGGGTTATGAGGGTCTAGTTGGCTAGTAGCTGCATATCATGTTGGAACAGGACCATGATATGCATTGGAAAATGCCCCAAATATACACTAAAATGGCATGACAGTAAAACTGACATGAAAAAAAATGTCCTGAAAAAATGACTCAATGTAGTGAAAATGTCTTCACATTACAGTAAAAGTCCTGACACTTTAGCAAAATGTTCCTTTCAACAGGAGTGGAACAGTGTCAATTTTTCCAACACTTTTCCTCTAAGTAGCTGCAATATGGGAGCAGCAAATTTAAGAACTAATGCATAATTCTGTATCTTCCAGTTTGAGGGTAAAACCTCTGCTGGTATGTCCGTCTTCAACCTGAGCAACGCCATCATGGGCAGCGGCATCCTGGGTCTGTCCTACGCCATGTCAAACACAGGCATCGTCCTCTTCCTGTGAGACACACACACTCACACACACACACACACACACACACACACACACACACACACACACACACACACACACACACACACACACACAGAGTAAATACTATTATCTAATAATATTATCTGTAACGCTGCAGTAACACACAAATTTCCCCGTTGTGGGATCAATAAAGTCTTATCTTATCTTATCTTACTACATTATGTAATGTTATAGAGGAAGGATGATAATTGCCATTTTTGATCATTATAATACGGCTCATATTTTTACATTAAATTATTAAACAGTACATAGGATATTTTGATGATAAATATTATATTTAGTATTTATGTTTATACAAGAACTAAAAGTCTATACATTTCCTAAAATGTACTGACACTGCTATAAAACAAATAATTGAAAAGATGAGTGAAAATTATTGCATATGGAATCCTCTATATTATATTAGTAAAAAAATATACGGATAATATTTGATTTACAACTAATTGACAGTTAGTCAGGTAGGTAATCAGGTTTATCGTTACATCAATCTATTTAATATAATATTACGTGTAGTATGACTTCTACACATGTACATTCACAGTACAATTTTGTAATGTTATGCAGATTTCATGTCATATTCTAGTTTAGTATTTAGTAAATACCATGTCACCTTCTAACACAGATCTGTGGTAACAAGTGATAACAACCACAGGTTACAGGAGGTCTAAGTCTAATGATCCTACGGTGACGAACATGTTTCAGTTTCTGTGTTTGTGTTCACAGCGTCCTGTTGACGTGTATTGCATGTCTGTCCTGTTACTCCATCCATCTGCTGCTCCGTAGTGCTGGAGTTGTGGGTAAGAAAATGCTGTCTGAATAGACAACCACCCTTATTCACCTGTTCTTATGTGACGAAGAGTTTTTGACACAACCTCCCAGATCAGTTATTACCTCCTTAAGCCTCTAAGTTATTTATGTAAAACAAAATAAGTTTTTAGAGTTGTAAATATATATGATTTATCAACAATTTGATCAAAAGAAGAATGATCTGGTAATTGAATAATGATTTTACATGATGATTCATGATTTTTAAAATGGAAAATTGCTTAGCTTGTTCCTGATGGAACTTTGAAATGTAGGAACATTAACACATATTTTTTACAATTGTTTTGAATTTTATGGACAAAAAGATTAACTGTTTAATCTTAAAAATGTGAGGTTGACTCCAAGGTAGACTGCTTTATTTTAGGGGGTCAAAGGTCAAAGCTCCCAATATTAAGATACTGTACTTAAATTATTTAAATTATTCCACATTGAGAAGTATGGTATGGTATGGTCAAATAAACACCTTCATTTAGTTATTAAAAAATAGTATAATATTCTATAATAATATAACACAACTCTGTTGAATGAGTACCTTAACTCTTGACACTTTAAGTAATTTTTGTTGATGATTTTTTGCTGATGATATTCTGTACTTTTACTTAAGTAACATTTTAGATCAGGTCTTTATATATATTTGGTACAATATTTTTAGATGATAATTTTTCTATTTTTAGAAGTAAAGCATTACAGTTCACCTTTGGATGTTATATTTCTGTCAGTTGCCATTTCCAAGATGAAATATAGTGTTTACAGTACATGTGAGATTATCATCAGAGCTCAAACTCCTCCTATAGGAGGCTCATTCAGCTGTTGATGTTGTGATGGTGGACGGTCAGTTTTCACACTCTCCTGTTGCTCTCGTCAGGTATTCGAGCCTACGAGCAGCTGGGCCTGAGAGCGTTTGGTCATCCCGGGAAGATCCTAGCAGCTGTCATCATAACGCTACATAACATAGGAGGTAAGACAGTGCTGGTATCTATATGGGATATTTGAAATGTTTCTGTCAAACAGCAGCAGTGGGAAAAGCTCTGTGGGTTTTTTCTCCTCTGCAGCCATGTCTAGTTACCTGTTCATTGTGAAATCGGAGCTACCGCTGGTCATACAAGCCTTTCTGGGCCAGACGTCCAGCTCTGAGTGAGTTCTGCAGCACCTTTGAACACGACAAAATGTATGAAATTCAGTGTGAGTTTCAGCTGTGGGTCCAGCACAGATCTGTGTTTTACTACTTATTGTTATTGTTATTACCAGAAATCTCATTAAAGGTCCAAACTGAGGGTGTGTGACAACTATTTGTGACTGTATGCCCTGTGCTGTCTTTAACCTGTGTGCTGTCATCTGTTCTGCAGAGATTGGTACATGAATGGAAACTACCTCATTATCATTGTCACGGCCTGCATCATCCTCCCATTGGCCTTGATGAAACACCTCGGTATGTCATCTCTCAGCATCATCTCAAAGCCTTTTTGTTTCTTCATGCAACAGTTTTCAGTTCAAATTGGTACTATTGGGGATAATACTAAATAACAAAGCACTGTTGTTAAACACCATTTATAATGTAAATGTATATAGTATAAATAAACAAGTTTAGGCCCAGATTCTGGTCCAATTTCCTGAGGGTCTTTAAATGTTTCTTGGAATAAGAAACTGCAGAATGTGGTTTTCTGAAAAAGACTAAAAAGACTACAGAACATCTTTTCTTACAAAGGTTGTTGTCGTAAAATGCAAACCGTCTCAGCATGTGGTTTTTGAGAGACGTTACACTACCATGCATGCAGTGATGTGGAATGTTTTTTTTTCAGAGGGAAGTAAATGAAGGTCACCTCAACTCTAAAGTGCTAGGGGAAACCCTGCTAATGAGTTTTAGATGTTGATATGAAACCAACTTCTATAGGATATGATGGTGTTACTAAGATGTGATTAGATATTGTGTAAATGTACATATTTAAACCTTTTATTCCTGAACATATGTAGACTGTTGACAGTGTATTTTAGTTGTTGGAGAGAATGTTGCACCTGAATTATTTAACGTTCACATTTTCGTTCTGGAATCTTTCCCAAATAGGCTTATTGTAGCTTATTTATTTGCATATTCAAACAGAACATTTACAAAAAAAAATTGTAATAGCATATTCTATTCTGTTCTGCCTATAAAACCAGTTTTCTTGCCTTTTTCAGGGTATCTTGGTTACACCAGTGGCTTCTCTCTCTCCTGCATGGTCTTCTTCCTCTCTGCTGTGAGTAGCTCAGTATTTAGTAATGCAGTACTATGAGCTTAAACTGACTGGCAGTGGTGGGAGACATACTCAGATTTTTTAAATAATTTAAACCATAATGAGAAAATAATCTTAAAATTCTTTCATTCAAAATTTTACTTAGTAAAAGCACAGAAGTATTGGCAGGCAAATGTACTTACATTATCAACATTAAAAGTTCTCCTTAATCAAAATGTCCCAGTTTACTGTTATATTAACAATTTATATATAGCTATATGCAGCATTTTAATAAAAAAACAATCATTTGTTTTATGTATAAAATATAAATCAGAATAAGTACAAAAGTTAGTAGTTAGTTAAGTTAGTTAAGTTGTTTCTTTAGCAATATAAAATAGATATTATATATGATTAGATATTATCAAAAAAACTCAGTAGATTTGGGTTAACTGTTATAGCAAAAATGTTACAGTAAAAATGTCCCAATGTTACAAAAGAATGATATTTTATGTCCTAACAACGCTGTAATTGTAACCTAATTGCACCCTACTTTATTTGGGTCTGGTCAAGCCCGGATGAGGTTTTGCCGTTGGATTGTCGTTGCAAAATATTTTTGTGGCAAGTCATTTATAAATAAATCCTAAAATATATTTGTGAATCCATATGTGTGCATCGGTTCATTCTGAGGCTGATGTGGCCTCAGCAGCAGGTTGAATCAACAGACTGTATTTACCTTTCCTTCGCTTTCGCACCAGGTCATCTACAAGAAATTCAACATTGATTGTCCTCTGGTAGCGTCTGGCAACGACTCTGTGAGCACAGTAGCACCAACAGAAGAATCCTGCAATGCCAAATTCTTCACCATCAACCAGGAGGTCAGAGAGGAGCTCCCTGGATTTAAAGCACCCACATGAAAAAGATCCTCCGCAATTCAACTGTTTATTTTTATGAACTGCTCAGTTCTGTGCTCTGAACACATGTATAGTCAGAAACTATTTGTGGATGCATCATGTTACATGTGACACATGGCTGGAAGGTAAAGTGAGTGTGTTATTTGATTTGCAGACAGCTTATACCATCCCCATCCTGGCATTTGCTTTCGTCTGTCACCCTGAAGTCCTTCCAATCTACACCGAACTGAGGAAGTAAGAGCTGCACGCGACATTCCCACATTCCACACACAGACAGCGTGGATTTCCCACAGCTGGGAGAAGTATTCAGATATTTTTCTATACAAAATGTACCAATACAAAATATGTTAAAATACTCAAATCCTACTTAAGACTGCATAGAGTAATTGTTATTATCATGAGCCCGATGTACTTTTTAATTTACCTTTTCACTTTATAAAACCATAGTGATTTTACTGTTTGTTAATGGCTAATAACTGATCTCTAAACACTTTCTGGACGCTATTGTAAAGTTGAAGCTGATTATAATACTGTAAATGGTTGATAAATTCTGTGCTGTGCATCTATCATCTAGTTATACAACTTTGCATTTACTTAATAAATAATTGTTCTATTTTATAAATGCTTTAAAAAGTATTACTAACAAGATATTACATTTATCAGTTACAACTTTATAACAACCAGGTTTATGAGCTATTTATTAACCATTAACAACAATTTTATTAGCTATCTATCAACCACTTATAGATGATGTTATTGTAAGGTGTTTCCCCAAAAAGTTATTGTAGGTTTAAGGTCTAAAATTGTTCCATCTTGATTCCCTTAAGTCCGACTAAGAGAAGGATGCAGAACATCGGAAACATTTCTGTCCTCGGCATGTTCATCATGTATTTCTTCACAGCGATCTTTGGCTACCTGACCTTCTACGGTAAGAACAATATCTGAAAAACACATCAGTGTATTGACAGTGAGTTGTCACCAGATCTGAGTCTGGGCGTGTGTGTGTGTGTGTGAATGTGCGTATGTGCATGTGTGTACATGTCTGTGTGTGTATGCAGGCAACACTGAAGCGGAGCTCCTCCACACCTACAGTAAGGTGGACCCCCTGGACACGCTGATCCTGTGTGTGCGGCTGGCGGTCCTGGTGGCCGTGACTCTGACGGTCCCTGTGGTCCTGTTCCCTGTAAGAACACATCTGTCTCAAGATGTCAATCATATTTACTGACTATGACCTGTGACCTGTACTAAATCCAATACGGGAGTTATGGCGGCTGCTCACTTGAGAAAATTAATTCTCCATGTTTTTCCAAATTAACAAACATTTTTCATTGTAGACCAAGAAACTCCATCTGTGATCACATTAATCTGTTACTTTACATCAATGACAAGAGATAACGAACTCCTCAGTACATCAAAATTAAGCAAGGAATCTTACTGTAAATGCAGGTTTATTTTATAATTGCAAAAGCTTATAGCATTAACGGTTCAACTTGTAAAGTTAAGAGTTTAGAAAATATCCCAAAAATAATATGTAATATATTAGGATTTCTCTATGAACCCTAACTGCAAAAGCAGCCAAAATAAAACCTACAGAATTCAACAGTTTCGTTAGTATTTAGGAACCAGAGCTGATCTATATGAACAAAAATTCAAATGCCAATTTTTTATATTATTATTTATGGAATGGCGGTATAAAGTATATAGCTTGATATTTTTTCTGAAGTAATAAAATAGACCATCCTCGTTTAAAGTTACATGTGCCAAGTCTCACACTGGCACCATCATTAACATACAGCGTATGGTTGAGTATGAAAATGGTGCAGGAAAAAGCTACCATTATAAATTTGAAAAATAGGTTTTCTTTCATAAAATGACATTCTTATGCAAAATGTGCACAAACGTACAAAGAAAAAAGCAGAGTCTCTACAAAATTTTCTGCTACACATCTAACACATGACACATTACTTTTACAACAAAACTATTTAAAAATACAGTCAGCAATAAAATAATGGCGTCGATACTATAATACAACTTTTAGCTTAATGCTATAATTGGTACCGGGTCAAATTAACTTAAGCTACTGACATGTTGGTAACGTGGTAACGTCTTAACTTGTAAAATCTATGTGGAGATGGTTTAAGGTTTTTTTTTTTCTTTTCTCCGACCGGTCGCAGCTTTACACTCCTCTGACTCTCACCTGTTGCTGGTGATTGACGTGCGTAACAACCCCAAAGCAAGATGGTTGTCTGTAGTTGACAATCAACAAAAACAAATTTAAAGGAACAAGCGGCTTGTTTTAGGACATAAGCGCTATACCGATATATAAAAGATATGATGTAATCCTATATCGCGCAAGAAAAGATGTTGATATGAATTAAAAGCCCGGTGCTCCTGTGTGTTTCTGTCAGATCCGTCGTGCTCTCCAGCAGCTCCTTTTCCCGGGCAGACCCTTCCACTGGATACGCCACATTGCTATCGCCCTGTGTCTGCTGTTTGCTGTCAACCTGCTGGTCATCCTCGTCCCCAACATCAGAGACATCTTTGGCATTACAGGTAAGACGATAAATGCTTGAAGTTGAAGACCTTGTCAAGATACTTAATAATGGCTTCAAACCGGACAAAATTG
This sequence comes from Eupleurogrammus muticus, assembly GCA_036785175.1. NCBI lineage: Eukaryota > Metazoa > Chordata > Actinopteri > Scombriformes > Trichiuridae > Eupleurogrammus > Eupleurogrammus muticus. The sequence goes on from JAYKQN010000008.1 coordinate 23,793,932, forward strand.
TATAAATTATAGGGATGTAACAATATCTACTGATCATCAAGATAAAATATAATTTTGAATTTATTATTAGAATGTATTATTATTACAATTAGCCAGAGATCAGAGATATAAGCAAAAAACTGTTTGGGGGTTAAGAGCGTTTGTTTGTCTGTTTTCAGACTAAATGTATCTGAGATCTTACTGTTAGGTTAATAAAAGACCCTACTGGTTAATAAGAGATCGTACTGGTGCTAAATAAATGCTCGGTCTGTTCAGTGGCGAATTAACACCCGGGCTGTTATTTGGTAGTTTACGGTATTGTCATCTCCACTCTGTGTCCAGGGGCAACCACTGCTCCCAGTCTGATCTTCATCCTTCCTGGACTCTTCTACATCCGCATCATCCCCATCGAGCATGAGCCCATGAACTCCAGACCGAAGATCCAGGTACAGTTGTGGACACAGTTTTAAACAAATGAAATGGAAGTTTACAGACAATATTGATCAGAGGAGTCAAAAGTCATCCATTACTTTGGTGGAAGTATAGACACTAGGGTTTGAAAACACTTAAGGTGTCAACTCAAGTAAAAAAACAAAACATTTTATGCATAGAAAATAGCTGAATGGTTATAATTTAGGGCACAAAGCAGGGCAAATAATGCACTTTCTGACGGAAAATTACTTTTTGGCTTGACAGACATCCTGAAAACAAGATGATTTGTAATGTATGATGTATGTATGGTCATAATACTGACACCTTTCTCCATTTGTGTTTTTCAGGCTGCATGTTTCACAGCACTTGGGTTCATATTCATGACAATGAGCGTGACATTCATCGTGCTTGACTGGACGAGTGGGGAGAAACGGAGTATCGGCGGACACTGAAGTGCTTACTTCCAACCCCCCACAGCAGCAGCAGCAGCAGCAGCAGCAGCAGCAGCAGCAGCAGCAGCAGCAGCAGCCCCCCACGGTGCCCCCGGGGTGCCCCTCAATTCCTCTAGAAGGAAAACAAGATTCAACTCACTGCTAGAAGCCTGGACCACTGCTCAGACTGTCTATTAATCAAAAGATGAATCTGCTCCTCCAGAGTGTTGAGAGGCCATCACCAGGTTGATATGTTCCACCAGATCCATCACAGGTGGAGTTCCTCTAGTGAACACGCCCCTGCAACGCCCCTCAAACACAAAACTAGCTGCTGTCACAGAGGCTGGTGTGGTGTTTATTAACGGCAATATTAGAAGCAAATTGGGCAAATGTCTAAATGAAAAAAACATGTTTAATGAGCAGCCAGGTTTGATATTTGGTGTATGCTTTGCTTTATTATAATGCTATTATTAATACATTTTTGTTCAATTACTTCTGCTCATCAGAGACTGAAGAAACAAATGTGTTCACATAATTCACTTCAAGTGATGTGATTCTGCGGAGCAGTGCTGGACTGAATGAAACTGTCTTCCATTAAAGTTTATACAACTGTGAAGCCATTAATTTCCTATTATTCTTTTGTGAATTTATTCTGGACAACATGTTTACATTGTTTAATAAATTTCACTAAAGTATCTGTTTATTTTGTTTTTGTATTCTTTCAAGTGATGAATATGTTTCAAATAATAAAAATAAAGGTGTATTTAGAATAAATAAGGTTTAACCAGTATTAAACAATTGTCTGCTATACTGTTTATCTTTTTGCCCTCCAATGGTTAAAATGGCATAACACGGGTAAAGTCCACAGTGGAATTTAATCATTTCCTTGAGACTACTTGAAGATACAAATCTGACATTTACCAATACATCCATAAAGCAGCCCACTCCGTTTCACTGTTTTCATAACAACCTAGTAAACCAATAACAATTAAAAAAAAAAAAAGAATACCAGTCATTGGAGCTCCTTGTTATCACAATGCTAAACTAATAACAGTCAGAATATAACACAACCATAAATCATCTGTTTCCATGGTAACTTTGGTCAGCAACCAAACATACACTGATGTTACAACATTTAAATATGACAGTTCTACACTAATTATAGCATAATTATGAATCTTGTGTTCCATTTCTATCACATCTTTCTGCTTGATGCTGCCAAATCTTTTCTCCTCTGACATAAGAATTTGAGTGTTCTAAGCCAAGCTGAACATGTTTATTCTATATAGTATTTATTTCAGATTAAACATTTCACTTATCAACTATATATCGCTATAATGATTTCATGAGCAGCATTATCAGAACCATGGATGGAAAAATGGTCATTGGTATTAAGCTCTAATCACACATCAGAAACAGAAAATAAACTTCGTTAATATTAAAAGAAGGTTTAAAATATCATCTTGCAAGGCAATATCAATATCCATCAATAAAGCAGTTTTATACCATGCATGTTGGGCAAACAAAGACAAAAAGCCAAAAAGCCAAAAACTCTCAGTTGAACAAGAAAACAGATGAGTCACAGTCTGCATCCTGTAAAGCCTTTAGTCATGAGGAGGATGATTTGCCTCCATCTGCTGGAACAAAGATTACAGCGAATGATGTGAGCTTGAGTTGGTAAATGGGCTGTACTTACTATAGCTATACACACATAGTACAGTATATACAGTATATGTACATCTATATATACTGTACATAAACTGTATATACACTGTACATAGTACAGTATATATACATGTGTTTTCTGTATAGATAGAAATGTATTTACTCTCTTATTGTCTGTATGTTTGTTTATATGAAAGGTAATAGGAAGATAATAATGAAAGGCAATAAATGAAAGGTAATTAATAAGATATTAATGAAGTGAAGTCAGTCCAGGTAAAAGAATTAAATGCTGCATCAGCAATGTCTTTTTTATTGAAGACAATTGCTACAAATGTTGTATTTACTTCTTTTACTTTTCTTTCTTTCTTACAAAAAACAATTAACAGTATTACAAATAATTCAAATTAATACATATTCACAAATATACCATCAAATTTACATTTATACAGAAAAACACAAAGTATAAAAACAACTAAAAATCCAAGTGCGATCACAGTGGTGACTGAGGGAGGCGTGTTTGGCAGTAAGTGACCCTCAGGTTCTAATATTGATCTTTGTGTTTCAAACTAAACAGGAAATATACACTGACCTCTCCTGTCTGCACAAAGCAGCATGTGTCAGGACCATGAGGTCAGGCAGGAGGTTGTGTGCTGAAGAGTAAAACAAAGGTACTGAATAAAGCTGAAATGTTATCCAGGCATTTTGATAGTTTCACATAGACCAAATAGTTACGTTCAGACTGAATCAACTATAGCCTACACATATTGTCCTTATAACTATGGATGATTCAGAGAGATTAGCCAATTAACTGGAGAAGAAGAATCAGCCCTTCAAAGCTGTGGATGTGTATAATAAATAGTATTTTACTCCTATAGAGATGGACCATATGTCTGAATAGAAATATTATAGCTGTAAAATACAGCTCCAGCAGCAGCTAAACTCATCTCACGTTACAAGTTTTCACTGACTGATTAATCAACAGATTATTCATTGTGTGACTGATGTGCCCAGCACTAAAGAGTTTTAGGAAATCAACTTGTGGAAACATCACCTGTCTCATCAGTACTTCACCTGCACCAATCACTTGTTCTATCTTGACACAGGAAATGTCGATCTCCTTGGCAAATTCTCTCACTGCCGCGTTAGGGTCTTCATAGGTGAAGGGGTCAATGTAGATCTTCACTCCTGGTGACACTTCAACAAATATTAAAGAAAGGACAGCAACAGCTAAGGCAGAAGGACAAACAGAGCTAATAGATCTATTTATATTCCCTCCAAACCAAAACACAGCTATCAGCTGTCGGTCTGGGCTGCGATTCCAACTCTAAGGAAAACTTAAGCACTACCTGCATCATAAAATCTACCAGGGTTTGTCCTCAGTCTGCTCAAATTTTTCCTAGATCATCTTTAGCCCAGAGTTTATTTTACTAAAATCTTACAAGTGTCTGATTCAATCCCATTAGACAAACACACACATCAGTATAATATATACTGTAGATACAAATATTACACACAGGGTCTGCTATTGTCTAAAAAAGAAATATTTACCAAGTTTTTTCATCTTCTGCAATATTGGATTGAAAAAATGATTGAGACAGCACTGAGTTTGGATAAAATGTTTTGCTCTTCTTTATAAATAAAACATTATAATATGAAAAACTGTGTCTGACAGACAACATATAAATTAACATCCTTAGTCAAGTATTCCTTATAAACCCTCATAGGATGTTAAGGTACAGCCCAGATTTCATTATGCAGCCTCTGGTAACTTACTGTGGCCACTGGTGTAATGTTGGAGTTTGTCTGTGTATTCTGATTCTGGTCTTTCTGTTGAACTCTTCCTGCCAGGGACAAACACATGCACGCACACATGCACACAACCACAGAAGAAATAAGCTCCGCCCATTGAGTAAAAAAAGTAAAGGGACCCTTTAGTTAGTGTTTTATTTTATTTATTTTTTTTTAGCATTTTTTTTTAGCTTTTTTATTGCAGTTAATATGAGTAACTATCAGTTATAACATTTCATTGCCTGAACATTATCAACCTGCAGCAAAAAATTATGACAAAAGTGATCACAATGATGAAGACGACTCCCGCAGAGGCTGAACCGATGATAAGCGGAAGCTTCTCCTGGATGTTGGAGTTATATTCCTCTGTGAGGCAAAACACAAACAAGATTAAGATTGAACATCTTCCTCATACAAGACATCTGGGATTAGAAAGACATACATTAAATCTATTTATTTAAATGACAACATCAGGGCTATTTAATCGATCTAGTTATTGTAGCTAATATGTTTGTTATAATCACATTTGGTGGATCATTGTCTTTATCATTATTGCTGTAGCTATTATATGGCTATTTAAACATTCTATATGACCGGCTGGCTATAACACTAACAGCATAAACTTTAAAATCGGGACAAGTTCAACAGGTTCATCTTTGTTGTTTGTATTTTGATGACATCCTGGTGTTCTCCTGAGACCCAGCTGAACATCGCCACCATGTCAGGAACAGTCTGTTTGTTCAGGTGGAAAAGTGTGAATTGAGTGTTTCACATGGAGTCTGTTTCATTCCTGGGGGTCATTATCAAGAAGGGGAGGAGAAGCTTCAAAAGTGATGGCCTCTCCCACCTGACTGAATGCCAAGACCATTGTCCCCCATCTTTGGCAGCCCAGTGGGAGATTCATCAGCAGGTGAAAGCTACTCTCCAGACCACACAGACTCCAGGTAACTTTCCTTCTAACCTCCTGTTGGTTACTGACTGTCTCTGGTTGCAGGTGCTGCAGTGGGGGCACTCATCGCAGTTAACCTGTAACCCTGGAGTGCACAGACCCTCAACTTCCTATGCCAGTGTTTCTGGTGGCCCTCTATCTCCTGGGATCCTCTCGGTTTATTGCGACTTGGTCTGTCTGTGCCCACCGGCAAGGCAACTCCCAAACCCCCCGCGGGCCTGCTCCATCCTATTCTGGTCCCCCAGGGGCCATGATCAGTGACAAGCCCGGTGACAACCATAACCCATCCAGATGTTGCTTTGTCATCCCCCCTTTTTCCCTTCATGGATCTATTCTTCTTGAATAAATATTTTTTTTCTTATTGACTAATTTATCACAGCCTCAGCTGTGACTCTGTGAGTTTCTCTGTATGTTTTTCTCTGTCTGTCTCTCCTTTGTGTTTCCCCTTCCCTTCCTTATCTTTCAGGTAGAAGTGGGGAACAGTGGTGGAGTCCTGGCACACTTGACATCAATCGCACTCGTTACCCGAAGCATTTAAACACCACTCTCTTCTTACTCATTGCTAGAAAGTTCCTGCTACTGCTTTAGCAAAAACTACATTGTCTGTTTGCTATGCTCTTCCCCAAAACCGGTTCTTTGTCTTTCCATACCAGTTCTGCCTGCTTCACCAGACCCAGCCTCATGTCTGCCTCTGGCATCTCAAGCATTTTCCCCCATTACTCCTGCACGTCTGCCCAATGTTCTGTTTCCTGCTGTTTCCTCTCTGCTCTGCTGCCCTGCTGCCCTGTCGGATCCTACCACTCCATTATCCCAACACTATCGCTCCCTGCCATTTCCCCCTTTCACTTACTTAGGAGCAATAAAGACTTTGTTGACAACCCATTTTCACCTCTGTCTCTGTGTCGCAAAGGGGTTAGTCCACGTTCTGTGACAATTGCTGTTTAGGAGTAACAGAGGTTTTGACCTTAACCTTAATAAATATTTAAAACATGAAGATATAGCTTTTGACAAGTGAGTTTCATACTGAAAACAGTAGAATTCCACATGAACTTGAATGAAAATAGCTTTTCTGTGAAAATATGGCATTGTTTATCGAAAATAAAGGGTTTCATCTTAATGTGTTTTCCGTCCAAGAGAATGTGCTTGAAGCAATAAAAACTGGAAACATGAATTTCTGATGGAAAACAGTAGAATTCCATATAAACATGTAAGCAGTTGAGGGTTTTTTTTGTGAAAATATTGCATTGTTTTTGAGAAACAGTTTTAACCTTAATGTGTTTTTCAGGCAGGGGGAATGTGGAACAAGTGAATTTCTCACTAGAAGCAGTAGAATTCCACATAAACTTGAAGGCAAACAAGGTTTTCTGTACAAATATTAAATTGACTGTTGACGATATACCGGTTTCCATCTGATAGCAATCCTCTGGCCAAAAGAATGCATTTACCCACAATTCAAACCCCTATATCTCCTACACTATTTTATATTTTCAAAAAACCTCCTTCTCCTGCAATCTTGCTCATACCTACCTCTCCAATTTATATACTGTTTATATACTTATCATTACATTAAGATTTTTGTTTTATATCAACCTGGTTCAGACAGCCCCCTACATTATTAACCTCCCTGCCATGAAATGGAACCTGGAGGAGCCAGAAATTGAACCACCAATCCTCAGACTGATGGGCGACTGCTCTACCTCTTAGATACAGCCACCCCAGGAGGAGGAGGATTTTGAATTGTATTCTTGATTTAAACAAAGAATTGTACTAGTGAGGTCTGGAAATAACAAATGCATGGACAAGATTTTCTACATCTTTTAGAGACAGGATGTTTCTGATCGTTGCTATGTTGCGTAGGTGAACACAGTAAGTCCTAGAAATATGTTTAGTGTGAGAAGAGAATGTCAAAGACGACTCCCAGGTTTCTGACAGTGTAGCTAGAGGCAAGGGAGATGGCATCCAAAATAGTTAATCACTGGATATTGAATTTACCAGGATTTCAGGCCTGAGCACAATAATTTCAGTTTGGTCTGAATTAGGTAGAAGAAAATTGCAGGATTTTTTTATCTGTAAGACTTTTGTTTTGCTCAAAAGTATTAGTCCGAGCACAGAACCCAATGTGTAACTTTTATATGGATAGAAAAAACATTATTAATATGAACAAATTACTGACGATCTGAGAGATAGGACTTAAACCAGTTAAATAAAGTCTCTTTTATGCCAATAAGAATGCTCTATTTTCTGTTATAAGACCTGATGTTCGATTTTGTCAAATGCAGCACTAAGGTCTTAAAAAACAAGAATGGAAATATATCCTTTATTAGATGCATTGGGAATATCATTTGAGGTCTTCATTAGTGCTGTCTCTGTGCTGTGATGCATTCTAAATCTTGACTGGAAATCCTCATATAAATCATTATTATGAAGAAAGTTTTTGCTGCTTTTTCTTAGCGAGGAAGGAAGGTTGAAAATAGGTAAATAGTTGGTGATAATACTTGAGTTAAGAGTGGTTTTTTTTGAGGAGAGGTTTAATGTCGAGCAATTCCAGTAGTGCTAATCATATGCTGACGATACTGTATATGGTCCAAAAGGCAGGTTGGTTTCTGGATGAAGATTAATGAAGCTAGTTCAGAAAGGTTGATTGAATAAAGTGTGTCTAAATGAATATCACCTATTTTGTCCATCTGTACGATTCCTGAAAATGGAACAAGGTGATAAATTCTGTCTCTAATTATCAGAATTTTGTCATTAAAAAGCCCATAAAGCCATTAGTGCTGAGGGTTGTAATAATACATGGATCAATACAGTAGTTACATTTGTCAGTGAAGCTAACGTGCTGAAAATAGAGTTTTGTATTTTACCCTTAGTAAAGAGTAATAAGCAGCTCTAGCATTACATAGGGCCTTCATGTACATTTTGAGACTCTTTTTCCATGCGTAGAGAGCTTCTTCCAGTTTACTGGAATGCCATATTCATTCGAGTCTTCAAGAGGTTAACTTCAATTTACGGGTTTGAGAATTATACCAGAAAGCAAATCAATTCTTTTCTGTTAAACTAACTTTTTTAGAAGATAGATGGTGTCATAAGTTGTTCCCAATGAACTTGCAGTGCTTTCAACAAGTTGATCTATTTCAGATGGACAAGCAGCAATACAGAAATCCACAGCTGTGGTGAAGCAGGGCAGTGAATTGACTACAGACGGGAATCACTTCCTTGAAGTTAGATATAGAACTATCAGTTAGATATCTAGTGACTCTATTTTTTCAGGTGGGGAGTAGCTTTATATAGGAAATCAGGATTTGGTCATTAGGAAATGGTCTGAAGAGAGGATTCTGTGGGAAGTTACAACTATTTTTACATAAGTACATATAAACTTATGAATGCAAAATACTCAAGAAAAAGAAGCAGCATATAGCATGAACACTACTTCCTGGAGCACTTTGACTGACTTCACTGGAAAGTTGGGTGAGTTTTGAGGCCAAAAAGCTAAATTTGAACAGAAGAAAAACGCAATAAAAGAATTCCTGCAGTACAGATACAAAAATGGCCTTGCAACTCACTGTGTAAGTGTGTCCTAATAATGATACTCACTGAAAAGTACACACATTTTCCTAGCAGCATTCATGAAATATTTTGCTTGTGCTGTGCCAAGTTGATTTTCTATGGAAACAGTGTGCCATGCATGTAGTTACATAACAAAATATATACAGGGCATGTCACTTAACTTTTTAGAAAGTAAAATATGTCAGACAGGAAGAATTTGTAAACATTAACCCTACTTGTGCTGACCAATCTTTTGCCAGTGAGAGCTCATATTGGAGCATCTGGAACTTCTTACTCCTGATCCAACTCTCCTTTTTAAGGAAGACACATTTTTGAGCATGTTCTTGATTGTTGAGGATGAATAGCCCTTTCCCTGAAGGTATGTTGGCTGTCTGTGAATAAAGGTGAGGTGTTACGTAGGTGAAGTAAGTAAATCTGACCTCCAGTTTCAACATATGTCATGTTCCAAATTCTCAATCCTCATATATTTTGAAACATTAATTCTCTATGTCAGCTTTTATTAGGGTCGCTGGTGTCTGTAAAGCCAATTCCAGCATATTGCAGGCAAAAGGCAGACATACAGGTCCCAACAGGTGCCAGTCTATTATGTGGAAAATGCACCATTTACTCACACACTCATACCTATGGGCACTTTAGAGTCTTCACTTAACCTCACAACATGTTTTTGGACTGTGAGAGTATGCCAGAGAACCTTGAGAAAACCCATACATATTGAAGGAGAACATGCAAACTCCACAGAGAAAAGTCCAAACTCCAGGCATAGAACCTGGAGTTTGGACTTGCAAGTACAGCAAGTACAGTCTTCTTGCTGTACTTGCTTCAAATTTATAAATCTTATGTGCCTCTTATAACGTTTTATCTTGACGGACAAACAGTTCACCTCTACCAGCAGGACCTTGTGAAGCCAGATGACTCCACACCACAGCAGCAGACAATAAAGCATACAAACAGCCCAGTGAGGACCAGGAGGCATGCCAACAGCAGAAATGAGGAGAAACATGGGCAGCAACAGAAGACCAGGGGACAAGTCAACATTGGGGAAAAAGGAGCTGAGCAGGCAGTGAAAGAGGAGATGAATTGCACCACCAGAAACATCCTTCATGGAAAGTTATCTCAGACTGAAACTCTGAATTTAACAAATATATATCTCCATTTAGCTAAATACTTTAGTTCACTCAACTAGTTAAAACAGAAATTGAAAAGACAAAACTAAATAAAAGATGAAAAATGTGACAATACCTAACATAACTTCCATTTGGTGTAACCTTAAAAAATACTTCCAGATAGTTCCCCCTTAAAAAGGTTTTAAAATTTTAAAATTAAATGCTATCCTTCTAATTTTATATTTTAGGTGGATTTAATATTACACATTTTTTATTACTTTTTGGTCACACAAAATTGTGATTTTTGTAAAAACAAATAAACACATTTTTAATCCAGTGACAGGAAACAATAAAACTTAGATTCTGAAGGACCTGATGAATGCTTTAAAAACATTTATTTAAGAAAGGTTTTGAATTTCTAATCTTGCCAAACATGGCTTCTCATTGACCCTAAATATTTAAAATGTATCATTCTTTTTGAGTTTTGTGTCAAAATCACACAAAATTGTGATTTGACATTTTCTTCTTGCCAACCATGAGCGATGTCACTGACGCATCTAATAAAAGAATATGCAACAGCCAGCAGTGCCACACCTATGGTGTCCAGTTGTTCTTCTGCATTTTTGTTTGTATTTGATAGAGAAGCAAAATGCGGAGCTACAGAACTGGCATGCAGCAGTTAGAATAGGAGCAGGTCACTCTGTTGATCTCAGAACTTTTCCTGTTTTCTGTTGTGCTGCTGAGTTGATGCTGTAACTCTCATCCGTGTGTGTGTGTGTGTGTGTGTGTGTATGTGTTGGCAGGTTCTGGTGATACTGATGGGGATAGTGTGCAGTGGCTCTGTCTGTCCTCGCCCCTATAAATCTGCCGACAAAATCTACCCCTCGCACTTTGAACACATGTCTGACCTTCTGACATCTTCAGTTGCTCCCTGGGACCTGAAGTGAGTTTTCTTTCTGTATGTAAACACCAAACAAAACATCTTCCTGATGTACAAGCTCCAGTGTTTTCTCCAGTAACTGAAGAATTTGTGAAGAAACACCAGACTGTGGATGTTCATTCTTGAGTTGGGGGAGAATATAAATGCCAAGGTCCATTTATTAGCATCACACTGTGAAAAGATATGATTCAAAGTGTTAATGCTAGTAAATGAACTTTCTTTGTTGTAAAAAAGAATGCACTTTTTCCCTCCAGAAACCAGGAGATCACCATCACCAACATCCTTAAGTTGATCCTGTTGGGACCATGAAACTCTGAACCAAATTTCATACCAATATAGAAAATATTTATGGATGTAATAAAATTAGCAGCTTCCTTCACTTACTTTTCTGTGTTTTTAAAATGCTGCTGACACTCAGATGCTGAACCAACCAGCCCCAGTTTCCCTGAATCACTCACTTCTACCTCACAGCTGCTTCTAAGCTTGTTTTCTTCGGCCTTTTATGGTGCAGTCCCTGCAGGCAGCAGGGACTGCACCATGAAGCACATGATCGCAGAGTCCATCTTCCTCCAGATTTCAGTCTACCAGAGGATCAGCAACACTGATTGGTGCAGGTGTCCCTATGATCTAGCTGTCGGATGCACTTGTGTCAGAAAACTACGATGACAATGATAGTAAACATCAGGACGAGTTAGAGACTCAGTGTGCAGTGTGCACATTTCAGAAACTTTCAAAAACCCAGATGCTCTGTTTAAAGATTTGTTGAGGTTGTGATATGCAGCATATTTATACTACACATTTATTAAAGGTATCATGTGATTTGTGATAACTAACTTACCGGTAAAAGAATTTCACTATAGTTGACAATAGTGTTCAATACAAATGTGAAAAATCTTAGTTCTGCATTGTATGCATTGTAAAAAGTACCTTTGCTTATTAATGCTGGTAAATTTAATATTATTTAAATATTTTAATGAATTTAGGTATTTGTATTTTTTTTTAGATATTTAATATACTTATTTAAATAATAATAAATGTATCATTTAAACATCTTCACACTAATGTTCATGTGTTCATGCTTTTACTTTTTCCACATTCATCTGGCAGTAGAATGTTGCAATCATTGTTATCAAGTTTACTTATCAGTCTACACGTATTACTCCATAATGACAAAAGTAGACAGAAAGTTTTGCAATGTTATAGTAGCAGTTGAACAATTCTATAAATCATGCTTCTGATTATTTACCTTTTTTTTTTTTTCTTTCTTTTAAGTTTTCTGCCACTACTTTGATAGTTGATCAATCTATTAATTATTGAAATGATAAATCAATTCGTTGTTTGGTTCAAAAATAATGTGGATCACCGTTTCCCAAAGCTGTAAATAAAAATTTCCTTTTTTGACTAGACCGATGTATCATACCCCAAAGATCATCAATTTACTATTATAGAAGAATACAAAAACAGAAAATAATCAGAGAAGAGAAGCTGTACCAGAGAATTTGTACATTTTCTTCTTAAAATTGACTAACTGATAATTGATTATCAAAATAGCTGTCAAGCAATGTAATAATTGGCAACTTTTAACCATTAACTTTTAACAATTAACCATTACAGCTCTATATCTATATGGTTTGGAATTATATTTTTATTTAAATGATTTCAGCCTACAAATCATAATCAGTATTGGCCTCAAAAATCTTCTTATCCCTCAATGTAAATAATTAAATCACAACATCTCTAATAAAGAAGACTAAAATTGAAGTTTGAAGTTGTAACAATTTTTATTTTCGATCATGATCTTGAACCAAGAGCAAGAAGCCTTTCACAACGCGAGGAAAAACAGACCGACTGTAATATCACAGATGATGGATGGCGTTTGTTTGCACCTTCATGTCACCAAACAAAACAAAGAAAAAGCACAAATAAAAACCTGGTATTTCCATAGCAATAAAAACTATTTAAAAAACAACCTGCAATGTTCAGAATCTTCTGACGAACATACAGAATTACAAACACAGGAACACTAATAGTTTACCTGCCCCTTAGTCCCTCCCCCCAAGCAGAGGGCAGCAACCACAGGTGAACAAATATTGAGTAGCGCATATGGCATCACAGTTCCACTGTTACCACAACTTTCATCTACGTACAGCCCCAAGTTTATATTCAAGAATATAATCTACAGTACTTACAGACAGTCTATTTCACTCATCTAAGACTTTACCTTGAGACTAACTGAGAAATAAAAGAGGCCTGAAGTTTGAGGCGATGATTGATTTGTGAACTGAAGATTACAAGTTCTATCTGCTAATAGTGAAAACTCATAGGAAAAGAAAAACAAGTCTCTTAAAGCTACAAACCAGCGAAGCTTCACATCGTCATTGCTCACTTCATTCATTTGTAGATTTGTTTAGTCATGCTATAGTTGCACTACTTGAACAATGGGGGTACAATAGGTCAAATATCAGATTGAAGTTGCATGTGTTAAGCGTGTAAATGTGAGTGGAGGATTTACATGTATACCAAAATTTCTCAAATATGGAGGTTTATAAGCTTTAGGTTGTTCTATCTGGAATCTTCCGTTTTTGGAATCTTTGAATCTTGCTTTTGCAGCAATCTGCTGACATATCAACTACAGCTCTTCCTGTCTGTTTAACATCAAAGGTGGTGTGTGTAGTTTCTGGTGGCATATCGTGGTAAGGTTGCAGCCATCTGATGAACCTGAGCTTGTAATAGAATCTCTGAGGGCCGCAAAAAACGCAAATGTCAGTCTCTCATGCCTACACCATGTTGATCTGATTTCAAACTATTTTTAATAAACATTATATATATTATATTCCATGCTCAGGCTGATCAACTAAATCTCACACACTGTACCTTTAAAGATGTTGCTTCTTCTCTAGAGTCAATATTAATTCTTCTCAGATGAAGTAAAGTTGAAAATGGAGGGTGGATTTGATAACTTCGATTTGATAACTTCACTATCGCTTCATAGATTAACTTATGTGCATTTGTCTGTTTTTTAATCAGCAATTTTGCTTTACATGACTGTAGTCAGATTTTCATTTCTAATGAATCAGAGACAGTAGCCACAGGTTTGTTTATCACAGAGCTCCACTGGATTTTGAGTAATGTCTGTTTCTGTCTTGACGACAGAAGTCAGCTCATTTAGATTAGAGCTTGCCGCCTGTTTTCTATTGTGCCAGCTTTATACTTTCATTTTTTTCTTTACTTCTCTTCAGCAGGTTTTTGGTTTATATAATAAGTGTTAGAAAAGTGGGACAGCCTTTGTGTCCTCTTGGCTTCTGACGTTACCTCGAATCACATCCTTGCCCACAAAACTGCAACACTGTTTTTTTTGGTAGTTCAACATGTTTCACAGCAAACAAAGTTAAGATTTTCCAATGCGACAAAATGCCTGAGATTCTACCATGTAACTTTTTTTAAAAAAAATCTACAGGCATGATAAATACAAATATAATGATTTGTCAGGGGAAACAGAGAGGTGAAAATGTAACGTTTCCAGGGGCAAGTCAAATCAAAAATATATTGCAGACGGACACTCAGATGGTCAACAGTTGTGATCTGTGCGCTAAACATCTTTGTTCTACAAATCTCAATCAGCAAACTCTAAAAATGGCATTAAATCATAGAGAGAGAAAAAAAAGTTGGTCAGGGGAAAGTAAACCAGGATAAAAGTCAATAACCAGCACTGAGCCTGCTCATGTATGACAGATGTTAATGAGAATCAGGAACATTTTAAATCCATTAAAGTCGAAGTAGTAAAGGATCAAACTAATCTCTCTAAAAAACTGAAAAAAATGCACAACCTGAAATAAAAATAGAAACTATTTAATACTGTACACTAATTGGACGATTTATACTTCTTAAAGTCATCCATCATTCTAAAAAAGGCAGTTTGACTAAATCTACATAAACACACTGTAAACTTTTTTTTTTTTTAAAAGACCAACAATGGAAACGGTTTGTTGTCCTCAACAGCTTTGAAATATTTAATTAATGACTGTTCAGTATTGTCTGAAAAGGTACATTATATTTACAGGAAAACCTGTGATGCTAAGAAGTTTAATGTTTTTATCCCTGAAGGAGCTGTTGTCTGATGGAGATCAGGGTGAATCTTTACAGATCAGTAAAACCCTTCGTCTCTGGAACCTTTTTGTCTTCTGCCCTTTTTACAGCGTTTTGCCTTAACTACACAAGACACAAAACTATATATTAGCAGTTTACACAGCTTGTTTCCAATGTCAGAATATTGCAATATACAATATTATCATGGGGGTAAAAACATGACAAATGTGTTTAAAAATGTTTTGCAAAAATTGTAATAACAATAATGACTGTAAAAGCCAATCACAGATTAACTGATTATAATTTAATAATTAAAGATTAAACACATCTAATGATCATTCAAGTATAATTCATAAAAATTACAACCTTCTTAAAAACATTCTTAAAATGTTTTAAAGCATGAACAGTTTTTTAATAATGCACTGAACATTATCTTTTTATTTTCCAGGTAAAAGGAAGGGAAGTCAGCTTGTCGCTTCACTCAGGATGTAGGTTGAAACCCTAACACCACAACAATATATTTGCTGTTGTACTTTGATGATTTGGTTATTTTCAATTTAAAAGAAGTGAGAGTCATTGTTTTCTGGCAGTTTGTTCCAGATCTTGTTGCATAAAAACTGAAAAGAACAACAATACTGTGAAAAATATCACATTTGGCATAAATATTACAATATTCTGATCTATCAAAAATTGTCCCGAGATTCTGTATTTACAGCAAAGCTGTAGTAAAGTATCTGTGTAAAAGCAGGTTTTTATGAAGTTATTTTTGCAGCTGATTCAATTTTCATACACAATAAAAATGTAACTGGCTGGTGGCAGCAGAGTTAAGACAATAATGCAGTGTTTTTGCTGCAAGTCTGAGGCGTTTTTTTGTTTGTTTTTTGTCTGTACGCAGTTACGAGAAGTCAATGGATTCTTTCTATAAGGTAGAATGCCAAAATGAAACCTAATAATCACAATATCACGATTTCACCTTTGTGTTCATACCCTAGGAAATCTCTGAGCACATTTAGAATCACGTTTGAGGAGGAGGTCAGTGTGCGTTGTAAGGACGGACGGCAGCACCGGAAATTTCTCATTCCACTGGCTGGCTGGTGACTACAACGTAGATCCAGACAAGATTGCCCCGCTGTTCTAGGTTGTCTGTACAGAAACAAACACACAGAACACAAGGATTAACACTCAGAGAGCAGGGATTATCAGTGTTTTGCACAATGGTCTAGAATTTAAGCATCGGTTTCATGACACGCTGACATTTACAGTAGACAACTCTGCTCCCAACTACTTGTGTGACATGACAAACATTAATTTATGAATTTACATTCAAAACGTAAAGTCATGTCTGTGTCCGCTGCTAACACGGTGTTACATTATACCTTAATGAAACTGAAAATAACAGCATGAGTTTTCAAAGTAAATAGTCTTTTAAGTGCTTGGTGGTTTTTTTCATACCCGTTTCTCTCTCCTGAAACACCTCCCATGCCCTAACTGCAGTAAAAAAAATAAGGTGAGACTTTTTATTTTCTCTCTCAGTATAGACAGGCGCAGAGAAGGAATAATAGAAGGTTTTCATCCAATCATTAGAGCAGGACAGTGTGAAGGAAGAATCAGAGAGAAGTTGCTGCTTTTTTCAAATATCAAAGTCAAAAGTCAGAGACAATTTTACTGTCAATTTCTTCACATGTACTTGACATACAAAGGAATCGCAATTTCGTTTCTCACTATCCTATGCGTTTTACATGTACAACAACAATATAGAACTATAAAATCAGTCAATCAATATATAATCTAAATAATCATTGTTTTATAGATGAAACAGCGAATACTTATACTACCAAACGTATTGGCACACTATGACTTTCGTATAAATGTAAGTGACATCCTATGTGTATGTGTGTGTATGTATTGTTTCTCCTGGCAACAGCCAAACACAGACCAGTCTTCAGGATTGCCAGATGGAGAAGTGTGATTCATAACTCCAGAGAACATGCCTCCAATGCTCTAGAGTCCAGTGGTGGCAAGCTTTACACCACTGCCTCTGACACTTAGTGTTGTACTTGGTGATGTATGGCTTGGATGCAGCACTTGTACATGGAAATGGGTACATGAAATTTGGAGGACATGCAAGTGATTAGAGTGACACTGGATTCTGATTATTTGGATGGGTGAGCAAATACGTCTGGCAATAGAGTGTGTATATACAAAGAGAGTGGGGCAAAAAAGTTGTCCTATTAAAAAAGACAGGCCTGTAATTTTATTCCTAGGTTCACTTTAACTATGAGAGAAAGGAGAGAGGAGAGGGGAGAAATCATCAGAAAAACACATTGTTGTTTAATTAATGAATTAATTGCTAAATTAATTGGGTCAAAATGATCACATGATCTGTGAGCAAAAGTCCCAGAACCACACAGTGGGACCCGATGAATGACTTGGACTAAAGTAAGAAAAGCTACATCAGGCTACCAGGAACACTAGGCTACCAAGGACTGAAATCCTGCAGGGCCAGACCTGTCCCTGTGCTTGAGCCGGTACATGTCCAGGCCCATCTGTGGTTTGCTAAAGAGCATTTACAAACGCATTTAAGCATTTAAAAACGGGCTATGTTTTATCATATTTTGAGTAAAATTTCTTCTATTAGGTAAGAACATAGAAGATGAAAAGTGGCTGGTTCTTTCAGTAGTACAATGATCCCAAACACACCCCAATAAATGAGCGGCTTCATAAGAAGCATTTCAAGTTCCTGGCATGGCCTAACCATTCTCTAGATCTGAACCCCATAGAAAATCTTTGGAGGGAGCTGAAAGTCCAAGTTGCCAAGCAACAGACTAAAACATGTTGCTGTTAAAACAACAACGCTTTAGCAGAGATTAGTGGATAAATAGGACAAAATACCAGCAACAGTGTGTGAAAACCTTGTAAAGACTTACAGCACCATTTTTCATGGTGAGTCCTGTACCTGGCGCCTTTTTCATACTAAATGTTTTATCCAGGTTTGAGGTTGCTATTGAGAATATTTTTCATTGTTTTGATAATCATAAACAACCATAATAATAATCGTCTAAAGTGTATTTGTCTACTCACATGTTAAGTGCAATATAATCCAAAAAACTTGAAAAATGTACTACTGTACATTTTACATTTTGCCTGAATATAAAATCAAATCTGTTTATGTATATCAAATATTACAATTATTTGGAGGAGAGTTTTCGTCTCAGGCCATGAGGAAACATGTAAGTGGTATTTTCATCTCTTCACCTGTGCACTCTGCCTCTGTATCTTGTGAACAGAGCAGGATGCCTGGTCTTCCTCCCCTGAGCTTTCACGTTCCGACTCGCGTTCCCGTTTTCCTGTGACGCTGCCTTTGTTGTGCAGGAGGAGTCCTGAACATCCAGAAACAAAAAAATCAAAACCTCATCAGCATCTAAAATAACGTCAGTATGACGACACAAGAGGAATTATGTTTGATGCTTCATGATTTCTCCCTTTGATATGTTACTTTAAGGTATATCATTAGAAAGCAGAAACACAGCTATTAAAACTTTACAGATATCCTTTCTCTTAAATCTCGTGTACCTGGGTGCTGAGGCACAGCGAATTCGTGGTAGAGTCGACTGCTGCTGATGTTGTGGTTGGGGTCTGGCACTGAATGGTATCCTGCAACACATCACATAACTTCAAATGTCACTTACTCAACTCTGTCTTTAAAACGTGAAGTACATAAACCGCAAAACAAAGCTCGTGTTCAAGAACGTCAGCGATGCAGCTCTGTTTTTTTTTTCTTTTTAAACATCAACCTGAGAAACATATTGAGTAAAATGCTGGGAATGTTACCAGGAAATATCAGAGTCAGGTGGTGAAATACCTTGTTGTTGCTGTTGTAGCAGTGGCTGCATTTGTTGTTGATGAATGCCCCTCGGCCCCGACTGCTCCTCACTGTCCACATTGAGCAGGATGCTGCCACCGCCGTTTCCTGTCGCCATGGAGCTGCCCGACACGCTGGCCACTGAAAGAGCAGGATGAGATGTGAGCAAGGAAGAACTAAACACGAGCAGAACACCCCACGATGTTCAAAATGATCATACAATGCAGGTTATTGTTGTTGTTGTTGTTGTTGGTCCCTGGCTGCTGCTCCCCAGGAGAATAAGCCATCAACCCTCCATTCCCATTCCCATTGGTGGATGGAACTGAGGCCAGCAGTCCTGAAACACACACACACACACACACACACACACACACACACATACACACACAATTTAGTTTAGAGACACTAGTTTGTTTGACAATTTAGATTGGAGACACATTTGTGTAGACTCATAATACACATATATACAATTTATAAATATAATCTTTAGTCACTGCCCTTGTGTTTTGATGCATTCACTCATATGCTGTTATCTTATTAATGAATCTAATAATAACTTTTCTGAGAGTTGATCAATCTATTGATTATTGATAGGATGCATAAATAAGTTGTTTGGTTCATAAAATAGTGTAAAATGTGGATCAAAGTTTCCCAAAGCCGAAGATTCAACCTAAAATGTCTTTTTTTTGTCCAGAACAACAGTCAACAACCCAAAGATCATCCATTTAGTATTGATGAAGAATAAAAAAAACAGTCACCCAGTCCTCTGTATCTGCTGAGCTGCTGATAGATCTGCTTCATCCTCTCTATGTTGAGCCGGCTCGTCTCCGCGTGGTTCACCATGGGCTTCGGGTAATGGACGCCGATCATGCACTTGGCGGCAGCCTGCACAGACTCGGGAGCGTTCCACGGGTCATAGATGTATTTAGCAGGGAAACCTCGGAGGACAGGTAAGTATCGCCTGGAAGCACAGGAGACATTAGACATGCCTGCTTGTGTCAACAGGACATGGAAGGTTGTGGGAGAGATAAGACACAGGGAGACACAAACAAACAAAAACAGTCCATGTTTCAATATCTCAACATAAAACCTCAAACATTTCTACAAATCTACTTTAAAAACATAAAATAGTAGTTATAACAAATATTTACTCACATTTAAAATGCAGTGCTACTGTGTTTTTGTTCAATAATTAAGCATAAGATACTTTATCACTGCTGGCTGAAACAGATCTAGGTAATTGTATAATACATATGCACAGCCCTTGTATGTTGTATCTGGTAATAAGAGCATGCTGGTCTGCAAAACATCATGCTTACAGGTATTATGAAGAATAGGTGTGCTACGAAATGAAAGCTACAAACAACCACAACACTGCACAGTACAGCTACAGTAAAGTAAGAGTATGATACAGAGTCACTGCTCTACAAGTCTGAAACTCTTCTGGCACTGGAGTGAGTTACTATCACAGTGCAGCAAGATCGAATCTAATCGAGGGGCTGTGGTCCGGCACAACGTTAAATGTGAAGCTGGTGTGTAAGCAGCCACACCACAAACAAACGAAAAAGTGTGATCCTCCAAGAGGGTGAAGCCAATAAAAACTGCAACAAGATAGAGAATTCAACATCTCACAGTACCAGTCAGGAGTTGTTCCTGGGGTGTGTTGGATTTGCTCCATGTGAGGCCACCTACCTACTGCGCCTGGTCCAACCTTACCGAGTCCAGGGAGGGGAGACAGAGAGGAGGAGAGAGAGGAGGGGGCAGGGGGAGGGGAGGGGCAGGGGGAGGGGTCGAGTGAAACTGTGGCGGTGGGGTGGGGGGTGGGGGGTGGGGGGTGACGGACGGCGCTCCGGTTGCTACGGAGATTTCACCCGTCACTAGAGAGAGAGAGAGACCACTGCCGATCGGGCTGAAGATGCTGGGAGACGTCTACAGTAACACGCGTTAGAAAGCAGAGAGCATTGACCCGCCCCACCCACCCCCCCACACCGGAGCAGCTGAACATTGGAACAGTTCTGCCATCAAATCACTTTTTATTTTTTTGAAAAAAAATCTACCTTTTGTTGGATTTACTTCTCAGCAAAAACAAAGCTATTAAACATCTATTTAAAATTCTCCTACATGTTCTGGGTCAATGACAGAAATTTTCCAGCTCTGCTCCATTTCCCCCCACCCCACACCACCCCCAACATGATCAGACAGTGGTGGACTGAGAGAAGACCTCCTGCCCCCCCTGTCCTTCAGACTGTGGTGGTTGTCTTTTAAGTGGACAGCCCTCATTTCACCAAAAGGGACCACAACCCTTCTGCCAGGAAGATAAGCGACCTGCCAGTAGCAAGCAGTCCTGAGGAGGACAGCGGGAGGAGTGCATGTGTGTGTGTGTGTGTGTGTGTGTGTGTGTGCAAGTTATGAAGTCAGACTGATTTGCAGGGAAGTTAGGGGTACACTTAATGACTACGCTGATAGTGGATTCATCTGAGTCAGTAAAATAAAGGGACATTGCAGATAATTTAGCAGCTGAAAAAAGATTTAGTGTTACAAATGTAAAATAATTTCCCGTAAATATGTTTATTGTGTGAAGGGCTGCAACAATTATTTTGATTGGATGTTCTGAATCAAAAATGTAACACTCAATAACAATCAATATATAATGATGTCATAGAACCAAACATCAGTCAGTTTGTGGGAATTGACACTTCCTGCCGCCCTTGGTTACTGTTGAAAAAAAGGGAACCTGAGAGAGCCCTTTTTTAATATATATATATATATACATTTATATATATATATATATATATATATATATATATATAATGTAATGCTCAACTTTTCCTGTTTTGGATTTTGGATGTATTGTTTCCATCTGCACACATCATCTGCATGCCTGTCTGTCCTCGAAAAGGGATCCCTTCTCTGTTACCCTTCCTGAGGGTTCTCCTGTTTTTTTCCCCCTGTTAAAAGGGTTTTTAGGGAGTTTTACCTTGTACGATGTGAAGATATAAGGATGTTGTGTTGCTTTTGTACAAACTGTAAAGCCCGTGGGCAAATCTGTGATTTGTGATTCTGGGTTATACAAATAAAATAGAGTTGAATTAATTTTGTGTGACAGAACTTTCGATATACAATAAAAATTAGAAGCTTTGCCCAATATTACATCATTATTGATCCAATGAAAACTTAAAGGCTCTTTCAGGTCTGTAGTGAAGCAAGAGGCTTAGAATTATTAGTTAATGTCACCTCCTTGTTACTCTTGTGTCTCATCATTTCAACTTATTCTGCAGACATCGTCACCCTGAAGACTTTCACAGCATCTCTGCCTATTTGTGTTTCTCTCTGTTTTCCAGCCGCTGCCCCAGATCCACCTGAACCAGCAGTGCTGTATTCACACAGCAGAGCACCACTGAACATTTCACAAAGGGTTGGAGGAGGGGCTCTACCCAGCGCCGAGATAATGGACCAGCTGGCTGACAAACAGCTGGTCCACTGCCTCTCCTCGCCTCCCTCTGGGGAATGCTTCATAGTCCTCTACCTAATGAATGCAGGCGAGGCATTTCCCTACCAAGTGGCCAGAATCCCTTTTGACGAAATGAGACGCTGCTGCCACTGCCGCCGCCACTCCGCCCCTCAGGGTTGCACAGGTGAATAAAACAAGTGGCTACCAACTTCTCAACTCCATCCCTGACTTCCATCCGAGGCAGCCGGGACTGATGCCGGCCGCTCCTGGGTGGAGGGGCGTGAGAACGGCTAATCATCTTAAAAGCAATCAGCTACAATCTACGAAGAGGAGAGGGATAGCTGAACTTTCTCCCCAATCCCCAAAAAACACAACATGAGCCAAGACACAAATATACAGAGCCACATCCAGAGAGAAGAGAAGAAACAGTCGACACCTGCTCTCAGTCAGATATGAACAAACACACAGTAAACGTGCACGCAGAGAAGTGCACGGAGAACACGGACATACTGGCTGATTCCAACAACTGATATATACTGCTGAAGTCTAAACAGAAGAGAAATGGACTGATGGGTCAAAACAAGAATAGGAGGGTGGGGTCACTTTCATTCACTTACCCACAGATCTGGAGGTGCCTCCATCCCCAAGCTCTCCCTGTGTGTCTGCAAATCGACTGCCTGTGTGTGTGTGCACAACATATGTGTTTGTGTGTGTGTTTGCGATGTGTGTGCAACTTGTGTGCGACTTGTATGTGTATGCATACAATGTGTATGTATGAGCATGTGCATATGTATATGATGTGTATGTATGAGCGTGTGTGCCTATGTGTATAATGTGTATGTATGAGCATGTGTGTGTAGGTGTGTACGAGGTACAAGGTATACGAGTGTCTTTTCGTAAATTAATTAGAGATGTATTCATACATGTCGTAAAGCACAGTTTGTATTTCACAGGTAACAAGAAGCTGTGTTACTATGCTTACTATGATTTACTTACAGTGTGTGCACATCTGTCCGTGACTGTTTAGGAAATGTTAACAGTTCACACACACACACACTGCATTTGCGGTTTCTGATGCTTTGTTACAGAAAGTGGATCTTCATTATGCGCAATATGAATATCCACTTCCTATCATGTAGCATCAGAAATGCTTAATGAACACATGAACTTGAACATTATGAGTCAATGGAGAAACTGTGGAAGTTGTCATGTCAAGTGCTACAAAGCATTTTGAAGCAAATGGAACCTAATAAAAGTTGGGTGTACGTATGACGTATGTGTACAATGTGTGTGTGTGCATGGTAGTGTATGTTCGACACAAGTATGATGTGTGTGTGTGTGTGTGTGTGTGTGTGTGTGTGTGTGCACAAGATGTATGTATGAGGTGTATGTATGACATGTGTAGAATGTTGTGTGTGTATGATATGCAAGTATAAAAGGTATGCATGTGTAAAAGGCTGGGTGACTTTGCCGAAAAACTATTTCTTTTCAAACTTTTCTACAATATTCAATGTAAATCTTTTTCTTAGATCTTTTTTTCCAAACAAACTAAAAAGGCTAAATGTAAAGAAATATTATCCCCATTAAGGTAATACCAATAAAAAATGTAATACTAGTACTAGTCTCAGCCTATGTAAAGAAATCAATTTTCAAGAATACATGTTTTGTCTTATAGTATTATGCAAAAAACAACTTAATTAAAAAAATTATTGTAAAAATAAAAAAATAAAAAAAACACCCAGACCTCTGCACATGTTGATTTGTCTATTTGTGACAGCCTAAAATAACAAACTGAAACATTCCATCGTCTTTTGGAATAGTTAACTGTAAGATGAAGTGTTTCCAGCGCTTTTCCAGCTCCTGAAAACAAAGCGCCTGCTCACATCTTCCTGAGTTAAGCTGCTAAGCCTCACTGAACCTGCTCTGATGAATAATATGTACATTAACATGCTACTACACTAAAAGTGTCTGTGGCAGTATCTGTGTGTTTCCCTGTGAGAGGAAGGAAGATTGCCATCCAGGTAGCAGGGGGTGTGTCAGCAGGTGGCACCAAGGGGCGCTGGCAGGAAAGCTACCCACCTGATGAAGTCCCCGTTGGGGTCGGTGCGTCGGCCGAAGCCCACGGGGCAGTAGCAGTGGAAAAACTGCTGGAAAAATGAGCTGCAAGACAACCACATCCAGCTGCCTGCGTTCACACTCCAGTCTGCATCTAGGAGCAGCTCCTCAAACACCTGCAGCAGCAGACACAGAGCAAAGATTTGATTCAGATTCATGTAAAGTTTGTTAAGCATGTTGTCTGTTTATGGCTGTGTTCATAAGTTGTGCCTCTTTGTTTTGTTTTAGTCTTCGCGTTAGATTTTAGTTTTACATTAAGTCACATTGAGGTGTTTTTGTCATAGTTTAGATTAGGGCTGATTGATAAATTGTTAAGAAAAAGCGACCTCTATTTACACATACACATTAACCCCTTTTAAAAAAACAATTCCTTAGCATTTTATGTGACAATCAGTATCACAAACAAATGCTCCCCTTTCTTCCCTGATTTTTTAAAGCTCCCCTAAAAGGACCACAGCTGCTGACTCCTCCCTTGACCTATGATAAAGCTTCTTTACAACATTTATTCAGTCAGTGGAAGAAATGAGGGATAGAAGCAGTGTGAAGTCTGTGATGAGAACAGTGGAGAAAAACCCCAGGTGTTCGTGGAGAATCAGCTACAGACCCCAGATCCAACCTGTGCATTGGCAGTATGGAAGGATTTTGAATTTAGATCAGACACAGCTACAAAGTGTGTTCTGCCTTCGTTGCAGCACTGCAAGGCAATACTACAAATCTCTATCAATCACGTGGAACATCTCATAAAAATCCTACCAAAGAATTTTGATGTCAACTCTAAGTAAACAAATTGGAATTTGCATTTTTTCCAGAATCCTCCCACTCTAGTCTCAATTAAGTCTTGAATAAACAATGTTGACAGTAAAGCTGTATCGATTAGGCAAATAATTGATTATTGTCCTACTATAGCAATAATGACCAAATATAGGAGATGATTAAGCTTAGGCAACTTTAGTTAAACAACTTAGGCCTTCATAATGTCTTCCTACATATATAAACAGAAATCTATATATAGATACCAACACTCTGCTTTTGACAGCAGAGTATTTATTCTTTATTACTACATGATGTTTCCTACTACAGCAATATATGACTCTGAGCTCACAGGCAGATTGAGGAGCAGCAGAGACAAACATGTCTTCAGCTTTGGGAAACGCTAATCGACATTTTACACATTTTATGAATCGAAAAAATAATCAGTTAATTGTTTTAGAATTATGGTTGGTCGCAGCTCTAAAGCTGAAAAACTGACTTTTAGTTAGCTGTGTTACTTAAAGTTAAATGAAGTTTTTGTTCTCAAATTTAAAACTTTACCAGCATTACAACAGGAAAAGTTACTGGTCCCCGGAAGGGAAAAGGTGACATACACAGAGTTGAAATGTTTGGTTTTATGACAACATCATTATGATGTTGAATATGATTGCTGTATTTCTTTATTTTCTATGTTTCTACCATTATGCTTTGCTTCCTCACCTTCATCCCTTCCTCCCAGCTGATCCACAGGTCCCCCCTGGTGAGGAAGCAGGCCACAGCATGCCTGGCCAGGTGATGGATCCATCCCTCCTGCCTCAGCTGTGTCATGATGGCGTCTATCCAGGGGAAACCTGTCTTGGCCTCAGCCCACTTGGCAAGAGCCTCGGGGTTCCGGTCCCAGGGGATCCGGACACAAATTGGGTTTCCCTCCATTTTATCGAAGCGCGGGTTGTT